>CM049188.1:17446275-18008775 GCA_026770425.1 Boechera divaricarpa
ATAACTTCGAGAATTCAGTGAAATGATTGCTCTGTTCTTTTCTTCTTATATGTTTGGTTTCAAACAGCATATTTTGTCGGTGTTCAGGTGGAAGCAAGTTGCAGAAATGCCGAAAGTAAAGAGCTGAGACCGGAGACGAGGCTACTGAGTGTGGTCGGTGCAGTTAGAGTTGCGGTCAGGAGCTCGTTCATGGTGACATGCTAATATACGCCAGAAAGAATGCATCTTAGAAAGAAGTAGAGAAGAGTAAGAAGTGAACTGGGCATGCATCTTTATTATATATGTATAATCATTGTACATGAATAAAGTCTTTCAGTTTTGTTAGCGAGAGAACATGAATCCGCTCATTGAAATAGGTCATTTATTGAATGCGGATAGTGATATATCAAGAACTGGCTAGTAGTCATAGATCTAATTTAACGTAAGTTAATCTAATTAAATTTGAGTATGTAATGAAGTGTTTCAAATTTTGAAAGATCCAAGTCTTTTCGAAGTTACATTGTCTTTATATGACCTCAGTTTTTCACTTTACAAATTCCATAACCTATAGAAGAATTTTACGACATCTTTTACATAAAGTTAAATGCTTTATCTGTTTAAATATTAAATCAAACGC
Source organism: Boechera divaricarpa (assembly GCA_026770425.1). Lineage (NCBI taxonomy): Eukaryota > Viridiplantae > Streptophyta > Magnoliopsida > Brassicales > Brassicaceae > Boechera > Boechera divaricarpa. The sequence continues at coordinate 17,446,892 of CM049188.1, forward strand.
ACACAAAAAAGAACTAACAAAAATAAAATAAAATACAACAGAAACCAAAAATGCATATTATAAAAGTGTTGCAGGTGTACACCTAGATATTATAATGAATTTCCGGGATACGTCCATGCATTGTACATAGAAAAGTAGAATCCTTGGATTCCAGATATATTGGATACGGACAACGGATATTGCAATCCTCGCAAATTGGTCGAGATGCAGAATTATTGTGTTGAACAAGCAGCTCACCACCCGTCATTGAGATAGTTAGACCAGGCTTTAAATATAGATATGGGCCAAGTAAACAGTTAATGTGAAGCATGGTACAGCAATCGTTGCACTTATAGAACCCTTCTTCTCCTCCAATTGTTAATTTTCCCTCGCATAATTCACACCAATCTGAGCCACTTGCCTCATCTCCATGACAAAATGTGAGGTAATGCTCATCATGCTTGTACCTTACCTTGTATGGTAAGGTCGCGCACTTAAAACATATAATAAAATCGCATTCAATGCAGTTCAATACAGTCCGTACAGTCCGGACTTTCGTTGACTTGCAGATGTGGCAGATTGGCTTTTCTTTGGGGTCTAAAGCTAGAAATAAGGAATGTTGATGGCCTTGATAATCAAACGGCTCACAAACCGAAGCACACACTACATCTAGTTTGTAGTCACATTCCTGGTTGGCACACTCATATCTGAAACTAGTACTTAGGCGATTACATGCAGAACAGAAGAATCCGCCTTCCAAATTATCAACCTTTTGTTCAAGTGGATGGGGATGCAATGGATGATACTTCTTACGGGGAGCTTCCGCACATCTTTCGTGTAGGATGAAGCCAAATTTCACACATACATAAAAATTATTCTCGTAGATTGGAAGGACACACGCTTGACAAAAAATTTCTTCGTCGTAAACTCCATTATAGGTCTTAAATCTCAGATGACGACAATGAGAAAAGTGAAGTATTATTCCATCAGCTAACCTTTCGAACGGAGGCTCAACATCTTCATCTTCTGGTACTCCTTCGAGTTCAATGCCATCCGATATATCCTCACGCAATGCACATCTTGTGTGAACAGCGTAGCCACTACACTTATTGCAAGTGTATGCACCATAATCACTGTCAATCTCCTTGCGGCAAACTCCACAAGAAGACCATTCTCCTAAAGGAAGAGAAGAAGTAAAAGAGACACGGTGGGAATGACGAGATATTCTTATGGTTTGTGGGATATGGATACAATCACTATGGGCTACGAAATCGCATATAGTACAAACGTAGGTGAGATAAAGTTTATTTACCAAACTACAGATGTTGCAGGTTAAGGAAGCCTGTCTAAGGAAAAGGTTGAGGGTATGGTTATGCCTTTTTGGCTGGTCTATAAGAAAGCGTATTTTGGCCTGAGCACAATGGGGATGCATACAAATGTTGCAAAGAGTACAATAATAAATCATTTGGTATGCTCTTTCTCTACAGTAGATGCAGAGTTCATATCTATATTGAAAAAAGTAGAGTTGGAGAGAATGTTTAACTTTGTGGGAAGGATGACTAATCTCAAGTGGAGACTCGACGCATTCTTTGTGGAACCTTCTATCACACTCGACACAGAAATAATAGTCGGTACCGATGGTTTGGACAGAGCAAACAGTGCAGTCCTCTTCTGGATCCACTTCTTTATTGTTGCACCAAAACAGAGGGAGTACATGATGACCGTTGCTGGTGTCATCAAAGAGAGGGGAAGTCTCCAACTTGGCAAGGATTTTAGATTCAGAACCATATTTCCTGTCTTCGGGATCGAGAGAATTCATTAATTTATTGATTCGGAATGCAGGGCAGAAGAAAAGAGGTTGAGGAAAGAAGTCGTCGCCGGAATGAATGGCTAATTTAGAGGTTGGGGTGTGTATTTGTGGTAATGGTTTCATAACGTTTTGGTATACCAGAAATCGTTTCCGATTGATTACCACCTTATGAAATTCTCCGAACAAGTCCATGGCTGCTCAATCGGAAATTATTTTTTGAGAGGGTTTTGGGATATTGTTATCCTTCTTGACTCTACTTATGTGTGTATATATATAGACATACATACACATAGTCACACAGGCATGACATGTAAATGCTGCTTTCACTATGCTTAACGTAAAGAAATAAACTAAAACATCTTAATGTACAAATTCGTTAAATTAACTCTACATACAGCTAAGATTGGTTGAACAAAACAAACACAGCTAAGCTAAAGTTAGAAAATTAAAAATACAGCTAAGATTGGTTCATATTTTTTTTTTGAATGAAGATTGGTTCATATTTTAGTATACTCTGTTTCAGAAATTCTTTCTATATTTATTTTCTTTTAGAATCTTAACAGTATTTTTTTAATTATTATTTATAGTTAATCTACTGGATAAGAGTAACCCGGCATCCTTAATTCACCTCGTATATCATAAAAATTATCCAAAAATAATAATTTCAAACGTCAAGAATTCAAATACCGATGCGGAAAACCTGTTTTAGGAGGATTATTCAATCATGGATTTTAATGGATTTGGAAATCCTTGTCAAATCATGTGTTATTCAATCATTGATTTTAAAATCATTATCAAATCATGTATTTTTCAATCATTGATTTTAAAATCTTTATCAAAATCATGTGTTATTGGTTCTATGATTTACAAATACTAGTTAAAATCACTCGTTATTCAATTTTAAGATTTGAATATGGATTTGATTTCACATTGGATTTGAATGGATTTGAAAATATATTTTAGTTAAAAATAGAGAGATTGGAATCCGTAGTCCTAAGCACGTTATTTGAGTGGATTTGGAAAAAACAAGTATATTATTTTAAAACTTTGTCCCTCGAACTATCTGGTGACACAAAAATAAGCTACTAATCGGAGCCTACAGGAGTGATACGTGGTTCAATGTCACACCTCTTGCCCATTCTTTTGTCATCGGTCTTGGGGATATGATGCAAGTAGTTAATTACTATAAACTAATAGTACAGGAATGTGTTGCATAAAGTAGGAAAGTGGATGAAGAAGAAAGAGAGATACTCGATTGTCTACTTTGTGTACCCCGAGAAAGACTCTATTAATAATATATTTGCCTTTTTTCAAATAATAATGGACAAGATTCCTTAGCAACCCTTAATGTTGACGAGGAACACTAATCGACTACCAGTTCCAAAAGGTACATACATGTCTTTTTATTGTAAATATGTTTTCTTCAATAAGATAAATGACTTATATTATTGTATTTCAGGAAAAGTTTATGTAGTAGATTGTGGATTTTCAAATCGTCGAAATTTTTTAGCTCCTTATCGTGGTGTCAGATATCATCTACAAGAGTTTTCTGGTCAAAATTCAGAACCAGCGGATGAAAAAGAGTTGTTTAACCATCGTCATGCATCCTTAAGGAACATAGTTGAAAGAATATTTGGTATTTTTAAATCTCGATTTCTAATTTTTAAGTCTAAACCTCCTTTTCCTTATGAGACACAAGCAGAGATTGTACTTGCGTGTGTTGGTTTACATAATTTTCTTCGAAAATTTGGTCGAATGGATAATTTTCCAGAAGAAAATGAAAGTGCAGAAGAAGTTCTTGAAAAAATTAACAACAATAGTGTTGAAGTTCTTACAACCCAAGACCAACAAAGAGAATATGTCAATCAGTGGAGAGGTACAATAGCATTAGATATGTGGAGAAATTCAACCGAAAGGTCATAAATAAGAACATGAAAAATTATTAATTATTTTTATATATTATATTTTTATTTAATCATAATGATTATTTTTAAAATCTCTTTTGTATGATTTTAAAATCTGTATTGTATGATTTTGAAATCTCATTAGTATGATTTTCAAATCCAAGTTATTTAACATTCAAATCCACGGATTTTGATTTTAAAATCAATGAAAATCCATGGATTTCCAAATCCTATAAGGATTTCGAAATCTATTAAAATTCATGATTGAATAACCCCCCTTAATTTTGTTGTAGATCTTGGTTTAGGAAATTACTGACCTTAACCATATACAAGTATTTAGAAAATTAAAAACTATCTATCTTATCAAACAAAACAAATATAATTGATATAAGTTCAAATATTTAATCAAAAAACAATTAGTTACACGGATTTATATATATATATATATATATATATATAATCTTGAAAACGGTGGACTTCAAATGAACTAATCAAGTAGTACTAGTTGGAGTGATTAAACATCCTGTTTGGCTCGTTACGTTCACGTTTAGTGTTACCAAATTAAAGTCTAATCCGGTTATCGATTCGGTTATCAATCGGATTTAGTGTGGCCACCAGATCAATTGAAAAAGTAATTGTAAATATGATGCAATTAATAATGTCAAGCATAAACAAAATATTAAAAACTCCAACTACAACAAGTTGACCTTAAACAATGAAAAGTAGTGCAGGCGTTACCAAAAGGGGCTGCCCTAAATTGGATTGGATTGGACGATAAAGTTGACTTTTTTTTTCGGTCGCTGTTAGAATTATACTTCACATATGATATCGATTCTTAAAAAAAACAAGGCACATGGACAACTTTACACATTTTAGTTTATTGAATTTGAATTGAAAACTTAAGATTTTTATCAAAATATTTAAATATATATATATATATATATGCCGATCCAACAGATTATATATGTTTTACAATAATATTTTTTAATGTTCTAAACCAAAGTTGAGGCTTTCGACATGAGCTTGTTTTTTTATCATATTATTTCTTGTTTATATTTGGGTTATTTTTTGTGAATTGATGTTTTACTTTAACGAAAGATATTAATATAAAAGTGTTTGAATTAATTTTAGTTTTAATGTTCTTTGATTTTAATAAATAAGTTATATGGGTCCTAAAAATGGATAAATAAGATGGGGTGGACGCTAATGTGGATATTTTAGATGGTGAGAAAAATCTCCACATTACATATATAAACTATTATAATAAATTAATACATCTTAGAAAGTCATTGTTTTTAAGTCATTATATACAACTAAGTTGGTTGAACAAAACAAATACAGCTAAGCTAAAGTTAGAAAATTAAAATATAGCTAAGATTGGTTAATATTTTAGTATACTCTGTTTCAGACATTTTTTTTTACTTTTTATTTTTTCTTTTAAGTCTTAAATCAAAATACATAACCAAAATCGTTATGACTTTGAGAATTCAGTAAACACGGTTAGTCTAAATTATGTGTCTTTTTATTGTTTGTGAATTGTTTCCTCTATTTTTTAAAAAAGAATATAATGGTCTAAAATAACAAATTTTATTATAAAAATCAAACATGCTTATACTAACGATCAAAAGACCAGATGTCACGTTCTGTCTATTTTTATTATTAGCCATAGCCAACACTTAGGATCTCCTATATATTATTTGAAAAGTATATTTATATATAAACATTAAAAAGTGTAAATATTTACATCACATTGTCAAAGAACAAATTTTAATCTCTCATTGAAGATATTTTAGTCATTAGTTATTATGTGATCATTTAATTAAAATCAAATATTTATGGTAACTAATTAAAATCAAGATAACTAATTAAAATCCTATATCTATGGTAACTAATTAAAATCATATATTTATAGATACAAAAAACTCATACTTAGCATTTATCTTATTAATATATAATCTTTGCTACAATATATTGTTCAAAATTTTGAAAAAGTTATATTTATGAAAAAGTTCCATAAAATCTTTGCTATAATATATTGTTCAAAATTTTGATAATATCTATATATATTTGTATATATTTAGCATTTATCTTATTAATATATAATCTAATATCGATCTTTAAAAAAATTAACATATGCAGTACCACGGGACATTTCTAATTCTGTAATTAATCTGATAACGGTATATTTTTTTGGTTTGTTTTAACAGTTTTATAATTTTGCAATAAAGTCTTAAGAAGTTTGGGTTTTTGGGTAGATGAGTGAAAAATTTGACTATCAAATCAATTAGTTATAAACACAGCTAAGAGTGTTTTTATGATAACTTAAGGAAATAAATTAATACATCTTCATGTAGAAAGTTGTTTTTTTTAACTTTATATACAGCTAAGTTGGTTGACAAAAACAAATACAGCTAAGCTAAATTTAGAAAATTAAAAACCAGCTAAAATTGGTTGATATCTTAGTATATTCTGTTTCAGAAAGTCTTTTTATATTTATTTTCTATTAAGTCTTAACAATATTTTGTATTATTTTAATATACTCTGTTTCGAAAACGTCTTTATCTATTATTTTCTCAAGGGTTTTTGTAGTATTGTTATTAACATGATATACTACATACAATTAGTCCTGTCAAACGGATTTACCCACGATCCGCGACCCGCCAACCCGCAAATTTTGAAAATATTTGGCAATCCAAATCCATTCCGCATAAAAGTCGAGTTTTTTTCAATAAACCCGCACTCATCCCGCTTAAACCCGCGGGACCTACATAACCCGCCAAAAACCCGCCAAAAATGTATTGGGTAAATTGTGCAAATGTAAAAATTTTAGAAAAACATTAACTTTTTAAAAAGTTATAGGGTAAAAATATAAATTCTATAAAATATTAGAAAAAAAAAATTTTGGCGGGTATCCGCGGAGCCTGCGGAGCTCGCCTGCCAAATCTTTAACCAGCTTAAAACCCGCCCCGCCAAAACACCCGCAAAAAACCTAGGCTCATTTCCACGGGCCCCAGGGGGAGCGGGCCTAATTGCCATACTTACATACAATCAATCGAAGGGATAGAGATAGAAAACTCAAGACTTCAATAAAATTAACCAATCAAAATATTCTAACAAGTAACAACTATCATGTGCCATCGTACCAAGTTACTGATTCTCAACCCAACTAAAGCATACACTACAAGAAAACAGACTTGTAACCGACGGACAAAACCGTCGGTAACAGTCATTCCTCATGGCTTACCGACGGTTCACAAGCATCGATTCTAGGGCGTCAGAAAATAAATTTCATTGGTTAGCCGTCAGTAATTACCGACGGAGTACCTACGACGGGGTAACCGACGCTTGGCCGAAGGATTGACCGTCAGCAACATTCCTACGATGAACCGATAAATACTAGCAAACCGACGGTTGTGCTTGATAGCATTGTATTTTACATGTTTTTATGCATTAAAATAAGTTAGTTTTAGCCCTTATAACTAATATTTAGCGTAGTATTAGTGCTTTTGCATGTGGTTATATGTTTTTAGGTATTTAGAGCTAAATATGAGTGTTTGGGACATTTATGGAGCTTATTGAAGCCTTCAGGAAGATTGGTGACATTGCTTAGATCGTATACGTTCGCGGAAAGATTTCAGAAGACTGAAGGATGGAGAATCGACCCCCACATCGACCTATCAAGGTCGATGTAGGTCCCAACGCAAATCCCAGGGAGATTTCTCGGAGGATGCATCGACTAGTCAAAGGAGCATGCGCATAATCGACCCTATCATCGACCTATCAAGGTCGATGCTAGCCTCCGGGAAAAGTGGAAAATTTCTTACGTGGCAAGATTTGATTTGGGCAACTTGTCATCTCGAGTTTTAAGCTTCCATAAATAAGATAAGGACAAATGGAGAGTTCTAATAAACCCTAATACGATATAATCACTTTTAATCTCATTGAGAAAGACATACCCTAGACTCATTCACATACACATCTCTTATCCTTGTAGCCACCATTTCATATCTAATAAATAGTTCTTCTTTTTATTCTCTTTTGTTTAGAGTAGATCTTTTAGACCACTAGGGTGGCGGTCGATGATGGGATCTACTTTTAGGGTTTAATATATGTTTGTTTGTTCTTACTCAATCTAGCTACCTTTCTATGCATCTTAATGCTAAGTATTCTCTTATGGGAGATGCTTAAATGTATAACCGAATCCAGTAGGTGTGGTTGTACTATTAGAGATTCTCTGCGCTACGGGAGTGGGTAGAGATCTCAGATCTGCATGGTTGGGAGTATTAACTATGGTCGAGTTTGTTGTTTGATAGAGTAGCTCTATGCTTATCTAGCCCTGATCAAGTTAGGTAAAGATCTCAGGAGAACTTCACCACGGGAGTGGGATGGACTCTAGAAATAGATCTATCATCTACTTTGTGTTTTAGACACGTTTTTACCAATACTGACCCTATTGGGTCGCTTAGAGGTGTGACAACCCTTGCGATGTGTCTATCACTCATGAAAGTATTCGATGATGGGATTGTATGAAATGCATGTTCATTCACCACGAGAGTGGGTTTGAATATGGAGACTAGCATACCACGAGATTGGACTAGCAGACATGGAAAAACCCTAGAAGGACAAACATAAACTTATTAGGTAGAACATGAACCCTAGATCTATAATCTCTGAAATCTGACTGTCACCCAATTCTCTGTAAATATTAGATTAGATTTTATTTAATGTTTTAGTTTATTTATTTTGTGCAATGCACTTTATTTAATTTATGCATTTAGTTTATACTTAGTTTAGTTTATTTATTATTCTTTAGTTTATATTTAATTGCTTTATTTATTATATGCATGTTAGGTAAGGAACCAACCCCATATCTCTATTATGCTTAGATTAGATTTAGACTTGTACTCTTTATGTGTTTTCTCAATCCATGTGGATCGTCCCCGTATGTACTATAGCTGCATGACTATGCACTTGCGGTCACATCAGGTTAAACTCTCGAGAATACCCTACGGATAGACTTGGGTGAAACCTGAGAAAGAGATTATCGAAAGAAAATCCCTGCATCAATTGGCGCCGTTGTCAGAGATTGACGCAATAACCATAGAGATTTGGTCTAAATCTATGACTAAGTTTTTTGTTTTATTTTTATTAATTGTTAACTTCTTTGAATTTCAGAGGAATACCCAAAAAAAAAAAAAAAAGGGAAGAATAGAATAGATCGAATGGAGTAACTATGAAAAGAAGTATATGCTACTGAGCTTGAGAGCATCCTTCACCCTAATAGGGATGCCGCTCAAGGTGGTGATGCACGTCGGACGGCTGCACACAAACCAAAGATCGCTCTAACGATTGTTCCTGATCACCTGGATCAGTTTGACAAGCTTTGTGGCACATTAAAAATCAACGGAGACTCAAAGGACGCTCTGAGACTATGCCTATTTCCATTCTCTTTGGGTGACAAAGCTAATCATTGGAAGATATGATTGGAGGAGAACACATCAACAAACCCATCGGTGGACGTAATCGGACCAATTAATCGACTTATCACGGTCGATATTGTGGATTCCAAATTTCCAGAACGAAGTCCCGGACAAGAACATCGACCAATCAGGGTCGATGCCTTGCCCATCGGTCCACCACATCGATCTGTCATGGTTGATGCACTGCCAGAATGAAGTCCCGGACGGATGCATCGACCTATCCTGGTCGATTCCAGACCAGTCGGACGTCTCCATCGGTTTAACTAGACCGATACTGCTGCTGCCTCAAGCACTGGACCTCCCCATCGACCCTCAACGGTGGATGGTCGTAACATCAGGCATATGTATCGACCAATCATGGTCGATCCCCGTTCTGGAGATACCGAGATTGCTACCTTGACACCACAATCACACTCAAGGAAGGAATCTCTTGGTGAAGAGACCATTAACGATGACTACACTCCTGCTGGGGAGAAATCCATTCACCATACCGACTTCAAAGTGATCGATTCGAGGAACTATCGTAAAACCACTCGGCCATCATCTCCACAATCATCTAATCATTCCATGAGGTTGTCGAACTCACGACGTTAAATAAGCACCTTACCTTTGTACATACATTCTTTTTTTAGGATTTTTTATTTTATTTTCTAGTTTTTGGTTCTTCTATTTTTCTTTTTTGTTTCTTGCTTTTGATGTGTTATTCACCTTAAAAACAAAAAAAAAACAAAAGCAGGACTTGCACACGTGGAAACTGCCAACCCACGACCCGATAAGAGAATTACAGTAAGTATTTCTCTTATTTTTTTCCCTTTACGGTCTTACATCACAACGAGAACGTTGTGAAATAAGTGTGGGGGGAAATCTTGCGATCAATGGAGGTAATTATTTTCCTTGACATCTTTTGATGTAAGTTTTACCATAAGTTTTTCGCATTTTGAGAGATTGTTACACTCTTTTCCTCGTTCATAAGTTCAATAACATATGAAAAGGTTTTTAATGAGGTAGCGATAGAATATTGTGTTTTGTGTTAATTGTGCTCAGCTTGGATGCTTCTTGGATTGTTCATGAAATCAGTAATTGGAACCGAGGAAACCCCATGAGTGGATCAATAGATCTCAAAAGAATCAATCTCCGGAGACTTATTCAAATCAAAGTTGGCTTCTCACCATAATGAACTTTAAATCTCTCGATTTGGGGCTTGAGATACATCGGACGTGACACCTCTATGAGATTTGCAAGACACGTCTATGTAAGTATAATTTCCCTCTTCCTTCCCTTCGATAAGAAAAGAAAAGGATAAATAAAGGATATATGTAAGAAAGAAGTGAACCGGGTGTTGGAAGCTATCACTTTTAGCATTCGCGTCTCATGGAAACCTGTCTTAGAGAAGAAAAAAAAGGAGATTGATAGAAAAAATAAAATGATACCCTAGAAAAGTAGGGAAAAATTAATCGACCTTGAAGTGAAAAAAAGGAGAGGAAAGGAAAAATACTAAGACGGTCTTGAGCTTAGAGAAATCCAAAAGAGTAAGTGCCTTTGTCTTTTGATCGATATTCCCAAATTCAGAACTCATCTTTAGAACAAAAGGGAAGTCAACAGCGAGGAGATCAATTTCAAAGGAGAGCGGTTCAGATTGAGGTGTGTTGTTATGCTTATGGCAAAGTACACGAAGTACGTTAGAGATCGCTTGACTTCCACTAAGACGAAAAGCACTAGCACAACAATGACACAAGATACGTATTCACTCTCCTTATCTTTACCGCTTTCAATAAAATAACTTCACCATACTTGACTTTTGTTTGCTTCAGGACAAGCAATGGATAAGTGTGGGAGAGTTGATAGCATCGTATTTTACATATTTTTATACATTAGAATAAGTTAATTTTAGCCTTTATAACTAATATTTAGTGTAGTATTAGTGTTTTTGCATGTGGTTATATGTCTTTAGGTACTTAGAGCTAAACATGAGTGTTTGGGATGTTTATGGAGCTTAGTGAAGCCTACAGGAAGATTAGTGATATTGTTTAGATCGTATACGTTCGCGGAAAGATTTCAGAAGACTGAAGGATGGAAAATCGACCCCCACATCGACCTATCAAGGTCGATGTAGGTCCCAACGCAAATCCCAGAGAGATTTTTCGGAGGATGCATCGACCAGTCAAAGGAGCATGCGCAGAATCGACCCTAGCATCGACCTATCAAGGTCGATGCTGGCCTCCAGAAAAAATGGAAAATTTCTTACGTGGCAAGATATGATTTGAGCAACTTGTCATCTCGAGTTTTAAGCTTCCAGAAATAAGATAAGGACAAATGGAGAGTTCTAAGAAACCCTAATACTATATAATCACTTGTAATCTCATTGAGAAAGACATACCCTAGACTCATTCACATACACATCTCTTATCCTTGTAGCCACCATCTCATATCTAATAAATAGTTTTTCTTTTTATTCTCTTCTGTTTTAGAGTAGATCTTTTAGACCACTAGGGTGGTGGTCGATGATGGGATCTACTTTTAGGGTTTAATATATGTTTGTTTGTTCTTAATCGATCTAGCTACCTTTCTATGCATCTTAATGCTAAGTATACTCTTATGGGAGATGCTTAAGTATATAACCGAATCCAGTAGGTGTGGTTGTACTATTAGAGATTCTCTGCGTCACGGGAGTGAGTAGAGATCTCAGATCTGCATAGTTGGGAATATTAGCTATAGTCGAGTTTGTTATTTGATAGAGTAGATGTATGCTTATCTAGCCCTGATCAAGTTAAGTAAAGATCTCAAGAGGACTACACCACGGGAGTGGGATGGACTCTAGAAATAGATATATCATCTACTTTGTGTTAGGCACGTTTTTACCAATACTGACCCTATTGGATCGCTTGGAGGTGTGACAACCCTTGCGATGTGTCTATCACTCATGAAAGTATTCGACGATAGGATTGTATGAAATACATGTTCATTCACCACGAGAGTGGGCTTGAATATAGAGACTAGTATACCACGAAAGTGGACTAGCAGACATGAAAAATCTCTAGAATAACAAACATAAACTTGTTAGGTAGAACATGAACCCTAGATCTATAATCCCTGAAATCTGACTGTCACCCAATTCACGATAAATATTAGATTAGGTTTTAGTTTATTTATTTTGTGCAATTTACTTTATTTATTTTTATGCATTTAATTTATGTTATTTAATTTATGCTTAGTTTAGTATATTTATTATTGTTTAGTTTAGATTTTTAATTGCTTTATTTATTATATGCATGTTATATTAGGAACCAACCCCCACATCTCTATTATGCTTATATTAGATTTAGACTTGTACTCTCTGTGTGTTTTCTCAATCCATGTGGATCATCTCCGTATGTACTACAGCTGCATGACTGTGCACTTGCGGTCATATCGGATTAAACTCTCGAGAATATCCTATGGGTAGACTTGGATGAAACCTGAGAATGGGTTAATCGAAAAAAAATCCATGCATCAGCGCTACGAACAGAAAACCGAGGAAAGAGTACCGACGGATTACCAAACTAGCGACGCCGACGGTTAACCAATAAAATTGGCCTAGGAAATACCGTCGGATATTTTCCGACGGAATACCGATAGATTAGCGAGGGTTAAAGCGACAGTTTGGCGAGGGACTGTCCGATGAATTTCCGACGGGTAAGTTACCGACAGAATCATCCTTCGGTAACTTACCGACGGATAACCGAGCTAAAACCGATGATTTTTATTATAATTAATTTATTTATCACTAAACAAAATAATTAATTTATTTTCTAATTGTATAAAACATTTTAAAATAACGAAAATAATTAATGAAAACATAACTACCAAAATTGTCATAAAAAACATAAAAATATCCAAAAATTGTCACACAAAAAAAATTAGCGAACCATTATTAATTGTTTTTAAAAAAAAAATTAGACCCGAGATTGTCTAAAATCGTTGCGCATCTCTTCGATTATTTTTCTCTGCTCCTCCAAAGCCTTGTCGTAACTCAGCATCTTCGACTCAAGCGCCTCGATCCGGGCATCTTTTTTCACTAGCATAGTTATGATGCTAGAAATTTCGGTTGACGATTGGGCGCTGCTTGAATGTGACGATCGGGTTAGCATGTTCCCCAAACCAAGAATTCGGCCCTTAGATAACGTTATTGTCTAAACTGCTCTTGTTGGGAAGACAAAAATTAGATGACCTTGTTAATAAGGTCATCCTGAATTAGTCCCGTTTTCTTGTTTGTGTGTATGTCCTTCATAAATGTGAGAAATCAGGTGGCACACCATCATTTTTTTGGGTCTGTGAAGGGAAAAAAGTTATGTTAATTTATATAAAATTATTAAGAGGATAAAAAATAATATTAAATATAGCTATAATATATGTGTTATACTTACCAACTGAATCTCCTGTGTTTTGAAATTAATCGCGCCGGCATTGTGGACTGCGATCCTTTTACCTTTGCGGTCGCTGAGCCAGTTTTTTGAGTTGGTTACAGAGACTGCAGCGGTATCTAGTCTGCTCCAATAAGCCTTCAATCCTTTCCAGACGGTCTTGTTGACATTCTTGGCCTCTTTACCTTCTTGCCATCTCTGTTTTCAATCGTTCACTTGCTTGGAGTAACGGCTGGTGGCGTATTTGTGGAAATGTATTTCCACAATTTCAGTGTGTTCTGGCAACCAGTTAAACTCTTGCTGAAAAATAAAATAAAAACTTGCATTGTTAGTGTTTTATTTTTTAACAAGATAAAAATTTTAATATTTAATATTTATTTACCGCAAATTATCGAAACCACAAATCACGATCACCTACTGGCATATCCTAGTATTTGGGATATGGATAATTCAGCATAGTTTGCATCATTCTGAGAACGGACTTGCTAAGCCCGTTGCTCGAAATATTAAACCTATAAAAGTATATATTTTAGTACTACATAATTGAATTTTTTTCTGTTATACTTGAATTTTTTTTAATTTGAAACACTTACCAAATTCCTCCAAGTTCGTATTTGGGTTGCAATAACGGCAAGCATTCGCGACCCGGTTGTCGTAGAAGATCCCGAACCTCGAAGCGGACAGGTATATGTGCGCATGCGCCTTGTCGTACAGAACTTGACGAGTCATGGTCCGATGAGGTGGTTGGAATCAAAGGAGTACCGTCCGATCGTACTAACGGTTGAGTTGCGTTCTGCATATAGTCAGAGTACGATAACCTAGCGTAATAATATAAATATATAGGGAAATATTTTCCAACGATATAAATATATTAAATAACATTTTTCCTATACAATGAGAATTATTCCAACTCCTAATCTAACAACCTAATTATTATAACAACCTAATTGTATAACTTTAATGAAAAAAAAATTGCAGGAAAAAAAAACTTACATATTTATCCTGAAGGGTTGTGGGGTTTTTTTTTGTAAAGGGAATATTTTTTTTTTTAATCTCAAATTAAGGGGTGGACGGATCCGGATATCCGGGGATTTTGAGGATATCCGGATCCATGATTTTACTATCTGGATCATAATCCATTTTGCCCGGATATCCGGACTCCGGATATTCAGATCCGGATCCTTGAAAAAATAATAAAAAATTAAATAAAATATAATAAAAAATAAAATTATATATATATATATTTTTAAATGATATTATAATAATAGTTAAGTTTATTTCATTAAATTTATAGATATATTTTAATATATTTAAAATTTTATTAATATAATTAAATATATATATATAACGGATTCGGATCCAGATCCGTTTTGAGATCTCACTATCCGATTCTGGATCCGTTTTTCCCGGATATCTTGATTTTCGAATCCAGATCCGCATATCTGGGGATCGGATCCTGGATATTTTGTCTACCCCTACTCAAACCTACATAATGAACAGATGCGCGCTTATATATACGAAAAATATGCCCGACGGATTACCGACGGACGAACGCTTGGTCCACGGTAATCCGTCGGTAAAGTATTTAATATTCGTTTTTGCCCGCAATTCAGGCATATGAAATTTGGTTTCCCGCCTAATATGCCAGATAGATTCCCGACGGATAAAAGTATACCGACGGATTCCCGTGGGAACCTAATATCCGTTGGTGATCCATCGGTTTTCTATATAGCCGATGGATTACCGAGGAAATACATATTCCCTCGGTAATCCGTTAGTACCCTATATAGCCGACGGGTTACCGAGAGAACTTGTATTCCCTCGGTAATCCGTCGGCTATATAAATAAATTGATGGATCACCGACGGATATTAGGTTCCCACGGTAATCTGTCGGGTATACTCACCCTTGCCTATAAATACAACGTCTCTGTGCCGTTGTTGATGACCAAAAAATATTCAGTGAGTTAGAAAAAAAAGTTTCTGATGTCGAAAAAATCGTGGTATGATGAATCTGAAACACCGGTAATACCTGATGTTGATTTAACCCCAGCGTAGCTCGAAAAACTTCTCCTTACGTGGGAAGAGGAGCGTAACCGAGATGAGGTATTTTTCCAAGATTCTTTCACACCATCTCAACCAGATGCAGAACAACGTTCTGGGAGAACGCATCATTTAATATTCAGCCCTACACGACAAATCCAAATCACTATACAACGAAATAATAACAAGCATCCGTCGACTTTGAATGAACAAGATGAAGAAGTTAGTACACAAACAATTATTCGTAATTTCCAATCAAAAGACAAAGGAGGCGATGATTATTTTAAGGACGAACCATAGTTGACGGCAAAAGAAAACGTCGAACACAGAGGTACAAATAAATTTTCTATCAAAATAGGAAACTAATTTTACATTATCTCCATAATGTACATGTTTGTAAATGAAAATATTAAGTATGGGGAAGCTGCTAAAAATACCAAAGAATTGTTCTATCTTTACCCCAATGAAGGAATTACGCAATCGAACTTCAAGTTGGGAGAAAGTTGAGCAGGTAAATTTTGTTTGCAATAAAAGTAGTATATATTTATAATCTCTACGTCAAAATAACATTTATGTAACTTCATAAATAACATCTGCAGCAGACTCAGATGAATGAGGGCATGAAACTTCATAACCCGAATGTTGTGTGAAATTTACGCATTTTGATTGTATTGCTGGTTTCCATTTTCATCACAATAATTGAAATTCGACTTTATTTAACAATCAGTACGAGTTTACTATTCAGAATCTGATGTATTATCAGAGGAAATTGAATCTGCGTCAGTTCCAAACTCCCCAATCTCGGTTTTTGATTCCGAATGTAATACATCATCCCATCAATGGTTAACTCGATAATACCATCACCATCAACAAAAGGCGCTATTGAAGTCAACAAACTACTAAACTCTGTCTGCATGAGATATTGCTCATCCGAACCATAAACTTTTCCTCTAGGAATTATAGATGTAACTGTTATCCAAAAGTCGTTTATGTATGTCAAACGAGGATACGAAATATAGCAAACCTATAAACAATATAACATACAAATTTGTTACTGTCGGTATATAGAATTTTCTATTTATTCATGAATTTTACCTGGTCCTCTTGCGAAGCAAGTATAAATGGATCATATTTTTGAAGTCGCCTTTGTGAATGAACAGAAGTAACCCCGAATTCGTCAACTCGTGATCCTCGCACTGGAGTTGGGTCGTACCAGTCACAATAAAAGACAACGCACTATGATCCAAGAACTCCTGGAATGTAGATTTCTAGAATTTCATGAAATATGCCGTAGTATATATTATCATATGCTCTAGTACATACCCTAGCATCGGAAGTTGTCATTGAACTACTTGTCTGGTTAACTTTAAACGCATAACCTCGGGTAACATATCTAAGAAATGATCGTGCCTCGTAGGATGGACCGCTAACAAACTCTACTAACCATGTTGGAATTGATTCACCCCTAGATGGACAGCTATAAATCTACGAGAATAGAGTAAATGATCAATTTTATACAAACTCGGTTAGCTATATAAAAGAAATTAGTTGAAAATTTACGAAATATTTCAACCAATCTGAAAATTCGTCCTGCTTTAAAAGTTCCAGTTCAATGTCGGTTTTTTCAGGATAGTGTAATCGAACTTGTTCCATGTAAATCCTGTTCAATTATTATCGTGGTTAGATATATGATAGGAAAGTATTTTAAAATATAGGAAAACGTACCTCTCATAAGGAAGGACATCTTCACAGTTCGTTAGCATATATATATATAGGCAAATGATGATACTCCTGATCTGTAAGTCTACGTGCCCTTGATTCTCCACTTAATCGTCCAATTTGTGCAAACATATTAGTGATGGGAAGTTTTTATACCTCTTCACAGGTTTCACCCAGGAAGTAAATCTTGAGAGTTTAACCCACAAAACCGCAAATGCACAGTAAAATGCAGTTGTAGTAATACGGGGTCGATCCACAGGGAAATAGAATAACTACATACAGAATGCAAATGCAGATCTAATCTAGGTGAAAATAAAATAGAGTGGGGTTGATCTAAAATGATTGCGAAATAAATAAGGAGGAAATAAAGTAAATAAACTCTAAACTAAGAAAGCAATTAAATCTAAACTAAACGATAACATAATTGTATAAAGTAAATAGCAATAATAAACTAACTATATACAACTATGGGTGACAGTCTAAATCAGGAAACCTAAGTCTAGAATTCATGTCTTATCTAAATGATTTGTATTTGTCATTCTAGAGATCCTCCATAATTTGCTAGTCCACTCTTGTGGTATGCTAGACTCTATATCTAGATCCACTCTCGTGGTAAACTGGATATGTATTTCACATAATCCCATCATCGAATACTAAGTGTTATTAGACTCTCGCCTCAAGAACACAAAGTGAAAGATAGATTTATTTCTAAAGTACAATCCACTCTCGTGGCGAAATACTCCTAAAATATTCAATCTAACTTGGCCAAAGCCAGATCTATAATTAATTCTATCAAACAACAAATTCGACACTAGCTATGACTCTCTAGTATGCAGATCTGAAGGTTTAATCCACTCTCATGGCATTAAACACTTCTAAATAGACAACTACACCTACTCGATTCAGTTGTACTTTTGAGTATCTCCCATGAGAGAATACTCAGCATTATTGTGCATACTAAAGTAGATAGATCGGTTAAGTACAGTAATGAACTCTAAAACATAGATCCCATCATTGACCACCACCCTATGTGGTCTAAAGGATCTAGACTCTTGTCTCCATTGGGTTACAGAGACAAGAATTGACTTCTAAAATAATAAACAAGACTAAAAAGTAAACTAGTCTAGACAGTAATCAAAGTATAAACAAAAGAATAAGAATAAGAATTGACCTAAAGAAGAAGAACTTTATTAGATCTGAATTGTGACGGTTACAAGATCTATTTTTATGTGTGTGTGTTCTCTCCCTTCTCTAGTGATATTACAAGTGTTTATATAGTATTAGGATTCTCTAGGAGTTTTCATTTCGTCCTTATCTTGTTTCTGGAGGCTTAAAACTCGAAATGACAAGGTTGCTCAAGTCATAACTTGCCAGATAGAAAATTTTCCAGTTTTCTCGGAGGTCAGCATCGACCTTGATGGGTCGATGCTAGGGTTGATTCTGGCTTCCTAGTTTTGACTGTCGATGCATCCTTCAGAAATTCTCTTTGGATATTCTTCGGCATCAATATCGACCCCCACAGGTCGATATTGGGGTCGATTCTGCCTCTTCGGATTCTGTAAAGTCCGTCTCCGAATGCTCACGATCTAGGCGATGTCACCAGTCTGCCTGTAGGGTTCAGTAAGCTCCAAAAACATCTCTACTACTCATATTTAGCTCCAAGTACCTAAAACATATAACCACATGCAAAACACTAATTCTACACCAAATGTTAGTTATAGAAGCTAAAACTAACTTATTCTAATGCATTAAAACATGTAAAATATGATGCATGGTGAAGTTATTTTATTGAAAACGAATAAAGATAAAGAGAGTGAACTTGTACCTTGTGACATTGTTGTGTTAAATGTTTTTCATCTTTGTGGAAGTGAAATTGTCTCTAACGTACTCCATGTACTTCACCATAAGCATAGCAACGCACCTTAATTCATACTACTACTCCTTCGAACTTTGACTTCTCATTATCAACCTCTCTTTTCATTCTAAGTGTGAGCTCTACACTTGGGAGTATTGATCATGAAACACGAACACTTACTCTTTCGGATTTCTGTAAGCTTAAGACAGTCTTGGTACAAATCCTTTCCTCTCTCTTTTCTTACTTCAAGGTCGAATTGATTTCTCCCTACATTTCTAGGATATCATTTTATTTTTTCTATCAATCGCTTTTTTGTTCTATTCTTGGACAGGTTTCCATGAGACGCGAACATTAAAAGTGGTAGCTTCCAATGCTCGGTTCACTTCTTTCTTACCTATATCCATTTCTTTCTTTTTACTGAAGGAAAGGAAGAGGGGAGATGTACTCACATAAACGTGTCTTGCAGGGTCTCATAGAGGTCTTATGTCTCATGCATCTCAAGCCCCAAATCGAGAGTTTTAAGGTTCATTACGGTGAGAAATCAATTCTTATTTGCCAAATTCTTCGAAGGAATGATCTTTTTGAGGTTTGTTGATCAACTCATGGGTTTTCCACGTTTCCTAGTAAAGATCAAACATTATCCACACAACATCCAAACATAAACACAAATAACAGAATTAACAAGTTCAAATGCTACCTCATTAAAAACATTTTCACACGTTATTGAACCTATGAACGAGGAAAAGAGTGTAACAATCTCTCAAAATACAAAAAACTTATGGTAAAACTTACATCAAAAGATGTCAAGAAAAAAAATTACCTCCATTGACCGCAAGACTCCCTCCCCCCCTCCGCCCCCACACTTATTTCACAACGTCCTCGATGTGATGTAAGATGGAAAGGAAAAAAGCAAGAAAAAAATTTACATTGATTCTCTTATCGGTTGTGGGTTTGCAGCTCCCACATGTGCAAGTCTTGGTTTTTTTTTTTTTTTTTTTTTTTTGGAAAAACACCTGAAAAGCAAGAAACAAAAACAAAGAATAGAAAAACCAAAAACTAGAAAATAATACAATGAAAATCCTAAAAAAAAGTTGTATGTACAAAGGTAAAGTGCTCATTTAACGTCATGAGCTTGACGACCTCATGGAATGGTCAGAAGACTGTGGAGATAATGGTTGAACTATTGCGCGACGGTTCTTTGAATCGTTCTCGTCGGAGTTGGTATGGTGAATTGATCTCTCCCCAGCAGGAGTATATGCGTCATTAGTGATTTCTTCACCAAGAGATTCTCTTCTTGAGTGTGATCGTGAAGTGCCTTCTGTTGGTGTTGCTTCGTAGAACACATCTTTATACACATACGTGAATAGATTCTCGGTTTTGGCCAATCGATGATCGTGCCAACTGTTGCTAGGAACGGTCTACCAAGGATGAGTTGAGTGTGATCATCTCCTCTTATGTCCACTACATGGAAGTCAGTAGGAATGTGACAGTTCGCAATCTAGATGATCGCATTCTCAGCCACTCCGTATGAGTGCATTGCATCAGCATTAGCGAGCCCGATCCGGACATTTGACCTTGTAAGCTCGTGGATTCCCAACATCTTAGCTCGTTCTATGGACATGACATTTATGCTGGCTCCTGAATCACATAAAGCATCATTGAAAGTATGACCAAGTATAGATCATGTTACCTTGTATTGCCCAGAGTCAGCTCTTATGAAAACCGTTGTGATTGGTCCCTTGAGTCGTGTGTCCATGTAGATCTCTTTGATTTCCTCGATAGTCTCCTTAGTATCAGTGAAGTATAGATCGAGGTTGTATTTGAAAAAAGCTTTCTCGAATGTGTAATCCCTCGGTAGTGTTCGAACAAGTCGTTTGAACATGCTACATCAATGCTCCTTGTAGGTGGTAAAGGATGACTAGGATAAGGGTTCGTTGAGGATCGAGTCCTCCTAAATAACTTCTCAGCATCATATATCGTCTCATCCGTTCCCACAAAATACTCTTGTAGAGAGTACCTACAAAATTTCCTTCTGGAAATTTTAGATCCACAATATTGACCCTGATTGGTTGATTCACAAGTCTGATTTCTCTGATTCGCCTTTTTCGGGTGACTCTTCTCCCGTCCTGATGATGCTCTTCTGTGTGATGATGTTCACATACTCCTTAGGGTTCATCTCAGGTTTTCCAGGGAGCACACTGTGCGGTCTCTGTGAGGACACAGCAAGTTAGGCGGTTTGTGTTTCCAACACATTGATGCGGGAAGCGAGTCCATCGAACTTACTGTTGAGTTCGTTGCATCTTCTATGTACATTCTTGAAGCCTTCAGACATCTCCACTGAAACTTTTGTTTGCCCCTCGAGAATGTTTTGAAGCATTCCTTCATACTTCTCCTCTTTTGGTTGTAGATTTGTTCCTCCTTGTCCTTGGTACGGTTGTGGTACGTAAGATGGTTTGTTGAATTGAGTGATTGGTCTAAAACCTCCTTATTGGAATGAAAGGGTTGGTGCCCTCATGGGTGGATACGTCTGATCTTGTGGATTCTTCATATCGTTACTTCGGTTTGAGAGACTAGGGTGGTTCCGATATTTAGGGTTGAAACCACCTTGTCAAAAATTACCGACAAAGTTCACCTCACACTCGTTCTCTTCTCTTGCTTCCTCATCAGCTTATACCCTTGCACCATCCAACTCATTGACAAAGTGAGCATGTCTCCTTGTCACTTGTAGAACCTTGTCCAACTTTTCATTTAGTGCTCTCATGTCAACCTTCATCTTGTCATTTCCATCGTCAGCCATGCTACGATCTCTACGATCATAGTCTCCTCCACAGTTAGTGTCACTTTGTGCTATATTCTACACCAAAGTCATTCCATACTCAGCATCTTGCCCTAAGAAGTTACTGTTGCATGCGGTATCAAGTAGCTCGCGATACTTGGGCAAGAGTCCTCTGTAAACAGTGCTCAGCAGCGACTCTTCACTAAATCCATGGTGTGGGCATTGAGATAGATATCCTTTGAAGCGTTCCCATGTTTCTCCAGAGCTTTCTGATCTTTTTTGCACATAGCTCGAGCAGTTCGAGAACTTGAGAAGTAATTTGCAAGGACCATCTTCTTGCATTGCCCCCATGCTAGGATCGACCCAGGTGGTAGACCTTTCTCCCATTGATGTGCTTTATCTCCCAACGAGAATGGAAATAGACGTAACTTCAAAACATCCTTTGAAACTCCGTTAATCTTCACGGTACCACACAGCCTATCGAATTGATCCAGATGATCAACTGGATTATCCATAGGCAACCCATGAAATTTGTTGCCTTGTACCATAGTAATCAAGTATGACTTGATTTTAAAGTTGTTGTTTGCCACTGGTGGGGCGAGAATCCCAGATCTTTGAGCCACAAAAGTAGGCTCATCGATGGTACCAATAGTCGGGGCGACTCTTGGTTGGCGTGCAGCCGCTCGACGTGCATCATCTTCAGCTTGAGCGACATTTTCAACTTGTGCAATGCCCTCAATGTCTTCAGCAGGTAGATTAATTCGTTGCTGCTCCATTTCTTGTCTTCTTCTCTTTTCCTTCCTAGCTTGTCTTTCGATTTCTCTGATGTCGCGAATTTGGTCAGTTGGTGCAGTCTTCCCGTAACTTCTCAAATGCATGCACCTGAAATTCGAAGATAAAACAAGTTAGTAAACCATAAATACCTAGTCTCAGATCTACATCTAACTATCATACGCACATCAAACTATCTTACATACTTAGCCACGATCACACATACTTAGCCACGATCACACACTCACTTCAAAGTCACTGAATTGTACTTAAAAGCACATGAAATGAGGTTATGAATACTCGCCAATCAACCTAGACAAAAAACTAATTCGGATTAAAAATCCGATCAAAAGATCCACACGGATCCAACACGAAAACGGATCCTACTAGGGTCCCTTACCAAGCGATGAACAGATCTAGGGTCACAGCAACTAGAACGGTCTCCTCTCCACCTCAACAACACACGCTGAACACAAAAACACAACACAAAAATTGATCTCAAAATCGATCCACAAAACAAACACAAAAACGATCCCAAAATTTAATCCTTACCAAACGATGTAAGGATCCACAGCCACAGCAACAAAACGGCCTCACCACAGCAAGATCAACACACGCTGGACCTCAAAACAACCCACAAAAACATATCACAAAACCAAACGGATCCAAAGACAAATCGTTTACCTTTTACGATTTCTAACAAAGATCCACGATGGATCTAACTTAATTCTGGAAGGATCTACTTCTCACTGTCACAAACTATCAAGAATAACTCAGCCATACACAGAACAAGTTGGATCCAATCAGAAAATCCAAACACAAAAAGATAAACCCCTTACCCTTAGCGTTTTCAAAGAGATCCGACCAAAGGATCTCAATTCTCGATGGATCTTTTGCTTCCACTGTCACGAATCCAAATCAATAAGACACTAATAGCCTAAGATCGAAACCAAACAACCAAAAACAAAGAGAGAAACATTTACCAATCACATATACTCTCTCACGGGTCCGATCTCCTTCTCAAAGCAAACGATCTCTCTCTTTCTCTCACAGCAAACTCGACTTTTTCTCTGTTTTCTCTAACGGTCTAGGCGGCTGGAGAACTCGCAAAAGTCCTTAAAAGGTTCACCCAAAAACCCTACACCAAACGGGCCAACACTCAGAAAAATTTCTAATTTCACTGTACCGGACCGACTGTAGGTCCGATAGTGTCTCTCGGCCAAAACCTTATCCATTCAGACATTCCTTGTTCCTAGATCCCTACGGGCCAAAAGTCTTCAATTCGGCCCGAGCCTTAATTCTCAGTCTTAGCACGATTTCATAGCCCTAAGAGGTTAGTCCAATCAAATAAAATCGACTAGCCTTGGTTCAAATCAAGTGGATCCCAATCGGGTCCCAGTTTCACTGTACCAGATCAACTGTAGGTCTGATAGGGTCTCTCGACCAAAATTTTATCCATTCAGACATTCCTTGTTTGAATCATGACCAAATAGGGTGTTAGGACAGTCCTTATCCTAAAATCACTCTTTATCCTAAATTTTAGGATCGATGTCCGAACGATCCCCACACGGTCCCCCGACGGTCCTCCGACGGGTTCGTGTGACCGAATTTGGACATACTTTGTCCAAATCTTATCCTGTCTGAACTAGACATTAACACATGTCCTAAACTGACCAAACATGTCTGAAAATCCAACTTGTCCAAAAATCTCGACATGATTCAGATTCGGACATTCCTTGTCCAAATCTGACCAATCCTGTCCCAATCCGACCATCCTTGTCTGAACCTCAATCTTGTCTGAAAATTCAACTTTTAGAAAGCCATTGTCCGAAAGTTTCCAAATCCGGACCATCATCACCGATCGTATCCGACGATCGTATCGCATACAGACATCCGTATCGCACGTTCGTCTGTCTGTAGGCTGCAGACAGACGTCCTGTCCATCCGCATGTACCGCGTGCGGGCGATCGACGAGGAATCCACGGCGGATCCCCAGCAACATCGAGGATAATCCTCGATGAAAATCAAAGTCTCTCGAAGGAAAAATCTTAAAACCTCTAAAAACAACTTTCATCGGATCAGATCACAAAATCAAAGACCCAAATTCGGAATCCACGACGAGCCCCAAAAATCCTCGGTGATACTCGATGTCCTCTCGAGGATCCTCGTTGATGCTCGATGAAACTAAAATATTCTTCGATGAAAACCTCTATAACCACTCAAAAACAACTTCATCGATTTATAAACACAAATCAACAACCTCACTGAAAAATCATCGATGGGCTCCCAAAATCCTCGGTGATCCTCGATGTCCTCTCGAGGATCTCCGATGATCACTCGATGAAATCCAATTATATCTCGAGGATTCATCATAAAATACCCAAATAGGTCGATCTGTCTTTGATCAGCCCAGTCCGTGACAAAAATGTCAAACATCGATCTATGGCCCTGTCCCGCATACGTCTGGTACGCGAAACATCGGTGTTTTGAGAACTATCCGATAAACTGACCGAGTCGATAAATTGGTTGACCAAAAGACGGGTCTTACAAATACTTTCGTTCATCGCGGAAAGAATCAGAGAGCCTTAGTCGCGGAAGGAATCAGAGCTTTGTTCGTCGTCGTTGAGAGCTCTGCCTCTCTATGTTTGCAAAAACGAGAAAATGAGAATTAGGTTTAGTATTAGAATGTTAGTCTTAGGATTAGAATTAGGTTTAATTGTTTAAATGTTTAATGTATCGGTTTTGGTCGGTTAAATTGGTTGTCGGTGCCGAACCAAAAATAACCGAGAAACATTTTCTCATTATCATCGATCGGCCCATTATTATTAAACGGCCCAATTCGAAATCGGTTATAATGGTCGACCTGGAATGCCCTAATCGGGTCAGAAAAATTGCCCATGCCTAGATTAAATTAATTTTGGTATTTCCTGTGATATTTCCTTTATATTTTTTTTTCTTATTTCTTTTTTTGTCAGCACTTTAATTTAATAAAATTAAAGTTACAAGGTCCATAAGACTACAAAATAGCTCAGAAACTGAGAAGAAGGTAGTGGGCTCGTAGGTCCGATAGGAAGCTGTCCAGAATTACAAAGAAAAGATGGACTGGGCCACACCGGCCCAATTACAAATTTTAATTGTGCTGGCCCAAAGCCTAAACAAATAAGAGTTTGCACTAGACTAAGCTTGACGACGGCACGGAGTCCTTGGTCGCGACGGCGATCGGTGAAGCAGTTGTCTGGGTAGATCTCGACGAGGATAAGCCTTGTAGATAAACAGCTTAGATCGGTATTAGAAACTGTCGGAAGCGCCTTCGGCGCGGATGTGATTAGCTGTTTGATAGCTGAGAGATCTGGCGGAGAGAAGGAAGAGTGATTGGTCCTACGGTGGAGCCGGAGCGTGGCCGGAGTTTTCTCGTGACCGAAGCCCGAAATAGTTAGTTGTCGCCCAAACGCGGTGAAGTCGTGTTGTAGCCACAATTTGCTCTAAAAATAGCAGAAATTTTCAGAAATAAGCTTGTTTTGTAGCCACAATTTATTTTTGGTCATAGTCTCAGATGGGCCTTGTACAATAGAGAAGCCCAAAGTTCTGGGGGTTTGCAGTTGTCTGTTACAGAAGACAAAAGAGAGAGGAGAAAGAAACAAAGAGTGTGTTTCTTCATCATCTTATTTATTTATTCTCTGTAATATCATCAGTAAAAAAGAGAGACTCGTGAGAAAGCTTGTAAAATCTATTCGACTAGTGGAGGTTAGACAAGGACAAGAGGGTCAAGAATCTATTGAGGATGAGTTTTGGTGATCAAGTACTACTTAGAAAGGTTAGGAAAGAACACAATGGAAGAGTGCAAGAGTATTGATAAAAACTTAGATGTCTTACAAAAACATAATCCGAATCATCCAACCGTTCTACCACAGCAGGAAACCGGTTTACATATATATACCAACATCCTCCACTAAATCTGGAGCGTAACTTTTAGCAAAGTACGTTGTTGTTCACCACCTAAATCCTAACTGAACCAATCATTAAAACAAACGCAACTGAATACACTTTTAGCAACTGGAATTTACCTCTTCACTCCATCGCATAACCAATTGACAATAATAATACCAAAAGATGAGCTGTTGACCGGAGTGTTCCGCCGCATTACCTTAGAGGATTTTTTGCAGGGCGGATTTCAATTCCTTGAATGATCAAGCCACACTTCCAATTGAGCCGCTTAGTCTCTATAACACTCATCTCAATTTCATCACTATTCATTATTACTCCTTCATTGAAGAACTCCCCAAGCTCTATCTCCATCCACCCATCTTCTCTCTCCTCTGGTTTCACAAGTTTCCTCCTTCGCCCGATCCTTGTAAACTGCCCACCCACAGCTCCATCAAAGCATATGATTCGTCTATAAGGTTCCTGTCCCACCACTCCAACTGCAGCTTTTATAATCTCATTCTTAAAGCCATAACTTCGACCCACTTTCTTGAACACAATGTAAGCCGAGTAACGAGTTCTTGGAGACAGGACACGAGTATTCGTTCTGCCACGAATCTCGAACCAACATACATCGAGAAGCTTCGCTACGTTTTCAAACCTTCATAACACAGGGCAACAATTTTCCAGCATCATCATCATCCCAACGAGTCATTGCAACCAAACTAACGCAAAGATAATGAAAAAAGAGTACCTAGATTCAGGAATTGGAATCCATTGCCAATAGCGAGGATTATCTCCCCATATGATTGAGAGGTTCATCGCAGATAACATGATACACCTCTTCCCACTCGCTTTCTCTAACCAGATGCTCTTTTATATCTCGAAAAAAAATCCCATATAATCAGAGAGATTCAGTATCAGCACCATATAGGAACACACAAATTGCTCCAAAAATAGCAGAAACATTATCAAATAAGCTTGTGACCACATTCTTATTGCCATAATTCTCCAACAGATGTCGAGAATTCTATACACAAATTGAAATTCAAAGGCGAGAGACAGTTCATTATCCTCAAATCCTATAAACAAAGCGCAAAATTGATGAATTATACAGAAATACCTTTTTGCCATCGTCGATCAGAAGAGCATCGTTACAGAGAGCGAAATAGAGTTCCTTCTTCGATGAGAAAACTCGCGATGGAGGAACCAGAGATTTATACTCCGCCGGAATAAACTTCTCCCATATAATATCTGAATTCACCGCCGATTCAAAGGTTTTTGAAACCGTAGCGGCGACGCAGGCATCGCGTGGACTTGTGAAGGAGATTATGTTGGAGATGCAATCCTCCGGCAAGGAATCGAACGGTGACAACTCCGAAACGATCTCTCCTCTGCCTTTGCATCTAGATTTAACGCTGCGTTTTCTCCCCATCGATGCTTGTATCCGTGTCATCATCGTCTTCATCGCAAGCTTAAAGTGTAGGGTTTAATGCTCATATGCTTATAGAGGGACAAAACAATTCTTATGCCCCTTTCTAAACTAAAGGAGTAAATGATTATTTTTGTCAATCAATCGGGGTTTTATAGTTGTAAATATAAGTGATATTAGCAGAAATACAATAGCATAGATAATAAGACTTGATCTGCGCGACTCCGAGCGACTTGGGTGCAAAACTCAAATTCATGGTATAACTAGATATAACTAGAGGCGGGAAAACAAGAATTCAAACGGAAATTTTTGAGAACACGACGAGAATTTTGGGAATAGAAAAACATGTCCCATTTAAAATTTGGGACGGAAACGGGATGGGACGGGACGGGACGGAAGAGAACCGGAATTCCAAAAAATATCTTAAATAATATGATATGTTATAAATTAAAACATGTTCCATAAAAATAAAGAAACATGATCCAAACAATATAAAACAAAACATAACGTTAACCACAATAAGTAAAACCAAAATAAAATCTAATAACAAAATTCTTTCTAAGAATAATTAACCAATCTTATCGTATGATTTCTCACTTTTTAGTTGGACTCACTTGTAAATGATTATTTATTTAGTTCAATACAAAGAAAAACAAAAGAGTAGTTAATAGTTAATAGTTAATATACATAATATGCTAATTTTGTAAAAAATACCAAAAACTATTTTATATTTAAATTTTATTCTTCTCCAAAATTTACGTGTATTTAATTATAATATACGTATATGTAGTTATTTATAATGAAAATATATAAATACATAAAAATAAATTATTATTTTGTTTGTCCCAAACAGGATATGTATATGTAGTTATGTATAATGAAAATATATAAATACATATAAAATAAATTATTTTTTTGTTTGTCCGGAACAGGATATGTAGTTATGTATAATGAAAATATAAAAATACATATAAAATAAATTATTTTTTTGTTTGTCCCAAACGGGACTTCAGAATTTTTCTTTCTTGTCTCGTCCCGTTTCCAATCGGAAATTGAAAATTTGTCCCATATGAGAATGCATTCCCATACAGAACGAGAATTTTGGAAAGGATACGGAACGTAATGGGAATTGTGCCCACCTCTAGTACAATTATATGCAGCGATACAATTGAGTATAACTGGATATAACTA
Organism: Boechera divaricarpa; assembly: GCA_026770425.1. Classification (NCBI taxonomy): domain Eukaryota; kingdom Viridiplantae; phylum Streptophyta; class Magnoliopsida; order Brassicales; family Brassicaceae; genus Boechera; species Boechera divaricarpa. Next base: position 17,476,171 of record CM049188.1, read on the forward strand.
GGTGCAGCGGTTCAACTAGGTATAACTAAATATAGCGGTATAATTGGGTATCTGTTTATATTTAGTTGTACCCAGACTATGAGTATTTTTGGGTTTTTATTAAAACAAGGGATATGTAGAATATAAAGGATATGAAAGAATTTAGAAGCATTAGATATGTAAGTGTAAGACTCATCTTAAGTGTAAGTCGTACTACGAATTTACAAAAATACCCCTTGTTTGCGAACAATACACGGGTTTTTTCACGCTCCTTTGTTTTATGGTGTCATTATTTTGTCTTAGGATTCGTTGGTTAAGGATTTGGTTTGGAAAAAATCAAAAATTCAAAACTAACAAACTAATTATAATAGTCAAGTCAGGTATGCATTATGGATCAACGGGTGGGAATATTATTTTTTAAATATTTATAATATAGTCTGACTCGTTATTCCAGAAAACTGAGAAAAGTAAAGCTTAAGCTAACAAATAGAAAAATTCAATAAAAATATGAAAAAGGTGAAATCAAGGAAACAAACAAACTCTCTTCCATTTGAATTTCTAGAAAAGAAAAAACAAACACAAAACACGCTTCTTGTTTAGAAGCAAACGACACTAAACCTGAAAACAAACTTAAATCCGCCGCAACAACCCACTTTTCCCGACGGTGTACAAGCTTCCTCCGCCGTAACGCCGTCGTTTACCACCACGAAGCTTGATTAGGTTGCCGTAGTGTGTAATTTGTGAGATTCGTTAAACCCTAACTCAACTTTATAAATCCTGTGATGTTTTTTTAGTTTGCTGGTCTTTAGCTAGATTAAGAGATCTAAATGGTTTTGATCACTCTGGTGCTGTATTTGATTGTTTGATTCTAGATGGATTTTGAATTTTTTTTCCCCTTTCTAGCCGTAATCGGAAATTTCTATATTCGGAGAGTTTTGATTCTCTTTGTAATTAACTTTACTTCTTCGTTATCGTTTCCTTGTATGTAATATCCTTGTGTGTCTTTGAAGTTGCTGAAGTTTTTTGGAATACTATGATTTCTAAGCTAAGAATCTTTGCCTTCTCCAATTTCTATTGATGTCTTCTAGGGTTTGTTTCCGTTTTGGTTGGTCTCATGTTGTTATAGAACAGTGATTGTTCCTATTTTTATGGCTTACAAATAGTGGTTTTGTGTCTCTGATATCGACTTTTGGTTCAATTTTTGGCTTCAGTTTAAGGCTCTGAACACTGATGTCAAACCCATTGAAAGAGTCAAGAGAGGATATTACAGATTCTATTGGTCACATGAGGGAAGATAATGAGTATGTTCGGCTAGTTGTGGCTCATGAAGCTTCTGCAGCTGAAACCGACTTGTCTCTATCTCAGTCAGACTCAGAGGCGCGGCGTAAGAAATTGATGTGGTGGGTGAAAGCTTTGGGAATATTTGCAGTTGCTCTCTTGCTTACGCTTATTTTCGGCAAATGGGGAGTTCCGTTTGTGTTCCAAAAAGTAATTTCTTTACTCAAATCTCAAGTTTCAGTGACGGTTATTTCCTTATAATGATCCATGTCACAAACTCTGCTCTCTGGATTGTAATAGTTTGTTTCAATTGAAGGTTCTTATTCCAATTTTGCAATGGGAAGCAACTGCATTTGGCCGTCCTATGCTCGCAATTGTCCTTGTTGTTTCCTTGGCTTTGTTTCCTGTGTTCTTGATACCTTCTGGTCCTTCCATGTGGTTAGCTGGGATGATATTTGGTTATGGTCTTGGTTTTGTTATAATCATGGTTGGAACCACCATCGGCATGGTTCTTCCTTACCTAATCGGGCTTATGTTCCGTGATCGCCTCCATGTGAGAACCCTTTACTTCTCTTTTTTCAAGTCTTATGATGATTTCTTACAAGATTCTAACTTGTAGATTTGATTTGTTTTTACCGAAATGCAGCGATGGTTAAAAAGGTGGCCTCGTCAAGCTGCTGTTCTTAGACTAGCTGCAGAAGGAAGCTGGTTCCATCAGTTCAGAGTCGTGGCAATCTTTCGGGTTTCCCCATTTCCTTACACGATTTTCAACTACGCAATCGTCGTGACAAGCATGAGATTCTGGCCTTACTTCTTCGGATCCATAGCAGGAATGATACCAGAAGCTTTCATTTACATTTACAGGTCAGTCTTACTCTCCCTGGATTTAAACAGTTAAAAATCACAAACTCGAAACCTAATTCTAAAACTGGATTTATATGCAGTGGTCGGTTGATCAGAACATTTGCGGATGTGCAATACGGACATCAACGGTTGACAACAGTGGAGATTGTGTACAACATAATCTCCTTGATCATTGCGATTGTGACCACTGTTGCTTTCACTGTGTACGCGAAACGAGCTTTGAGAGAGCTTCAAAACGCAGAAGCTAATGAAGATGAAGAAGTTCCAGTAAGAAAGGCGAGATTTGAGATGAAGAATGTTGTTCAATACGAAGAAGATAATAATCGGCGTTTGCCTTAAACCGAAAGTTGACACGAAGCTATGTTAGGTTTAAGAGTAATTAACAAAAGGGGTAAATAAAAAGTCTGATGTAGTAGGAAAGACTAGACAAAGATTGGATTATATTAGTGTGACTGATTCCAACTATTGAAATAAATAAAACAAGCATTTAGGCTAAATAGTGTTTGAAAATCTGGATGCTCTATGGGATCTAGTAGTGTATTTTAATTACTTATACGGTTGTCCTGAAGGTTGTAGATGTGTTTTAGGCATTACTTAAGATAAACCACATTTGTACAGTTTGATGTCGTGGCGTCTCAAGTCTATTATCACATCGATTTATACCGGCTAGAGTATTCAACATTTCACTACTTATTCATTAAACCAAGTTAAGAATTCCGGTTCACTTTGATGTTACAAAACAAACATGTAAGATGGCATTAGCATTGTATAAGTATCTTGTTCATATCTATACTATTAACTAGTATTATACCACCGGAAGATAATATTATATAATATTTTATCTATATTTATATAAAAATATATTTTATCAAAAAACATATATTTTATAAATATATTGATCACCAAATTTTTGAAGAAGAGAATGATGCACAAAACATTGATTTATATTTTTCTGTGAATAATCATATAAATTCGAAATTAAATAAATATTTTAAAATAATATTTTTCCAAAAAAAGCAAGTAAATTAAACACTAAACACTAATATAAACACTTTTAACAAACCATATTAAAATAATATTTTATTAAAATACATTAAACACAAATATAAAAATCTTCTAAAATATAATAATATTTGCTAATACAAATTATTATATTTTCATCAACCAATAATAATTCTATTTCCATGAGCATATTGTTTGCTTTGATATTTCTTGCTTCTCGAAGCAAGCGTATTATAGTACGATATAAACATGATTTTTGTCTGATTGATCTAGGGTAAGATGAACTCTTGAATTCATTTTTATGATTTAATATGATGAATAACAAAAGGTAAAAGATGAATGAGAAGATGATTTGTTAATCTATACTTTGGTATTTATAACCAAAATACTATAATATTAATTTGGAAACTTAACATAATTGTGATATAAAATATTAAATATTAAGCATTTTGCTAAAACTGACCATTATCTTTTCTGATAATACATTAACAGTAAGTTGTCTTTTCTTTATTATTTTTTTTCTGTTATTTACATTTTTACTTAAACTGAGAAAAATCTTAATTGATTATATATTCTACATTTTTATATAGAAAATTACCATTACCAGAAAGAAACATTTGTCTCAATATAAATTAGCGATAACACGTGTCAAAATCTAATGAGTTATCTCTTTGACACGTGTCACGCTCACGTTAAACATATTCAGGTTTATATAATAAGATTGGAAAACACAAAATATAAAAAGACCTAGTGTAAAAATTTACATATATTGCCATGGCTATTTTTACAAACCATGAGCAAAAAAATTGGGTAAAAAGGTATATCGGTCATTTTGAAAATTTTAAACTGTATATAAAATTTTTAAAAACACACGGATCCGGATTACAAAATTTTAGTTGTTCTTGGCGGTTTTATATACGCTTTGATAGTTCACGAGCTTAATAGAATTCTAACTAATCACTAACACGGTCGATCCTGGTCTGACCTCCGGGTTTGTCCGAGTTTCAAGTTACTGATGAAAACCATTATTATTTTCAATATTCATTAACCGGATTGAAACCAAATCGAAAACTAAACTGAATATCAAACCAACATGAGTACATGTTTTAAATGCTATACCAAATCAAATGTTTACAAACATAACCCATACGTACGTGCGAGTCCGATCCTAGTAACAATTGGATTACGAACGAAACCAACATTTACCGTTCACAATTTGAGTTCATCACTTCATTGAACTCTTAAGATGGCATAATCTTGTTCATATATGAATTAGTTTTTCAACTCGATACATAATAACCCAATGTAAACTTAAAATCAAACTCAATACCATTGAAAGTAGGGGTGGACGGATCGAGATATCCAGACTCCGGATATCCGTCCAATATCAAGATATCCGTGGATATCCGGATCCTTAATATTTAAAAATTTAAAATAATAATTAAAAAAAAATTTAATATATAATATTTTTTTAAAAAAAAATTGATATTATAATAATATTTAAAATTTATTTTATTTAATTTATAAATATATATTTAATATATTAAAATTTTATTAATATAATAAAAATATATATATATAAGTAAACAGATCCGGATCCGTTTTGAGATTTACTATCCGAATCCAGATCCGTTTTGTCTGGATATCTAGATTTTTGGATCCGAATCTCGACATCTACGGATCGGATTCTGAATAGTAACTCCTAATTGAAAGGCCCAAATGTCTCTTTGACTAACAAATCCCAATACTTTTATTGTCACATTATATTTTACCTTAAAAACTTTGATGCGTATCGATAAACATTAAACAATTGCATCGCATCAGAGAACAACTGTTGATTCACTTTGACGCTAAAAGACAAATTTGAAAACTTTGGTTTTTCCAGTGTCGTCTCCGAATTCGCCACTTCTTCTTCTTCTCTATTCAAATTTCAAAACAAATAGTCGGAAGGAGAAGCTGAAGAAGGTCAACTCTTACTGCAGAATCTGCGAAGAACAAGACTCCTTCCTAAGAGATTTCATGGTTAACTATAAATCTCTCTTTATCTAATTTATAATCCACTCAACTTCCCCGTGACCTTTTTTCTGGGCTTTTTTTCCGATTTGATCAGGCGAATTCTGGCGCAGAGAAGTTGAAGCTCTACTCTTACTGGAGAAGCTCGTGTGCTCATCGTGTCCGTATCGCCCTCGCTTTAAAAGGTCTCGCGATTGATTTTGCTGCGCTTTCTAGTTATTTTTGAGAACAACATTGTTGTTCTTTGATCTGAATTTGGATCTTGTTCGATTGTTCTAGGGCTTGAATATGAGTATATACCAATGAATTTGCTCAAAGGGGATCAATTCGATCCAGGTACGTAGTTTTCAGTTTTACTTGCTTTTGATTCCGATTCAAGGTTATAGAGAACTTGATTAAAAATGAAGTGCAGAAGCTATATAGTAACCATTTGGTGGTTATGAGTCGTTTACAGAATTTACTGCTAAATGGTTTCTTATGGTAAAAGTTTATTGTTTTGATCCTCAAGATTTCAAGAAGATCAATCCAATGGGTACTGTACCAGCGCTTGTTGATGGAGATATTGTGATTAATGATTCTTTTGCCATAATAATGGTCAGTAATACAGCCATTGAGGTTCTTTTTTGTTTGTTTTTGTGGCTTAAAAGGAACAATTCATCGATCTTTTGTATTTGTGATTGTTTATTTTAAATTGACAGTATCTGGATGAGAAGTATCCTGAAACACCTCTGTTACCTCGTGGCCTCCATAAACGGGCCGTAAATTTCCAGGTACTTCAAGCTTTTTGTCTTCTGTTACTTCGGTCATTTCTCGGTTTCTTTCTTTGAATCATGCTTTGTTACATGTGTTGCCATGAACAATACCAGCTTAGATTGTCCTGCTTCCCACTCTGATGCATTATTATTTTCTATATTTCAGGCGATGAGTATTGTCTTGTCTGGCATACAGCCTCATCAAAATCTGGCTGTTATTGTGAGTACATGAGATTGACGCTAATATCTTAGATTCTATCTTTGTGGGTTCTATATAAAGCAAACCTAGTTACATTTTTCAGTTTCTTACAGAGGTATATCGAGGAAAAGATAAATGCCGAGGAGAAAACTGTTTGGGTTAATAATGCTATCACAAAAGGATTTACAGGTATGAGATCTCAAATCTACACCCTATCTCATTGCCATAAGATAGGCATAATCAAGAACCAAGACATATGTTGTAAATGTTTTTAGTTGATACTGTGCTTGATGAGTGCAATAGTCTTACTCAGTTCTCAGTTAAACATATCCATGCTTTATGCTTAGTACCATTCATCTCTTTGATGTTTAGTGTTACTAATTGCTGCCTTAACAAGGTTTACACTGACCTATCTAATTATGTTTCATTTCTCTTTCAGCTCTCGAGAAACTGTTGGTGAGTTGCGCTGGTAAACATGCAACTGGTGATGAAATTTACCTGGTACAGTTCTAATCTCTCTCGATTTTCTCTATGGTACCCTCTTCCTAAGATTTGAGAAATACCATAGTGATTCTTTATTACAAACCAGTAAATAGACGTGTTAAAGCCGTGAAGCATTGTTTTGCAGGCTGATCTCTATCTAGCACCACAGATTCATGGAGCAATCAACAGATTCCAGATTAACATGGTACTTTTCCTTCTCTAAACTCTTCTCCCAGTACCCAAATTCGTTTCAGGTCTAGCTTTTTGCGTAATGTATATCTCCAAAATCCTGGAATCCTAGATCAGTTTTACGGTAGCATGAGTTATATAATATCTCTGTCTCACACTCTCACACTCACAGATAGAAAGATGGTCTTTTTGTAGTAACATAGACGAAATCCTCTGCGTCTTAACTTCTCCATCGCATCACTCAGTTTCTATTTCTACAATTTTGTATAACATGTTTCTCTTGTATAGGAACCGTACCCGACTCTTGCAAAGTGTTACGAATCATACAGCGAACTGCCTGCGTTTCAAAATGCAGTCCCAGAGAAGCAGCCAGATGCTCCTTCGTCCACCGTCTGATTCTGTGAACCGTAAGCTTCTCTCAGCTCAATAAATCCTCATAGACAACAACAATGATAATAATACCTCGTACTCATACATGTATCAGATAAACCAGTTTACTTCTTAGTTCCTCTACTTGTATCATACAATAAAGGTCACAGAGTGTGAAATTTGCAAAAGATAACTTATACATTCTCAGAGGAAGCCTTTGTCTCTAAGACTCTGGACTGTCTCCTTAACCGCATCTTCCACAGCAGTAAAAACCAGCCCGAGCTCAATCAATCTCTTAGCCGCATCATTACACGACGTAAGCCCGGGTTGAGTTTCTTTATCAAACTTGTGAATAGAAAACTTAGGGAAGAGTTTGGACACAAGAGCAGCGAACTCACTGAACTGATAAATCCCATTAGTGCATAGAAACCGACCAGAAGCTTCAGGTGTTTCGAATAGCATCACGTGACCTTTAGCCACATCTCTCACATGCACCACGCCGAGCCAGTGATGCTCGTGTGTCTCGGTAGAGCCTTGTAAGAGCTGTAGCAAAACGGTGCAGCTTGCGTTTAGGTTCGGTTGCAGAAGTGGTCCGAGACATGTTGATGGATGGATGGTGACAATGTTGGTTCCATGCTTCTCCGAAAATTCCCAAGCTGCTTTCTCAGCTAATGCCTTTGAAATTGGATACCATTTCTAAAAATCGGAAAAAAAAAATACACAAATTGTTAAAAATATCACAAAACAACAAATTAATGAAAAAAATCTCATAACAATCAGCAACTTATTGGCGAGTTTCAATAATGTATTACACATTTATTTACGTGAAGACAAATATTCCCTCTGTTTCATAATATAAGAGGTTTTAGCCAAAAAAAATTGTTTTAAAATATAAGAATTTCACATTTATCAATACATTATTTGTCTTTTTATATCTATTTTATCCTTTTATTTAACTAAGTGATATGTGACCGTTTGTATTCCATAGTCTATTGATTAATATTTATTAAAGTTAAATTAGAGATTTTACTTGTTTTCTTAAATATTGTGCAAAAAACTAAAACCTCTCGTATAATAGATGGAGTATACAACAAATCATTTAGCTAAATGCTTGTTTTTTACAAACTCGATTTTACGAAAATAACAGAATTCGAACATAATTAAAAGGTTGTTAACTTTACTAACAAAACAAAAACTCTCTAATGGACTTTGTATTTGAACATTTCTTTAAAACAATTTGTTAAGTCGAGGACTAAGGATAAATATGAGTGTTAAACGTAAATGTTTTGTTCTTTTACATTATGAAAATAGTGAACGTTTACTTATATTTTTAGTTTTGGAAGTATATTTAATTATGTTAACGAACATGTAATAAGCACATAAACAACATAATCAGACAAGAGTTAAATATTATAAACTGAAATTAACGAACCTGCATCGACTTGCAAAAATCGAGATCGAGCCACGACGACTCATCGACGGGCATTTTTTCCGGCCAATTAGGGTTCGGAACCAAGGCGGAGATAGATGACGTGATCACCACGCGTCTCACATTAAACCTTTTGGCAGCTTCCAACACATTGATCGTTCCCTTAACCGCCGGTTCGATCAGCTCCTTCTCTGGATCTACCGGTGGATCCAACGTACAAGGTGACGCCACGTGGAACACTCCCGTACATCCATCAATAGCTCTGGAGATTGCGTCGGAGTCTAAGAGATCCGCTTCGAAGATCTTGATCTTGGACTCGGATCCGGGTAGTTTGAGGAGATGCGTCGGGTCGGATCCTGGGTAAATCGAAGCGTGGATTTTGGTATAACCTTTCTCAATCAACGTTCGGATTATCCAAGATCCGATGAAACCATTAGCTCCGGTTACACACACTGTCTCCTTCGCCATTGATGATCTGTACAAGCTCACAAAGATTTATAAAAATTGGTTTTTTTTTTTTGTTTTTTCTGAAGATAGGAAATAAACACTTTTTGCAGTAAAAAAAGGATCCTTTTTTCTTACTCGAAATAAAAATTTGATTTTTTTCTTAAAGATATAATGCGTTGATAAAAAAACATAACGTTGACATGATATTATCCACTAGTTCTAGTTGAGGTATATAGACTTTTCGCGACGAATTAAAACACTAGTCAATAGATGAAAGCCGCCGGAGCACCGCCGTATAGAGGTGGTTCCTCCTCCGCCTCTTACTTTTACCGGTCTTCATCATCTTGCTCCTCCGATAGCTGTAGAGTTTTGGTGGTGAAGATGGGAGGAAAAAGCAAGAAGCCTCAATCTTCTTCTTTTAAGGTCCACACACGATACACATTTATGTAAAGGTTTCGTCTTTGAGAACTAAAAGTGTCTCTTTAATCCAATCAACTGAGAATTCGAAAGAGGCATATATAGTGGCTTAGTAGGTTTTTTACCATTAAGTTCATAGATTTGAATGAATTCTGAAATTGCCAATCCTTTTTCTTGGTTTATGATTAATTTGGTTGCCTTTAAGATCTCCATTATTGGAGATATATGGATATGATGGATGTCTTTTGAGCATTTTGCAACCATTGATTTGATTTTGGTGTGATCATTAAGTTCATAGATTTGTAAGAATTCTGAAATTCTCAATTCTTTTTCTTAGTTTATGATCAATTTTTGGTTCCTTTTAGATCTCTAGCATCAGAGTTATGGATATGATGAATGCCCATTGAGCATTTTGCAACCATTGATTTGATTTTGGTTTTTCATAACAGGATTCAGAGCCAGAACCACCGAGAATCAAATCGAATGTGAAGCATAACTTACAGCTTCTGAAGTTATGGAAGGCATGTAGTATTATTGTAAATCAACTATCTCTGACCAATTGTATTAAGGATTGTGTCTAAATTCCATTCCTTGGAATGTTATGTTATATATGTAGGAGTTTCAGAGCAGAGGATCTGGCTCAGCTAAGCCAGCGACTAGTTACAGGAAAAAGAAAGCAGAAAAAGATGAGTTACCGGATGATAGTGAGCTCTACCGTGATCCTACAACTACACTTTACTAGTAATTACACTATTTGAATGTCTCTCATTTTGTCCTCTTTATTTTGTCTCAAAAACGGTTTTTGAGGTTTGAAATTCTAAGGGATGTTTGTGTTTCCCTGAAAGCGGTTTTACAGCACGAACCAGGGTCTATTGGACGATGCAGTTCCTGTTTTGCTTGTTGATGGTTATAATGTGTGTGGATATTGGATGAAGCTGAAGAAACATTTCATGAAAGGAAGGCTTGACGTTGCTCGGCAGAAGTTAGTTGATGAACTTGTGTCCTTCAGTATGGTTAAAGGTACAACCTTTCAAAGAATCTACATTTTATTTCATCTATGGCTCATTTCGGCTAATGCAACAATTTGATTCAAATTTGTTGTAGAGGTTAAGGTGGTGGTTGTGTTTGATGCTCTCATGTCTGGTCTCCCTACTCACAAGGAAGACTTTGCTGGGTAATGTAAACTGGCTTTTGTTTTTTCTGTGTTCAATCATTGTTTTCGATATCGTTCTGCACTTTAAAACTCAAAAACCTTTTTTGCCAGTGTTGATGTGATTTTCTCAGGAGAAACTTGCGCTGACGCTTGGATTGAAAAGGAGGCAAGGAAAACTGTTCTCTTTAGCCCAAAGCCAGTTCAAATAGACAGGTTATCTAAAATCATTGCCGGTGTTTCTTAATTTGTGATAAGATTCCTGATATTGGTAGGTGGTTGCGTTGAGAGAAGATGGATGCCCCAAGGTTTGGGTCGTAACATCTGATGTCTGTCAACAACAAGCAGCACATGGAGCGGTAATGCGTATCATATCGATGTTATAAACTCGTTATGCTCATATCTTGTTCTTGATTTTGGGGACTAATTCTTGACAGGGAGCTTATATTTGGAGTAGCAAGGCACTGGTTTCTGAGGTATGATCACCAAAGCAATTGCCTTTTTCTATTTTTGTCATTTGATTTTCATGTGGATTTGTGAAACATTATATTGTAGATCAAATCAATGCATAAGGAAGTTGAGAGAATGATGCAAGAAACAAGGTTACATTGGATTTTTCGCGTTTTTTAGCTCTGCGGTTGGTGCGGTTTTAATATCTGCGTTTGGAGCTAACCGAAAACTCTGGACTACTCTTTATTACACAGGTCAACATCTTTCCAAGGGAGATTGCTGAAACACAATCTTGATTCTGAAGTCGTCGATGCTCTTAAAGATCTAAGAGACAGATTATCAGAAAACGAAACAAAGAGATGACAAAGATTAATCCGGATTATAACAAGGCTTGGTCTCTCCAGTCCTAAGTAAGTAAAGCTAATCTGACTTACAAAAAACAGAGGCTGCAGAGGAAGCGAGAGAGAGATAGAGCTCAAAAGGCTTTGTTATTGTTGTATTTGTGTCTTGAATTCTTTTTGACTAATCTGTAGATTCGTTTTCTTTGGTCCAAACATTTTATTTTTAGCTTCATGCATAAAAAATCATCTTAACCTATGTTTGTTATGTTACAATAATGTAAATATGTAACTTTTTAGTTGAATAATGAACCAAATCGTTTGGAGTTTTTGAATTTCAATTATATAGTAGAATTAAATAATCCGAAAATTATTTTGCTCTAAAATCAGCCGTTTGTGAATCTGATAAGTATTCGACCGTTTCAATTTTAAGCCAATCGGTTAAGATAATCGGTTAAAGAAAAAATCAACATTTTTAAGCAGATGTTTGATCAATGTGTATAAGAGCCTGTTTTATATATTTACAAGTTCTATTTTAATTTTTATACCAAAAAAATATATATAGAAACAAAATTTAAAACAAAATATTTAAAATTTCTCTTTCTGTTGGCTTAGATTTCGAAACTCTTTAACATTGATTTTTGGAATTTACTATGTTTCGAACCCACGTTACGCGTAAGTTTATTTTATAAATTTTAGTGTATCATATATGATTAACTAGGATATATCCCGTGCTATAGCACGGACAAATTGCAATTATAAAAAAATATTTGAAAATTATAAAATTAGGATATTAAAAAATTGTAATTCTTCTAAAACTTTACAAAAATTATAATATCAGTTTTTATAATATCGAATCTTTGTAATATCCGCGTAAACATTTTCTAGTCAGAAATATAAAACCAAACTTTCATACTCGACGATATTGGAAATTTTATGTTGGAAAATTATATATAAAATCAGGATATTTTCTTTAATTTAACCGAAAAAAAAGAAGTAATGTTTTAGAAGATTGCGAAATTCTAAGATATTAATTAAGATATTTTGGAAAATATTAACCAGAATATTCTAAGATTGATTTCGTAGAATATATTTTTCTATTAGCGATATTGGATAGTGCGATATATTGTTATCAACAGAAAATTTTCGGATATTTTTTATTTAAATTTTAGTTATATCTTGTTCTATTTTAATTACCAAATTTACAATTTAAAATAGATTTGAAAATTAAATTATAATGTTACATTGTTATGTTATATTGTACACTATATTAAACTAAATCATATATGAACTAACATTTTTAAATCTACAAAAAATCTATTAATAGATTCGATATTATAAAGAAGAATTAACATTAACATTAACATTCCAAAAAGAAATCGTAATCTACATCAAATATTTAATTTAATTTAATTAGTGTGTTTAATTAAATCAACAAAATCTTCATAAAATCTATTTTTAACTACTTTTCAAAATTAAAAAAAATTAGTTAATTAAAACGAATATTATAATTAATTAATTAATTAATTAATTAAATGATCACATAATAACTAATGACTAAAATACTCTTAATGAGAGATGAAAATTTGTTCTTTAAAGTAATGACAATGTGATGTAAATATTAACATTTTTTAATGTTTATTTATAAATGTACTCCCCAAATAATATATAGGAGATATAATATTTAGTGAGATAACTGATTAAAAGTAAATATTTACTTGTTGATTATTGCATTTATATTTTCTATTTGTTGAAAAGTTATGAACAAAGATGAAAAATTTAAACAAAAGGTAGGGATGAAAAAAATATAAACTCAAATGTATATTCATATTTTCAAATTAAGACCCTTCAGATGCTTAATCCCGACAACAAAACCAAAACATAACTATATAACACAAAATATTTTAAACATAATTATATGAAATCAATCCAAATTGAATTATATTTATCTGATTAAGGTTTAATTTTACATCTAAAATGGATCAAAATTGGTCTAAAACTTAGGGGACTAAAAATATCAGATGGTACTAACTTAGTCTTTGAAGTCATATCGTATTGGCCTAACTATCTTTATTGTCTTCTTTTATGCGATAGTAAAAGTTGATTTTTAATTGAATTGGTGCCATTTTATAGGTTTATAAACTTTTATATGCTATCAGTAAAACATGAAATTCCAAACATATTAATTACTTGCCAAAAAAAATGTTTCAATTTTTAGTACATTATCTTACAATGCAAAACAAAAAATTTCAATTGCTTTCTAACACAAAAAAAAAATTGTACTTTTTTTACAATTTCTTTTTAGGTGGCGTAGAGTGATAAGATGTTATTTATTTTGACAACTTAAAAACTTAGAATTTTTTTTTTTAGATCTTATGTACAACCATCGACATGTCTTTTTCACATCATATGAAATCATCGTTGCAGCTTAAACATGTTAGTTAATTCAATATATTTTTCCAATTTTAAGAGAAGAAATATCAATTTTTTTCATTTACATATGTATTATTCTCATAAACTTAATATGATTGTATGACAATAAGATCAAATCAACAATATCTTAATCTTTCAACCCAAATTTATTGAATTATTCATAAAAAAGTAGTTGATCTCAATGTATCTACTGCTTTCTTTTATTATATTCTTTCATGGATGTCTAATTAGTAATAACTAATTACATAAATCGTTACATCACTCCATAGCCAATATATTATACGATTTCTAGATTAAAAAAATCTGGAACAAAATATAGTATTTCCCATATATATATTTTAAAAAAAAAAAAAAAAGTTACACAGAATCATCCATCGAGTTTCCAACTTAACCTGACGAGTGAAAAAGACTATTGTTGACAGATTTTATTATTTTATTTTTTTCGGCGGCTGTTAATTCAGTGTTCGATAATCGAGAAATTGTGGTAAAGAAGGGGATCGATTTAGAAGAACATAAAGATTATTGGGGTTGAAAGCAATGCTGAGAGATGTTTCAGCATTTGACAAATTGTTTTGCATACCAAAGTGTTCGATAAAATGTCTCCACAGAAAGAAAGAAAGAAAGAAAGCGAGGAAGGGTTTATTAAAAGCTTTGGATGTTCAAATACAAACATGAGAAGACAATGATAAAGAAACGAGACTCTGAGGACTGGTTCAACACTTGCAGCAGTAGACAGAATTGGAGACAGAACAAGTCTGCAAATTTGCAGATAAGAGTTTATTCACAGATGTTGATTTTCTAATTCAACATTATGTTAACCTTCCTACTGGAAGTACAGTTAAAGTTGCATGAGTTGGAAGTTTGCTACCAAAACATGTAATACACTCAGATTTATTCACTTTCTCACATATGTATGTACTTGGGATTTCGAAACAGAAAAATAATGGTTTTTTACACTGTTACATTTGTCAACGAGCACTACAGTAGTAACTTATTATCCTAATAAAAATAACTTATATTCTACACCTTTTGGAATTGGTTCATATTGATTTTTGGGGTAATGTGATGAGATCCCAAAAGGACTACACATACAGAGACTTGATACACCAATGTCCAATCAAATGCAGAATCACCAACTTATTCTGCCCAAACGGTGGATGAGGTGGCGATGACAGAGACGAAGGCTGACACGACACAACCGAGCAAGGAGAAAATGTGATGAGAACATCCAACCAGTGGTGAACCATGGAGCTAGGGAAGTGATTAATATGCTGGAGAACTCCCCTACATGCCTAAAGACCAGAAACAATCAAGAGGAGTTCAAAGAAATGAAAGAGAAACCATCGAATCCATTTATGGAAAGTTTCCATCCCACTTGTTTTGGCTCATCCCAAAGTCATCTATTGAAACCATGTAATTATAATTATCATCAATTTTTTGTTTTAATTTCAACATGTAATTTATAGTTTAGATATTACTTATGTAAAACTCTATTCTTCCAAGGTAGACAACCAACGACCAACGATGCATTCGATTTTTTAATCTAAATTTTGGTTAGGAAAAAAAATTATAGTTTTCGCATATTTTTTTTTTGGGTTAATTTATATTCTTTTTTTCAAAAAAAAAAAAAGAATAATTATAACATATTGAGAGAGTTGTGCTGAAAAGATTTGGTAACAGGAAGACTGAAACAATGAGACAACTGAGGATATCAAACCTTCTCTCAAGCAAAATAGATGGAAAGATCTTCCAACATAATCCACCCAAGATCAAAACCTCAACAAAGCTCGGCTCATCACGCCATCAGCTCGGTCCGAGACGCCATCACATCCGACCTAAAAAGTCATACGTTCGGCCCACGATGCTGCCATCCCCGGCCCATAAATTGTCGCCGACTTAGGAAGACAAAAAACAAAATTCAAGAGAAAAAAAGAATCTTATATCGCCTCAGTTCTCATATACATAGGAGAGTACCTTGCCAAGAAACGGGATCCGTAATAACATACACCAATCAGAGAACACAAACTACTTTCTCTCTTTGGTCAAGCTCGGCATTCAAGTTTGGCATTCCAGTTTTTTTTACTTGTAATCATCTAAACTCGATAGTGTAGATCAAACCTGTAATTACTAAACTTCGGTTGTGATTAATAAAAAATTCTCCGTTTTCCCTAAATCTATTCTTTACAAATATTGTGTTGGATCCTGGTTTGAATACTTTTAGTATCAACAGATGGTTATGAGAAGCAAGGATGTCACTAAAAATGAGAGCAGTATTCAATTTTATTTTGGGAACAATGCCAACAAACTACTGAAACTCAGAGAAATTACCCACCCATGGATTCGGTTAGTTACTCAAATGTGATTTAGATACTCATTTGTAAACATAATTAATTTATCTTACTTGTTTATAGTCAATGTATAAATGTAATCTTTAGTTTTTCAATAAACCATATCTTACTTAAAAAGTATCGTATGAGGCTTTGGATTTACCGGGTTGGCTTCAGCTGTATGTAGTTGGGGATAAACCGCGAAAATTCTATTTCCGATCAATAAAATTTCAATTTCAGATTAAAAAATAAAAATGTATTTGATCGTTCTCAAAATACAACTCACTCTATAAAAGATAAGTTAGGATTATACGTTGATTCATCTTAATTTTTAACATATTAAAGAAGAAGTACATAAAAATCAAAACAATTTTCCTTGATTATCCAGTTTTCGTATGCCTCTATTATTTCCAATACTCGTTAACCTTCAGAAGAAGATAGAAAAAAGATCCGTGAGTTTTTTTAATAATACATGAATCCATATGTAAGCTATATATACAGAGATACAGAGACAAAACTTAATATTGTCGTTTGGAACACGTTGACTTTTCATAAGAAACTTCCATAAAAACACGTGTATAGACAAAGTTACACACACGTAGATACATATCATGACAGAACAGAAGATGGATGTACGAGAGAGAAGTGACGATAAACAGAGAATAATAGATCCAAAAAGAGCATGGAAACATTATAGAAATGAATTTATGAAAATGTAGAGAAATAAGAGAAAGTGTAATTATTTTGGTAATAATTAATTAAGTCAACGGAAGAAACAGACGAAGAGATTCACGAGATATCCGCCTTATCATTTAAACTTTTTTGTCCTACAAAGAGACATTTCTTTACATCAGTACACTTCATGGCCCGACTTCTCCGACCATTACATGTCCTAATAGTACTTCTTATTTATTTCACTCTTGTGGTTCTAACAAACTTAATTATTGGATGCTCCATTCAAATCTTTGAGAATGTTTACCATCAATGGGAGCACACATTTTGAATCGAGCGATAAGTTCTTTTCTTTTTTTTTGTCACCGAATAAAATTCATTTCATTAAAAAAGGTTTCCTTCCCCTTCCAACAAAGGGTTACAACTATAGTTTGAAAGTGCAGATTTCACTAGATAATCAGCCTTAGCATTTGATAAACGATGGATGTAATGAAATTCAATGAATTCAAACTCCGATTTCAGACTTGCGATGTCCGAGAGGGGGCCGAAGATGCTTCGGTTTCTTTCTTTTGTCTCTATAGCGGCGATTAGGTTTTTGGAATCTGAGCAATCTCTGATTCTCTGTAATCCCAAGTTCTGCGCTTCTCTTAGACCATGAAGCAAGGTGATAGCTTCAGCCATGAGAGGGGAGATTACGAAGGAGGTGCTTGCTTTTCCTTCAGCGATGGGTATGTTTGTTGAACCCTTAATAACCCATCCTATTCTTGCAAATTGATCACTTGATCTCTAAGATGCGTCAGTATTCAAAACCACTAAATTTGGAACCTACGACAATGAAGTGCTCTTTGTCCTGATCAGATTGCTTTGTGGTTTAATTTGAGCCTTTTCCCAAACAATTGCAGCTTTAATCGCTTTGGTGATTCCTTCATTCGCTGGGATTTGATGTTGCTGGAAATTTTTTTGGTTTCTCGTTGTCTAGATCGTCCAACATAACCAGGAGAAGAGTGGTGTTGAAATCATGCCAAATGGAGGGAGCGTTTGCCATTTCATGCCTTGTTTAAAGAATTCCTTAAAGATAAGGTCTTCTCGTAATTCCTAGTTTAATTGAAGAGGGGAATTAGCCCAAATTTCTTTAGCAAATGGGCATGCGAGGAAGATATGATCAGTAGTATCCAACTCATTGCAGTGACAACAATTCTGAGCTTGCCCCATCCCACGAATTAGCAGATTCTCTCCAGTTGGGAGAGCATTTTGCATAATCTTCCACAGCAGCATTTTGATCTTTGGCGAAGTATAAGAAGACCACATATCTTTTATTCAGTCAATGATATCTCCATTATCATGTTCTATCAACAGATTTTCTCTACTCATATCTCTTGCGTAATATCTAGATTTTGAAGTATAGATACTTGATACATTGAGAAGCCAACAGTAGGAGTCTGCCACTCTAGATTCGCTTGGCCGGATTCTCATGATATCAGTCATTAGGTTTGGGAAGAGCTCATTTATTTTGTGGGAATCCCATTGACACGTATTGGTATTGATTAAATCTGAGGCATAGAGGTTAGATGTTTCTTCCGAGGGCGGGCCTACTAAGGTTTTCCTTTCATCCACAGGGATCCAAGGATCCTCCTAGACTATGATTGATTCTCCATTTCCAACAACTTTGATGAGGTGCGGCCTAAGCAGGTCCCTACCCGTTAGAATATTGTGCCATCCATGAGAGGAGTTGTTGGTATGTTTGACTACCAGGAATGAGGATTTTTTGCAGTATTTACCGAGAAAAATATGGTTTAGCAGAGATTGTGGATTATTTAGGATTCTCCAACTTAACTTGCCGAGAAGTGCTTCATTAAAATACTGGATTTCTTTGAAGCCAATGCCTCCAAACTTTTTTGGTTTTGCAAGCTTGCTCCATGCAATCCAATACATTTTCCTCTTTCCTTCCTTGGAATCCCACCAGAATCTTGTTAAGGCAGATTGGATGCGTTTACATAGATTCACTGGTAACTTGAAGCATGACATAGTATAGGTAGGAATGGAGGTAAGGACCGCTTTCAGCATCGTATATTTGCCAGCGTTAGAAAGGAAGCGGGATGCCTAAAAGATTGCTTTTTGCTTGATTTTATCAACTAGAGATGAGAAAAGATCTTTTTTCTTCTTCTCGAACAGTTCAGGCAGTCTCAAATACTTGCCATTTCCTCCTTCTTTTGTTATACCAAGGCATGCAATCACATGATTCTTCAACTCCTGAGGTGTTTTAGCAGCAAAGGTGATTATGGATTTTTCCACGTTGATTTTCTGTCCAAAAGCTTTTTCATAGCTTGATAGGATATGTTTTAGGGCCAGACAGCTTGAGTTTGTAGTTTTGCAAAAGAATATTGTGTCGTCAGCAAACAGGAGGTGGTTCACTTTAGGCCTTTTCTTGGCCAGCTTTATACCGAGGAGATTGTCATCTTCTTGTACGTTTTTGCATAGACCAGAAAGGACTTCGCTGCACAGTATGAAGAGGTAAGAAAAAAGAGGATCTCCATGTCTGATCCTCGTGTAGGTTTGACATAGCCTTGAGTTGTTCCATTTATGAGAAATGAATAGCTTACTGTTGAGACACATTGATGAATCCAGTTGGTCCAAGCGGGGTGGAACCCATAAGCTTTTAGAACAATGTTGAGAAAACTCCATTCAATTCTGTCATAGGCCTTACTCATATTGTGCAATATCTCTTTGCTTTTAAATTCTGTAGGGTGTGGAGCACTTCATGGGTTATCATGATGTTGTCAGAGATTGCACGTCCCGGAATGAAGGCTGATTGGTTCTCTGAAATTAGCAAGTGCAAGATTGGTTGCAGCCTAAGAGTGAGGATCTTAGCAACAACTTTGTACAACACATTACAAAGTGTTATTGGCCGGTAATCTGAAACTTTTGTTGGACATGTGTTTTTTGGGATTAGTCGCATGTGCGAGTGGTTTATAGCAGTTGACATGATGTCTGAACTGAAAAAGTTTTGCACTTCATCAATGATTGCAGCACATGTTGTTGACCAGTGAGAGTGGAAAAACCTTGCTGGGAACCCATCCAGCCCGGGGGTTTTGGCTCCGTTAATTTCGAACAAAGCTTTATGGATCTCAGAGGCTGTCGGGATCTTGGTGAGATTCTCATTCATAGCTGGTGTGATTTTAGTTTTGATTGTATTGTGAACAATTTTCTCACTTTGATTTGCAGACAGGGTTCCAGCTGAGAAGAGCTCAGAGTAAAAGTCTGTAATGGTTTTGGTGATTTCCTCCTCCTCATGAAAGGTTTGACCAGCTTCATTTTTGATTAAAGAGAATTTATTAACTGCTCGTCTGCCTTTAGTGATACCATGGAAGTACCCAGTGTTTTTATCTCCTAAAGCCAACCATAGCTGACGGTTACGTTGCTGCCAAAAACATTCTTCTGCTTTGTATGATTCTTGAAGTTTTTCCATGATTTTGCTTATCAAATCCTCGTTTGGCTGAAGATTAGACATGGTTATGTCTAGTTGTTTTTTTGTCTCTTCTATCTCTTTTTGGCTGTTCAGATGTTGTTATCGGCTCCATTTGGCAAGCTCTTTGTGGTATAAGGTCAGTTTGGCTTCCACTCTCAGAGCTTGGTTGGAGTTCCAAACTTTTTTAATTAAGCTTTGTATTGCTGGATTTTCTTCAAGTCTTCAATCAAATCTGAATATTTTCTTTCCTTTCTTTCTGGTTTGATCGAAAACATATATGATAGGACGATGATCTGAGCCCTTATACCAGAGGTATTCACATCTTGATGCTGGATAAGAAGCACACTATTCACTGTTGGACATAACACGATCAAGCCTGCATAGGATTAGATGTTCATGACGTTTTCTTCTCCATGAAAGGCTTAAATCATACAAGTCATTTTGTGATAGAAAGCTTATGAAGTTGCTGAATGAACTTTCAGGTCTATGTGGTCGTCCCAGCTTTTCAGAGGTGTCTATACAGTCTTTGAAATCTCCGGTAAGAAACCACGCTTCTGTCATGTTGCTTGCCAACTCAAATATATGGTTCCAAACATCTTGTCTCTTGTTATGATCTGGTTCTCCATATATGAATATTGCAAAAGACTTTTCCTTTTATGATTGAGTGTTGTATCTATGAAATTATCACAAGACAGAACAACATCTAGGGAGATTTCCTGTTTTCAGAGAAGAATTAATTCCCACCATAAACACCATGAGGGGATACTATAAATGATTTACAAAGTTTAAACAGTTCAAAGTTTTTAGGACAAACGGTTCTGAAATTTTTGTCCCCGAGAGGAGTGTTACATCAAGAGAGAGTTTCCTAACCATCTCCCTAAGTCGTTGAACTGTTGTGGGATTCCCCAAACCACAACAGTTCGCGCTCAAAATCTTTAAGGAAGAGGACTTGGCAAAATCCGCTGTCTTTTTTACTCTCGGAGGTATCAGATTGATTGGTGGTCCTTGCCTTGCCTGAGTGTTTTGGTCACAACTTGGGGTTGATCTAGCCAGTCTTGAGCAGGATGCTTTTGATTTATCTTTTGTTTTTGCAGGTGATCTACGAGGGGATCTTGTAATTTGCTGAATTATCATTTTCTTACTGCTAGCTCCCTTTAGCGTAGCAGATTGGTTTACAGATTGTTTTTTATTTAGAGGAGGTATGCCTCTTCTTTTTGGTTGGGTGTTGGTTAGAGCAGGAGTGTCACTTGGAGAGCTGTTAAGAAGTGGAGAAATTTCTCCTGTGTTTAGTTGACTATCAGTGATCTGTTTTATTGTCGCATGCTGTGAAGTTGTGGATTCAAGAATTAGTTGAGCTGAATTTTTCAAGATCTTTAGCTTCACCTTGTAATACTCTTCGTTTCCTTGCAGCACTCTCTGTTGGATCAGCGCAAGAGGTGTATTGAACTGTGACCTCTCTTAAGTCCTTCATAATTTCTGCTGGTGTGGGCAGTGGTGGTAAAGGCAGAAAATCAGTGATATTAAGCTCTCTTTCCAAAGGTGGTCTTCTGGTTTTTGATTGCTCTGATTTCGTTGTAGCTATTTTCTCAAGTTGGTTCTGTTTTTCTCTCCAGGTCCAATTTTCTCCAGAAGCATTTGCTCTAGACAGTCTCCTTTGATCTCTGTGAGAGGAGTAAGATCTTTCATCTCTGAACCTGTGATAGTTTTCATCCACAGGTGGTCTCTCTTTCCTATTAACAAAGTCTGGGAAGGTTGATTGGCATAAACCTCTGTTTTCTCTTTTTCTGGGATGGCTTATGCTGCTTGTTTGAAAATAAGATTACCTAATTGGCCCCTTTGGTTTATACTGCTTAGAAGATTGGTAGTTTGATAATATGTGATGTTCTGGACTAAAGTTTCTGAGAGAGTATGAATGTAAACTTCTATCATATGGGCCTGGCCGAGATATATGCTCTCTAGTTTCTTCTTTTCTGGATTTATAGGAGTTGTAGGATCCTTCCTCACGATAGTCCTGACTGTGATTTTTTCTTTGATTGGGACATGCTCCTACAGAAGCTCTGTGATGTGGCTCTACAGCTTGCCTATTGTTTGTTTTTGGTTCTTGGGAATTTTGCAGTGAAGGGCAATGTTTGACATCATGTGTCAGCATGTAACAATGAGAGCAGAAGGCTTTAAATCTCTCATAATCCAGCGTAATCAGGAGCAACCACAGTTTCTAGAGTAAGTGGTTTTAGTCCATTGATTGTTACCCTGATTTTTGCTGAGGTTGGTGTTATTTCTTGAGCTTTCAGGTCACCTAAGCCCTTTCTAATTCTTTGCAACAGCTCCTCTTTCTAGTAATGGAGTGGTAGACCTTTGATGTTAATCCAAAAAGGGAGATCTGATGGATAGTTTCAGAGATGAAAGGCTCCCATTTCTGAAGGATAACCATATAGTTGCCGAAGTGGTAAGGTTTATTGGCTAGAACTTTTAGCAAGTCATCTTCATGCTCAAACCTGAACTGAAAACAGCATTTTCCTAGGTCTGAGCTTGTTGTTGTTCCTCGGAGGTTCCACGACCTAGACAAGTACGGAATCATGGACCATAATCTTTGCACTGCTTGATTAGTCAAGCATAAACTGAGAGTAAGGTTGTTGGCTGCAATCAGGTCTGAGGTGTCGATTATGGGAGCTTGAATCCTCAGAATAGGTTTAGCTTGGCTAGTTTGAGCACTAGCTTTTCCTTTCTCAGCCGCTGTAAATCTGTTAGCCATTTAAACGGTAGAGTTTCTTTAATCTGAAGCTGAGAAGTTTCGAGTCTCCACTAACTTGAGTAAGAGCTTGGACAATTCTTCTTTTTGTGAGGAAGCTCTGGTTCGTCACGGAGGAGAGTGTAACTTATCTTGTTTACCTGTTTAGCAGCAAGGAAAACAGGGGAGAAAAAACAAGACAGTATGAACCCATGCAAAGTGAGTACAGAGAAAGTTTAATAAGTTTTCTTCCTCTCTTGTTCCAAGATGGATACTAAGAGGGAGAGGTTTCTTGTTCTCCGGTGGCTAGAGACGAAGCCAATGGAGGAGCAAAGTTTGAAACTGTGAGCCGTAGATGCAGAGAAAGTTTTGTAAGTTTTCTTCCTCTCTTGTTCCTGCTTGGAGACTAGGAGGGAGATGTTTCACGATCTTCGGTGGCCAGAAAAGTTGTTTTCGGTGGAAGAAAGGCCGGGGAGACCATCGTTTTCCGAACAGAAGAAGCAGCTTACTCTATGGACCGAAGGTTCGTTACCAAAAGCGGCAAAAGAGGAAGGGATTAACCATCGGTTTAAACTAAAAGCGGGTAGATTGTTGGTTTTTGAAAATAAACCAGGTAGTTCAGTACCTCCTAAGAAAAAGTGCCTGGGAGAAAAAAACTTTCAAATTGGTTTTAAATCACAACCAATTTGAGAAACCGAGCGATAAGTTCTAAAAACTGAATTTAGAAGTTAACTAGATTATTTTCTGTTGTTGGATAAGAAAATCAAATCGATCAGATCATAGATCAACTGTAAAATATATATATATATATATATATATATTTTTGTATTATAGTATGTCTCATATTATTTTGTATTTTGAATAAATCTCTTCAGGATATTTATGAAGATATATACGTATTTGTGTCGATTCTTATGAAAACAACTAGGATAATAAGGTCCAATCTACTGCGTGATTCTTGGAGAAGAACAATCTAGAGCTAAAATGAATGTATGAATAAAAGACACTCAACGAGAAGTTGGTTTGTTGTTATTAATGGGGGAAAAAACACATTTCTAGCAGACATATGTAATCCAATTACTTTTAAAGTCAGAGAGTCAACGGACTGTCAGAGTCGAGTCTTGGGTCCGTCTAGTCAGAGAGTCAAGCATTTTATTCATTGACCCCATCGTAATTAAACCCGACGGTGGTGGTGGGCCTCTTGTCTTGTTGTCTATCGTCCGATGAGATCCTCCCACGTCATTTATCCATTTCCATGACGTCACGATCACATTCTCGTGTTCTTCTCTATGTTTTTGAACTCTTAGTCTCACGTTCTTGAAAATTTGACTAACTGGACTATAGCTTTTACTAAACATAAAAAATTTAGTCCGTATACTTCAGTAAAAGATTTGAGAGAAAACATTTTAGAGAAGTTTTTGATTTTTTTGTCCAACTTAACGTTGTTTTCAAATTCTATCCGTAAATGATTCAACCGCATTTGAATCCAAAGAAAATGAACATTGCAATTACAAAAATTGCCATCACAAACTGCTCTCTTAGTCAAGCTTATTGACAAAACCATTCGGAATAGAATCAGCTCAATTCTGAAGGAAGGTGACAATCGATACAAGGATGGTTTGACTATATGGTTTACATCAAGAACGTAAACATTTTCAGATCAGTTTCTTTTTCCTTAACATTTTCAGCTTTCTCTCCTAAACTCAAATTTGATATAAACATGTTTTTTTATTGAATATAATTTAACATTCATACAAAAAAAACTACAAAAATTGCTAATTATGTAACCAGAAAAGAATAATCACTATTTTTTTCTTAAATATTTTCGTATGTTACACACAACTAAAAGTGATAAAACATTTTATTAATTCACTAATCAATTCTATCGAATTTATATAGATAGGAACATTTAATATCGCAATCTCTAACGTTCAATAATTTCTTATTATAGACTTAAGCTCTCGAAACTCTCCACGAGGTTATGCTGCCTGGTTGGTCCAAACAAATTCTTGAGCACATAAAGATTCTATATATTCGAAAATATCGTAAACTATCAAAAATATTTTATATATTGAAGGTCTGGCTGGGTCGTAGAAGAGATGCGTCATATCTATGTCATTTTCGTGCATTAAGTTTTGTCCACTTTTAAAATTATAAAAAGTTAGGATTTGTAATTTTGTGTAAATGAAGACAAATCATTCTGCGATCAACTTGTGGCATCATTATTGGTTGGGCGGTCCATACAACACACACATAAGATAAACATAAATTGTACGTCGGTCATATTCTTCCATGCAATTTTTTGGTCGGTTTTCTTCTATGGCCATCCCTTAGAAACCCATATTTTGGTGTATTTATTTAATTCCTGGCCATACCAAAATTATATTGTCAATCGTTAAAACTTGGAACAAATAACACAACTTAATTACATAATATATCAGCATATCCTAGTAAAACATAATTATATTTACAAGAAATACCGATCTAACTAATAACAGTTGATAAAGGGAAGTTTTGCGGGCGAAATTAACGGTTTTGATTGGTAGTGTTGTACAATTGTGGCACAAATGTACAATTAATGTGTATCACTTTAAGTGTAACCATTCAGTAAAGCGGCAAGAAAATGGTGGAATGAAGAGCTGGTACCATTGTTTTGCATCGTACTTTCATTAAAAATTATAACAAATTTACCACAAATTTTTTGATTATCACTGTCAATTGTTAGGGATTAATCTGTGGTAATCTGTCGCAATTTTTTCACAGATTACCACAAAGACCGATTTGCCATGATGCTATAACCACATAATAATTCGTGACAAATTTCTATTTTTTTCATGGATTTGGGCATTTGCCACATAAAAAATCAGTGGTAATACACATTTTTTCTTGTGGTGTTTTTTAGCACTATTTCAAATGTTAGATCCGTATTACCGTATATATAAGTCTGAACATCAACTTGGATTATACTAATATTGGCTTTGACTCGTGTTGATATAAAGTTAAAAAGGGAAAAAATGGAAATGAATTGAAATAAGAAGAATAGAGAGGGAAAACTTATCTTTATTGTAAGAACAAAAACATACATTTGGAGCTTGGTTAATGGAAAAGAAAGGAAACAATTTTCATCACATTTTTTAGCTTCAATGATATTTTATCAGCGTGAAAGAAATAGTTTATACAACTTGCATGACCAGTCAGTCATACCTTAATTTTACTTTTCCTCCTATCATTTTCTAACAACTTGCAAATATCTTATCAATCAAGCACGATGCCTTTGTATTCATAGGCCGGCGCATCATGATATAAGATGTTGGCGTCACCTATTGCTCACATTTATAGAGCATATTTTTCTTTTTCTTTTTTTTCTTCTCTAGAAATATTGAATATTTGTTCGTTTTTGTCAAGTTGCATGTATATATATGTCTTTTTCTTGCTTTCTGTAAATCTATTATTTTGTAAATTCTTTCGCTTGCGAAGATAACGAGCATTTAAGGAAAGCATTTCGTTATTTTAAATGACTCATTTATGAAACTTTCAGAATCAGTTAGACGAATCGGTAATTCTTGTATGTGACGTAACTATTCATAACTCATATGGAGGGATATTTAGTTTTGGATAGGGAAACCAAAATGTGCGATATGCAAAAAATATGAATGTGAAATGGTACATGTAAGATATTAATTAATACATAAAAATACAAACAATTGAGTAAATGCAAAAAGAGCCAAGAGAAAGGGTTGACAACCGCCAAGAAAGCCAAGTCCACCAAATGTCTGTGGCTCCCAAGTCATGATTATGTGTATAATTACGCGATATTATATTTGACATATATACTTCAGAATTAAAATAGACATATTTCTACCCGAACGAAAAGTCAATATCATGTATTTAGTTGAATTTTTATACTTTTGGATAGTCTCTTAATAGCAAACAGAGCTTGCATGTTTAAATTTTAAATTAAAATATCAATCCATTTTAGATATCAAAAAAAATTTAAAATAAATATATATTCTATACTAACAAAAAAATAATTCCTTTTAGATATTAACAAAAAATAAATCCATTTTTAGATTATGATTAACATTATTTTTTAATTATGATTAAAACCTAAGAGAAACTTTCTGCCAACAATAGTCTTAGCAAACTTAAATCATTAGTAACTCGTGACACTATTTTAAGTATCGTAGTCTTCTAATCTAATAATATGATTTATTGCTCGTTTTTCACAGTAAATATTATATATACATATATAAGTTGATGCTTTTTAAAAAATTAGAGGCTTTTAGTGATTTCACTGAACATCAAAAGACTTTATCTAAACACCTGTGAAGAAACAGTTAGCGAACTATGAAGAATCATCTCTTATTCTTTTTCCGTTCTTAATTGTATAGTTGACTGATTGCACTATGTATTTTCAGCAGAGGACTTCTAGAGGCCGATTCAGGAAAAACACCTAAGTTCTAATTCCAGTTGATCAGAAAGAAACTAGCATTAAGAACACTGATTTAGAAGGGAAGATGTGAAAAGGCAGTCGTTCAAGATTTGCTCCACTGAAATGCTGCGATCACAGACTGAATCATCTTCTTTGCCCACCACCTCCGAGAACCTTTTAACCGATGAAATGACACAAGAAAATCAGTTACTGTTCTAAATCTTTTCCGACTACGTGAGACCAAGACCAAAATAAACCAATCACGAATAAAAATATTGACTTCTTAATATAGTCATGGTTCAACCAACAAAAGTTTAATATGAATTATTATTATTATTTTTTTTATTATTATTATTATTATTATTATTAGTATTATTATTATTATTATTATTATTATATTAAAGTTAAAATGTATGTTTTAACTGCAACATTCTAGTAAGAGAGACTTTGAAAGTGAAGAATACTTGATTATACAAACCTGATATATCGCTAAGTAATAAACACTACTAGGTAATCCCCGCGTTATATGCGAGATAAAATATTTATAATATTTTTTTTAGAAATTTAATAAAATAAATAAACATTTTGAATTATTTTAATAGTGTATTATTGTATAAATAATTGAAATCTAAAATTAAGGTTTTTATTTATTTATGATACTAATTAATTATTTAGTTAAAATAATATCTTTTTAGAAAACAAATTTTAAAAACAATAAAATCGGCTTAATTTTATGGAATATTTAGTTACTCGATTTTTCATAAATAAATAAAGATAATTAGGTAAAATTATAATATTTAAAATAAAGACAGTATATAATTTTATGGAATATTTACTTACTCGATTTTTCATAAATAAATAAAGCTAATTTAGGTAAGATTATAATCTTTAAAAGACAGTTTATATATGATTGATCTAATGACTTATTATGTAATTAGTATAGTAATTAATGTCTTATAAAATATATTTTTTGAGAATCACTCTGGTGACGATACGTCAGCATGACAGCGTTGTAATATTTCATGTAAACATAAAGTTATTTTGTTAAAATGATTCTCAATTAATATATAGGGGATTAATTTAAGAATGAAGTTGGTGGATTAAATAAAAATTTACTACAAGAAAACAAGGCGTTTTTCAACATATCCGTTAAATCCGTCGAAAATAGATTTTTCCAACGGATTCTCGACGAATATGGTCCCTTTGTTCTAGGGCGTCGAGAATGCGTCGGCAATTCCCTACCGATTTTCAACAAACCAAAATGTGTCGGAAATTCATCACAAATTAATAAAAAAAAAAACTTTTTAATTTGTTTTAATATTTCTGACAAATTTTCGGCGGATTTACAAATCCTTCAGGAATTTAAAATAAAAAATAAAAGAAAAAGTTTTTTAAAAAAACCCCTAAATCTAAATCTATATTTTTGAATTTTTTTTGTCAAATGTTTTTAAGAAAAATGTTTTTAGAATACAAATTATATCTAAAAACCTAAATCTATATTTCCAAACCTAAATATCCAATTTCAAAACCTATATCTATAATTTTAAATTTTAAATCCATACTTTTCAAATCTAAAACTACAATTCCAAATCCCAAATCTACAATCTAAAAACCTATAAACAATTGTAAAACATATGAGAGGAATAAGAGGTTTGATGTAGAAAAAATCAAAATGAGATAAAGAAGAGAGGTTGTATTTATAAAAAAAAACAAAAAAAATTGACGGACCTTTCCATCGGTTATCCGTCAGGTATGGCTTTTGGCGGGATTTCAAAACTTTTTCATTCCAAAATTTGGCCATAATTATTATTTGTGTTTAGGTGGTAAAAATTTTTAAAAAGTTTCTGACAGAATGTAATATCCACTGGAAATTTGTCAGCAATTTCAAATTTTATTTGACTGTCATTTAACAAAAAAAAAAAAAAATTATATTTTTAAATTTCTGACAGATTGTAATTGATTTTTTTAAAATAACAAAAAAACATTTTCTGTAAATTCATGATGGATTTCCGATGGATTGGAGAATCCGTCAGGAATTCAAAAAAAAAACCATCACAACTCATCGAAAATCTGTGGGGGATTCTGTCAAAAATGCTATTTTTTTTAGTGATGAAAGATCCAAAATTATTTTATTATTATAAATTATTTAACTACAAAAGTTGATGACCAATGAGATAGAGTTGATGGTTAACCATTCAAAATTATGATTTAGTAAGGTGACCGAAATTTTAGAACACACAAGTACGTACGATCCGAATCTTGCTTGATTTGGAGAGCATATATTTTATACTTAGAAAAGTCGGTCCAGTGACGTCACTGGAATCTAGATACATCCCAAAAAAATCTGAAAATATACTTAAATAATTGCGAAAAAGAAGGGTCAATAATTATAAGAGTGTGACTATTATACTAATATAATAATAAAGTTGGTGGAATAATGAAATACTAAAGTTCAATTATTTCTTGTAGAAGTAAACTACATCACATAACTACTAAAATTGAGGACCAATGAGATTGTATTGATGGGTAACCAAATCCAATTTAATTCTATTCTGGGAAAAAACGAATTCGACTATTGGTTAAAATTGTTATTTTAGGTAGGACAAGACTTTTGATAGTGATCGCATAAGACTTTTAGGGTTTGTTATTACTTAACAAATTCTAGCATCATCTTTCTTAAACCTCTTTCAAATCCTTAAATTCTTGTTCTCGAACCCGCTTGAATCTTTTTCTCGTTTCATATTATATCTAAGGTGTGATTGGTTGGAATTTTTTACAGCTATTAAGCACTTTTATTTGTTTTCCAGTCTGTTTCAACTTCAAGTGTATCAGTGTGTCCCATTTAAAACTCAGAACTTCTATAACTATATACTATATTTTATTACCACGTTTTGTTTCTTTCCTTTTTTTCTGGTTTAAAGCAATATTTAGGATTTCACATGCTTTAGTTTTTTTTTTTTTTTTTGGAGCAAGAAAAATGAGGAGTACAACCCAAAAGTTTATAGACTAAATGTTACAACATCTACCAAACGTCTAATCTTTACAACTTGATTAAATCATTTGCTAAAGCACAAAAGTAATGGCGCAATTTCATTTTGCATATTTAGCCAAATGGTAAGCTTGAAGATTCTAAAACTTTCGAGAGATTACGTCGGATCACAAAATAAGTTCGAGAGATTAGACACTGCAACTTAACATATGCATCTAACAAAAAAAAAACAATGCAATCGGCTGACAAGAATATAACATATGTTATCCATAATTTCATACAAGAAAAAAAAAATACAGGTGAAATGATTGGTTTTTTACTCCGGGGTCTAGCATACATATTGGCTCAATCTCCTTTTTTTTTTTTTTTACAAACAATATGTGAAAATATGAAGAGTGCCAAAAATAATGAGAGAAAAAAATATATATCGTTCATCTTCCTCAAGTTAATTTTTGTTATTTTATATCATTTTATAATTTTTTTTTTCTTAATTGTTAATACGGTAAGAAGATAAGTGGTAAGAAATAATAAAGTACAGAAAGTTAAAAGTTTTCTTCATATTTGATTCTTCTACAACAAGCATCGATCAGTTGCACACACACACACATATATATATATATATATATAATGAAACATATATATTATAATCAAACCAGGAAATATAAGTTATAATATATGCATAGCGATAAAATAACAGAAATACATGTTATTAATTTAAAATAACAGAAATACACTCGCTATTAAAAAAAAACGATTTTATGGGTTTAAAAAATGATAAATTTAATCTTCTGGCAGGTACTAATATTGTTCTCGCCACCCTACTTGCTACCCCCTAGGCAAAAGCCAAGACAGACTCGTTTGCATTAATTATGCATTAGCTTAATCTTTAAAAATATATATATATATATATAAGTAATTTATAAATTTAAAAGGTTTGAAAATCCAAATTTGGAGAACAAAGTTTACATAATCTACATCGTAAACATATAATCTAGCATTACGAACTAAATTATCCGTGTTTCGTTAAAACTCTATTAGATGTCTAATTTCTTATTTTGTCCGTTTTATATTTTTGTTAGTATCAATATTCGAAGGGTCCATGTCTATGACTCAATGTCATGCACACTCTTTCCTTTCATACCTGTATTCTTTTTATTTTTAATATAAGAAAACCCTAAACCGGAACTGAAACTATAAATTTATGTAAATTAAATTGGTATAAATATTTTTTGAAAAATATGTATATCTACTGGTTTACTATTTGAGTACCCTTTATTTCACATTTTTTAGTTAAAAATAATATTTATAGTGTTTTAAATGTAAAGAAACAAGATTATTTTAACTAGGTTTTCTTTACGAAGATTCAAATTAACAGCAAAAAAAGTTCGTTTTCTGATATCACAATGGTCTATTAATGGTTGTTGAATTGTTTACTTAGTTATAAAAAAAATGAATTGCTTACTTTTTCTACGTTTCATAATTAGTTTTGATACGCGCGACATCCATATAGAAAAAGGTCTATTTAGTATTTACACTGAGCTCGATCCAATGAAATTTGTTATGAATGAGATACATGCATTCACGGATTTCTTCTGGATTGAAACATTTGAGAAAATAAAAATGTAATATACAGAGGAAGTCATTAAAACGTAGAGTAAGGTTTCCAGAAACCCCACTCTCGTTTCGTAGAAGCCCCACTACCAACTCACTTTCATTCATTCCCTCATTTACGTTGATACTTTTTATTCATTTTTCTTTTCAATGTTGAAAATTTTCTTCTTAATATATTTTATCTATTTTTATATATAGAACTTATATATATTACAGTTTGACTAGAGTTTTTAAGCTCAGATATATATGCTTATTCCGTTAGATGTCATAACATATATAGATTTAAACTCTGATGTTAAAAACAAATAGTTTTAAACTTTATATTATGCATGTGTAAATTACAGACAACAAAAAAATCTCCTATATATTATTTGGGAAATACATTTATAAATAAACCTTATAAAATATTAATAATTACATCACATTGCCATTACATCAAAGAATAAATTAAAATCTCTCATTAAGGATATTTTAGTCATTAATTATTATGCGATTTTTAGATTTAAAAAAAAAAGATATATCTAGATTACGGTTTAAATACTTCCTTAAAATTTTCCAAACAAAATCGCAATCTACATCAAATATCTTATTTTTGAAAAATTAAATCAACATTTAATTTAATTAGTTTGTTTAATTAAATCAACAAAATCTTCACAAAATCTATATTTAATTTATTTTCAAAAAATAAAAAATAAATAAATTTATTAAAACGAAAATTATAATCAAGAAAGAAGTAAATATGTTGACTATTATTAACTAAATTATAATTTCAAAAATAAGAAAAATAAAAAACTATTTTTAATTTACATACTAAAAAATTATTTCATCAAAAGTATATTATCATATTTTACTAAAAATAAAATTTATATACATATATTAAACTAAAATTTTTATTTAAATAGTATTATAATTTAGTAAACAATTTAAATAATTTTTTTAAATGTTTATATATTTGATTGTTTCAAGAAAATTATCCTCTAAATAATATTACGGAAATACTTTTTAGAATCTAACCTCAAACTTTTTAAAATTATATAATAATATTATTAGAATAAATCATTTAAAGAAAAAAATCAATTGTTCCACTAAGAATATTATTGTAATTTCCATTGGATAAAAACAACAAGTATCTTAATAAAAAATATTTTATCAAATTTAAAATTTTCATTTAACATCAACTAAAATATACATAATTTTGATACAAATAATCTAAAATATTAAAATTAACTGAATACATATTTTTATTGATAAATTATCTTTTTATATATATATATATATTTAGCATTTATCTCATTAATTTGTAATCTATAAATAAAAAAATTATAATATCGAATCTTAAAAGAAACATCAATCCGTGCTATAACACAGGATAAATTCTAGTTAATAGTTTATGCAGTAACATTTATAAGCTAACTTTTGAAAGGTATATGCTAAGATATTAAACGATGATATTGCACAATGATGAATGATAGTTACGTTATCTAACGAGCAGCCGAATTTAACTCTAAAATTTATTAATTTAAAAGAATTGTGACGACCACAATAAACTATAGGCGCAAATAGCTATTTAATGAAAGAAATAAAATAATAGGATCATATTCTTTCTGTATATCAGTATATGACTGAAATTATACAGTTTTACAATGAAAAAAATATTAAAAAGGAAAACTAATTCATTTATTAGATATAACAGAATAATATACACCAAAGCAAAATTCACCTACTATGCTGGAGGGAAATGCGTGAACAAAACTATTCTTCTATCATTTATCGCTTATGTATCTTTATTTTCAATTTTTCTAATGTTTATTATTTAGTGTCTATATCTTATATAATTTTTCGATTACCACTAAAATGGAACAGTTATACATATGCATGCATTTCAGGAAGCATTGCTACTTATTTTCTATTGAATATTATATTATGTTTTTGGGTTAAATACCGTTTCTAAAGTTTGGGTAAATCCCTTAGTATCATGTGTACAGATGCTATATATGAATACAATTCTTTAAGAACTGGTGGGTTTTTAACATATGTACTGTAAGTTCAGTTTCTTGATAAGTTATAGAAACATGGAGAGTGTTGGCAAGAAGAAAAAAACATGGTCAGTTTGTTTTGCATTCATAATTGTAGAAATAATATCCTGTAATGAAGATATGGTGGGCCAAATATATCATTTAAAATATAGCGAAACAATAAGAGAACGTTCGTGAAGCATATATGAAAAACACGTAAATATATTTATGACGAGTGAAATAGTAAAACATACGTGATATGATTATGACGAGTGAAATAGTAAACATACATGATATGATTATTTAATTAGTAATATAGGTCACCAATCAGAAATTTTTGGCTCAATTAATGAATAAAATAACTAGAATAATTCAAAATATTAACAATGAGTGCTATGTTTTCTTGTAGTGCTATAACAATGGGTTATTATGGAACCTTAATCGCTATGGGAGGATTAGATTAGCTAGATTAGCTACAATTACGCAACTTTTATAGCAATGGATTTGATCAAAAACCAAAAAAAATATATAGACTATTTATACATAAATTATATATGGAATCAACTTAATTTATTATTCTCAAAAGTTTAGAGTCTTTATAAAATACCAATCATATACCGTACCTAACAAAAATTAGTGAATATTTAACGTGCAATGTGGAAGAAAACTATAAAGAAAACCATGATATCCTTTTTTCTATTGATAAATTTTGGAAATTTCAGATTTATGGTCTATAATTTTCGTCGATGTTCAAGTCAGTTGTTGATAATACAGTGTTTAAAATGTTGATTAATATTTTTCAAGTAGAATTGAACTAGTAATCACGATATTTTTTTTTTTTAATGTCAATTAGTTATCTTTCAAATAATTTTCAGTTTATAATAAAAATATTTTATTTGCTCCAACAAAATATCAATTTTTCGTTTTCTATTGTGTTTAAAACAGCAATAATTAATTATTTTAAACCAAAGTATTTAGAAGAAAAAATTTAGATAAGAATTTTTAAAATATCAATATATGAGATTTATAAAACTAATAGATAGATACTTCTTTTTGATGATAAAAACTAGAAATTGAGAGAGAGAGAGAGAAAGGTCCAAAGGCACGGCTAAGAAAACAAAACCGTGGACACCCTGTCCTCAACTTGACAAGTCTTTGTCTCCTCCTTAACTCGCCTCTTCTCTCTCTTTGTCTTATTCCAGTTTGGTCTCAACTCCCAAACACGACGACGTTTCATTCCTATACAGTCGTCTTTTCTTCTTCTCCTCCTCCTTCTCCTCTTATCTCTACCCAATACCACTCAATTTCTTCTCTCTTTTTCCCTTCCCTTGTTAGTATAAAAACCAAGCAAACCCTTAATCTCTTTTCATCATATCATCTTAATCCACATGCATACACATATACATATATAGTCTCTTTTTATATATGGCAATTGTATCCTCCACAACAAGCATCATCCCCATGAGTAACCAAGTCAACAATAACGAAAAAGGTATAGAAGACGATGATCATAAAGGCGGCCACGAAAGTAATGTCCAAAATGATGATGAAGCTGATGATCACGATCATGACATGGTCATGCCTGGATTCAGATTCCATCCCACCGAAGAAGAACTCATAGAGTTTTACCTTCGCCGAAAAGTCGAAGGCAAACGCTTCAATGTAGAACTCATCACTTTCCTCGATCTTTATCGCTATGATCCTTGGGAACTTCCTGGTAATTATATATTCACAAACACAAACACACACACATATATATATATATATACATATACACACACAGAAATCATCTCAAACTATTTGGAAATCTTAATTTTTATACATATGTTAAGATCTATAGATGCAGTCAACTTCCTCCTCTCTTATCAGTTTCTCTCTATTTCTTTTCTAAAACCTATGTATGTAACCTCCTTATGGATTATTAGTATATCCATCTTCGATATTTCTTAATATCTTTAAACACTTTTCCCTCTTTATTTTCTTTCTTAAATTAACCTAAACAAACCTTCTTGTATATCTATCGTAAGATACATATATGTGTATACTTTCATAATTAGCTTATATATGTTTGATGATAGATATATGTATATGCAGCTATGGCGGCGATAGGAGAGAAAGAGTGGTACTTCTATGTGCCAAGAGATCGGAAATATAGAAATGGAGATAGACCGAACCGAGTAACGACTTCAGGATATTGGAAAGCCACCGGAGCTGATCGGATGATCAGATCGGAGACTTATCGGCCAATCGGATTAAAGAAAACCCTAGTTTTCTACTCCGGTAAAGCTCCTAAAGGCACTCGTACTAGTTGGATCATGAACGAGTATCGTCTTCCTCACCATGAAACCGAGAAGTACCAAAAGGTATACATTCAATTAAGTCTGTATATATATATATATATATATATATATATATACCATACATACGTACATAAATATAACCCTAGATAGGTGGTGAGGCCTTCAAAATTGAAATTACTCCCTAGACTGTTTGAATTTCTTTTCTTTTTTGAATTTGATTAGTTGTTTTCTCTTTTTTAATTATTTTGGAATTGATTCGATAAGATCAAAAATACTTGTGAATGGACTAAATGTCAGGCGGCGTTTGCGCTTAAATCCAGAAAATGTTCATGCCATATGCGTGAACTCTTTAAATTACTAGCCATGGCCCATTGTTATAGTAGAATACATTAATAGATAGCTGCATACACATATATGTACACAAGTACCACATTCGACATTCATATGTATACCTTAATTTCTGAAGAGTCTTAGTTAGTTTTCTTACAGTTTATCACATTAATGTTCCTGCTCTTTCTCACATTCATGTCTTCTATTTAAGTTGCCAACATTTTTAAAAAATAATTTGGCATATATGAATTATATTAACATATCTATATACGAAATTTGAAATCTATATGCATATATAAGTTATGTATGGAGAAGACCGGAAAAGTATTATTTTCTATGGCAAATGACAATGGACATCTAGATACATTTTTGGGCTCTTTCGAATTGTATGTTGTCACCATTTAAAGCCATAAAATTTATAAAATTTCTATGTAAGATGTATGCATTATTCCTCATTAGATAGCTAAAACACCAGGCTTGGCATAAGTCTACCAATCTAAATGCATGTGTATGCATTGCACATCCACTTATACTGGTAAAATTATAATACATAATTAAAGATATAGAAATGTTTCTAAACTAATTCTTATATCTCAAATTGAAAACATGATAAATCTTTTATATATATAGGTCCGTCATATGATAGTACGTAGTCTAAATTTCTTCTATGCGTATTATCTTTTTTTGCTAATGCTAAGTTTACGTAGTTTGTGATTCTTCAATTTCAAAATCATCTCTTCGATATATTATCGCTAAATTATATTTTTCCATCCCATAGTCTTTTATTTTTGATATATATTGTTAGTCTTTATTGACATATGTCTCTAATCAATGCGTTCATGTATATATATAGGCTGAAATATCATTGTGCCGAGTGTACAAAAGGCCAGGAGTAGAAGATCATCCATTCTTACCACGTTCTCTCTCCACAAGACATCATCATAATAACCAGAACTCATCATCCTCATCATCCCGTCTAGCCTTAAGACAACAACAACACCATTCATCCTCCTCAAATCATTCCGACAACAATCTTAACAACAACAACACCAATAACAATCTCGAGAAGCTCTCCACCGAATATTCCGGCGACGGCAGCACCACAACCACCACAAACAGTAACTCTGACGTTACCATAGCTTTAGCCAATCAAAACATATATCGTCCAATGCCTTTTGACGCAAGCAACAACACATCGATAATCTCTACAAGTAATCAAGAAGATGATGGAACCGCCATTTATGACGATCTTCAAAGACTAGTTAACTACCAAATATCAGATGGAGGTAACATCAATCACCAATACTTTCAAATAGCTCAACAGTTTCACCATAATCAACAACAAAATGCTAACGCGAACGCATTACAACTGGTTGCGGCGGCGACTACGGCCGCAGCCCTAACGCCTCAAACGCAGGCGACGTTAGCTATGAGCATGATCCCAGCAGGGACTATTCCAAACAATGCTTTGTGGGATATGTGGAATCCAATAGTACCAGATGGAAACAGAGATCATTATACTAATATTCCTTTTAAGTAATTTAACTAGATCTTGATTACTATTAATGCTGGTTCCCTATATTTATATACTCAGTTATATATTCTAAACAAATTCGATATAGCTATAGACTATGATTGATCATTGCGATGTTATGTAATGGAACTGATCCCAACATATATAGTCAATTAATTAAGTGTATTTTTTTCTTCTGGTGTTAAAGTTTATTTTTTCATGCTATATATGAATATTAACTATGAAAAAGGAATCCAATGCGTATTAAAAGTTTTCAACCGAAACAAAGAAGAAATATACTTATTTGAATACATTTTCATGTAATAATCGTATCCGAAACTAGACAAAAAACAAACACTAACTAACTAAATGACAATATATCTTTTAACAATGGTAACCGTATCGAATGATTCTACCTGATCAACCTAATGGTATTTTATTTGTTCATTCCAATTTAAAATTTCACAAATAAATGTTTTGATATATTTATGGCGTTTATTTATTACTTATTAGGGTTCATTTGGCATCGTCGTTTAATTTAGATCCAAGGTGTTAATTACCTGATAGTGCGACTTTATAGATAAACAATCCACTAACTCTTAATAATTCAACAACTGATTATGAGATAGAAATATAAAAAGATGCTAGCTAGTTTTTGTCTTCGTAAGTATAAGACTTGGACTTAGGGTTTGACAAAAATAAAAATAAACATAGCACGTACAAATTTGGTAAGAGCAGTTGTTCCCGTGATTATGTAAGATATGACCAGCATGTAAAGTTAGCTGTATATCAAATTTTGTTAATGTTTAAATGTATACTGTTTTATTTAAACTATGCATGGCATGTGCATTAATATAAACCACCGCTGATATCTCACTTTGTTAGTAACATTTTTTTATTTGGGGACACTGAATCTCATTCTCCAATTAATTCGAGTTTCACACTAAGAAACAATAATTTACGCCTTAAGAATATCAAAAGTTGGTTTTGGTTCCGAACCGACAGAATATGAATCAAACGTCATGGATTTTTTTTGTTAATAAACTCATTAATAAATTGATTTGTGTTCGAATGGTTATACTTATTATATGTATAATGAATAATTTATGAACTATATGTATATATTGTTAAAGTTCATTTTACTTTTTCCTGTTGAAAAAAGTCTGAATTTTTAGCTCATAATAGTCTATTTTTAGATCTGATAGCAATATATACTGGACTTGAACCTGGAACAAATTGCACTTATTAATTTTTTTTACCTTTTTAACCTGTTTGTCTAACCGTATTTGCGTGTTTTATTTTTGATTATTTAAATGATGTGTATTATCTATATTGACGAGTTCGTAGACTATATACCACATCATTGATACTCTTGAGACAAATTAGATTATAGTTGCGGTAAACGTGTTCTCTAGCTAGTACAACGTACTAAACGTAAAAATTATTCAAACCACACGAATCGGATAAATACTGGTCCGTTTCTTACATCTAGTAACACACACATAAATTTATAAAAAATGTACTTTTCTAGTGATGAAAGAAAAAAATGTTTTCGTTTTCCTCTCTTGCTATTGTAACTTTGGGAATTATCCTTTAACCAAAAAAAAAAAAAAAAAACTTTGGGAATTATCTGTTTCCGGTATAATCGTGAAAATTGAAAAAAAAAAAAACGTAGATGATGATTGTTCAAAACTTCAAATCTCATTTCCCCTAGGTTCTACAAAAGCCCAATACCCTCTAATGGGCCAGATATGCTATCTCGTACAAAACAAAACTGGGCCTGAATTGTTAACTTTAAGGTCAAGTTGAATTATCGGGTTTAATTCGATTTAGATGCCTGTAATAAAATCTTAAAATCAATTTAATGCCTTAGCCTATCTACTATTTTTTTTTTTTTGGTTTAGATTTTGGATTTTTTTTTCGTGTTTGGTCTAAAGATTTCATTGATAGAATGCGGTTGAGTTATACATAACCGACAAAGATCGAGATCTTTTCGGAGACAAAGCCGACGGGTACATAAAAGCCCAGAAACTAAGACCACCTCCAACGGGAGGTTCATAAGGGAGTTCTAAACTAATAATTGTAATTAAAATAAATGAAAACACAATATTAAGGTAAGAACCGACTCTAAAAAACCTTGATTAAGAACCGATTCTAAAAATTGCGTGGCAGCATCTAATTGGTTTACTGTTTTGGAAAGAAAAAAAAATTTGGGCGAAAGAGAAAGAGAAAGACGATTTGCTTCTGCCTTCTTCTTCCAAGGCATCATGAGATTATCGACGATGCTGCTCCTCTTTATCGGAGCTCTCATCTTCTCCGGCGCCGGATATGTCAGATCTGATGCCTCTGACCACCGTTACAAGGACGGAGATTCCGTTCCTCTATACGCCAACAAGGTCGGCCCGTTTTACAATCCCAGGTAATCTATTTTACTTGCATGCCGGTAGGTTTTCAAAAATTTTGTTCAGATCTTAATTTCGATCTGAGATTCTATTGAACGAGTAATAAATTGATCTTCATGGTTTTCATGTGCTAATTTTGCCTGATGATGTTCTTGTCATAGTCTCATTGATTATTAGGATTGTAAGAGCCAGAGCTTTAATTGTATATGATCCATAGTTTAAATTATACCGTAGCTGTTGATTGTTGTAACTCTTGTCTGTGAATCCTCTTGTTTTTGTTGGTGATTAATTGTATAATTAGAAATCAATGAGAGGCACTAATCCTTCTTCGTTGTAGGTTCTTGGTGTTGAAGTAACAACATCTCCACATGAAATAAGGAAAGCTATCTATGATCAAACTCTCTCAGTTGATGATGCTGTAAGTCCGCTTCTTTTTATCTTCATGATTTAGTTTCAGATTTTTTAAAAACATGCTGGAACTATTGCTTAATTCCACTCATAAAAGTGTGCTGAATAATAATATCAAAGTTTGTGAAATGTTGACAACTTGAGAGACTTTTTCATGGTCATGTACAAAAATACGTTTGTTAATTGAAGTTTGTTAATTGTTTTAAGTTTGTTTTCATTATTTTTAGTTTGTTAATTGAAGTTTCTATAAACGTTATTGGTACTATATCTCTTCCAGACTTTTCTGCTCAATGCTTTGCTCAAACCCCAAACATTATTGGTACTATGTTTTAAGTAACCTTTAGGTTCCATTAATAGTTAGCTTTTGTTAGGTAATGGTCTTGTTAGTTTTTGATAGGTAAATGTCTTTCAAATTAATGCTTGCTAGCTTTTGTTAGGTAAACACTTATGATCAATTATTGCTTGCTAAATACACTTAAACACAATCGCTTATATATTGGTGCAAACACAATGACTTCTTTGTTCTAAAACTTCTTTCATCTAAACACTTAAACCATTGCTCTTTCCTCTAACACTTAAACCGTCTAACACTTCTTTCATCTTAAACACTTAAACAATGGATTCTACAAACCCATATAGTCAATCTTCGGGTTTTGTAAACCTCTTAACTAGTCAACTAGTTAATGAGAGTTACTCGCCTAGTATTGAACTTGGATCATCAGAAGTGCCTCTGTTTAGTAGCCAATGTTATGATGATCCAATCCTAGGCGTAGAGGAGCGTAAAGAAAGACGGAAATAGACACTGAAGGAGGATGTTGTTCTGATCAGTGCATGGTTGAACACCAGCAAAGATCCGGTGATTGATAATGAGCAAAAAGCCGAGGCATTTTGGAAACGCATTCAAGGGTACTTTAACTCAAGTCTGCAGCTTCTTGGAGAGCAAAAAAGAGAGGCCAGTCATTGCAAGCAGAGGTGGGGGAGAATAAACGACCAAGTTTGCAAGTTTGTTGGTTGCTACGAGGCTGCTTTGAAAGCCCAATCAAGCGGACAAAATGAGGATGATGTTATGAAAGCAGCTCATGAAATTTTTTACAATGATCACTTGATCATGCATGGAGGGAGCTTCGCCATGACCAGAAGTGGTGTTCAACTTCTTGTGGTAAAGTTGGTGCTCGGTGTAAACGCAGAAAGCTTGAAGCTAGTTCAGCATAGTCCTCAAGCTACCAACCAGAAAGCAATGGAGAGGATGTATCAATGGGTCGTCCGCCAGGGGTCAAGGCATCAAAGAAAGCGGCAAAGAGGAATGGGTACAAGCCAGCCGATGCTAAAGAAGAAGGCAAGGACCTCTTGGAATTACAGAGCATGTGGGAGATCAAGCAAAAAGATTTGGAAATCAAAGAGAAGCTTTCTAAGAATAAGTTACTTGACAGCCTCCTTTCAAGAACCGAGCCACTTTCTGATTTAGAAATGGCGCTTAAGACAAAGCTAATTACTGATATGTTGTCATAAATATGTATTGTTGTTGTTAGCCTCTATGTTTGTTTCATAAGTATGTGTTGTAAGTCTCTGTTTCTTTCATAAGTATGTGTTTTTTTTCTCTGTTTCTTTCATAAGTATGTGTTGAACACTTGTTTTTCTCTGTTTATTTCATAAGGTGGTGTTGAACACTTGTTTTTCTCTGTTTCTTTCATAAGGTTCCTCTATCCTCCGT
Organism: Boechera divaricarpa; assembly: GCA_026770425.1. Classification (NCBI taxonomy): domain Eukaryota; kingdom Viridiplantae; phylum Streptophyta; class Magnoliopsida; order Brassicales; family Brassicaceae; genus Boechera; species Boechera divaricarpa. The sequence continues at coordinate 17,518,867 of CM049188.1, forward strand.
AATTAGCCCTTGAAGTGCTGGTTCTTGAAACTTGAGTGTTGTAAGGTTCTTTATTTTCAGTGATTTGGTTGTTATTTTTTACTTTACCCATTAATTTGTTGTCTTTGCAGTTTTGCAGCTACTTTTAATGAGAAAGTGATCCGAACCATTAAGCATTTCTCGCCACATTTAGCTGCAAAGATGAGGCCTCCTCACATGTGAGTACTTTTAATTTGATTCCAATGGAAGACTTTTTACAGACTTTTTTTATATTTATCGCTTGAGATCACCTTTTGATATCTTGGTGAACTGATTGCAAAGTAATGACTTTCCTTATGTAGCCAGTTTTGCTCTGTGGTTTACTTCCTGCGGTTTGTTATGGGTTCTCTATGCACTTACCACTGCCCTTCTTAGTAAGTGATCCTTCTTCACGCAAGCCTAAAAGATCTGTTAATTTTTTCTCATACTTTTGAACAGAGAGTTGCTGTACAAGTTTGCTGACTACTTGTTATTTGTTTTGTATGATTGACTGAAGGAAAAGTTGTAGCATCACATGAAGAGGTGAAGGCCGAAGATAGAGATCACGAGATTTGGTTTTTAGTATTTAGTGGGTCTATTTTGGTTTTGTTTGTAGTATTGCAAACCACACAATCAGATCATGTATTTTCTATATATATGTTCATGATTTTAAAAACATAACGTAACACTTAAAGCTTAGAATTTTTGTAAGTTTACAAGAATCTCAAAGTGGTTGTCACTCTTCTTAAGTGGTGTAAGTTTATTTATTTCTCTGTATTGGTCTTTTGAAAATGTCGAAGAATTTTTGCATGTCTTCAATATAATGAAGAATTAGTCTTTTCCTATATTCATAGGAGCCACCTTCTAGACCGGAACTATCTTTCCATGTCTTTGATCTTTGTTCGTTGTTCTGTTGTTCACATTCATTAAAGATCTTATAGCCCTTTTTAATCCTGGTGAAGGCAGTGTCTGTTTGCCTCTGAATAAATCAAAACTTTAATAGAACAAGTGTGTTACAAGTTAATACGTATTGATTTTAGATATTCCTTTTGTAGATATAAAAAAAATTATGGCATCTTCTTCAAGCAACACTTGTGACGGATCGGTTAACGAAAGTTTTGATGAAATCTTCGATAAAAAATGGGACAATATGTTTGACGGCGTTCTTGATCGGCATGCAGCAACAAAGCCAAAGAAGAAACGAGGATATATTGAAAGAGAACATGAACAAGGCCACAACTGCTTATGGAACGACTATTTCAATGAAAATGCAACATACCCTCCTCATATATTTCGACGCCGTTTTAGAATGAACAAGTCCTTGTTCATGCGTATTGTTGATCGACTCTCCCATGAAGTCCCATTTTTTCAACAAAGAAGAGATGATATCGGAAGGTTTGGTATCTCTGGACTACAAAAGTGTTCAGCAGCAATTCGGATGATGGCATATGGTTGTGCGGCTGACGCGGTTGATGAATACCTACGGCTCGGTGAAAGTACTGCTATTTCATGTTTGGAAAATTTCGTAGAAAGAATAATATATTTGTTCGGAGATGAGTACTTAAGAAGACCCTCACCGGAAGATTTTCAACGACTACTCAATATTGGAGAGATACGCGGATTTCCCGGGATGATAGAAAGCATTGATTGTATGCATTGGGAGTGGAAAAATTGCCCGACCGCTTGGAAAGGGCAATATACACGTGGATCTGGAAAACCAAAAATCGTTTTAGAGGCTGTAGCATCACATGATCTTTGGATATGGCACGCGTTTTTTGGACCTCCAGGTACCTTAAACGATATCAATGTTCTTGATCGCTCACCCGTTTTTGATGATATATTACAAGGTCGAGCTCCGAAAGTGAATTACTTTTTCAACGGACGCGAGTATCATTTGGCGTACTACCTCACAGACGGTATTTATCCAAAATGGACAACTTTTATCTAATCTATTCCCATTCCTCAAGGTCTGAAAGCATCGTTATTTGCTACATATCAAGAATCCGTTTGAAAAGATGTTGAGCGTGCTTTTGGAGTTTTGCTAGCTCGATTTGCAATTGTGAAAAACCCAGCTCTTTTTTGGGATAAGGAAAAAATAGGAAGGATTCTGCACAATATGATCGTAGAAAACGAACGAGATGGATACACTCAGTTCGATGTATCAGAATTCGAGCAAGGAGAAGAAAGCAGAACTTCACAAGTGGATATGACGTACTCTACAGATATGCCTACAAATCTCGGCAATATGATCGGCATTCGAAATCAAGTTCGTGATAGACAAATACATCAACGATTGAAAGCTGATTTAGTTGAGCATATATGGCACAAATTTGGCAACCCTCAAGATTACAACTAAACGTTTTCTTTTCCAATATATATATATATATATGTTGTATGTTTTAAATTTCATGTAATGCAATATAAATTTGATTTTATAAAATATTGTATGTTTAATAATTTATGATTTTCTAAAATGTTTTTTAAAAATAAATGAATATTTAAAATTTCTAAAATATATATTTATATATATATATTTTTTAAGAACCCTTACTTGAGGTTTACCATTGGACACTAAAAAATTGATGGGTTCTAAATTTTGAAATCATTCAATATTTATGATTAAAATATATATAAGAACTCTTAGTTGAAGTTCACCATTGGAGATGCTCTAATAGAGCATCATTAATGGAGAAACTCAAATGGGTTTCTTAAAGTAATATATGAATAAGATACGTTTTTTCAGTATCTAAATTAGGAAACGTTTCTTAGATAATATATAATATATGCAATTAAATATATTAAATCAAAACCTTAGAAACCCAGCTAAAACTCAGCTAAGAGACCCCAATAAAGATGGTCTAAGACTCAAAAAGGACAAACAAACCGATTAAAAACCTTGAAAGATAGGCTTAAGAGATAATAGTTAAACAACCCGAATCAACAACACTAAAAACTCTTGCCTATAAGCCACCATCTAGGCAAATCCAGGCGCTGAAGAAAGGCTACCGACAGGAGCCTCGAAAAGAACCCAAAATTAGATTGCCTTCAGATAAACTGAGGGCCCGAGAAGGGAACTAAACTGAGCTCATACAACCACATCCACAGCAGAAAAGAAGGCGGAGAAGCAAGAAGAAATTGAAAACAGAACCTAACCACCACGACCGCTCCAGTAACCAATGAAAACGAGAAGGCGGAGAATCAAGGAGAACCCTTGAGATCCAAGAGGGGAAAACGCCAAAGAGGACCACCCATCCTTGCACACGGACCTTCATAAACCCAGCCAAAGCCACATACAGACACTGGTTACGCCACGCAAAGAGAATGACAAGAGATCGAACCCATCACAATATCTAGAACCTAACCTTGAAACCAAACAAGGTCCCAAGAAAGAGCTAATAGATGCCATTATAGGAGGCTACAATCCGAATGAAGAACCCACTACACGAAACCTTTCGCCAACTCACCACACCGATAAACCAAGAGGAGGTCACAAAGAGAGGCAGAGCTAGGAGTCAACATACCCAAAAGCTGAAACTACGGCTTCTAATCACATGACGTAAGACGCAACACAACCCTAAAGTCATCTACTCCATCCAAGAGGAAGAAACCGTAGACAAAAGTTAAACAACCTGAGGATAAAGACGATGAAGGCCATTGCCACAGAACCAATGCGATCTTATAAAATCCAATCATGGAAATGAAACGCTGGCTAAAATACTCGCCTCGCACGAGACACAGCACCACCGCGAAGGCAACCCAAAATCCAAGAACAAAATCAGATCCACCTCGGAAGCAGCCGGAATACACGAAGAGGCTTGACGGTTATGGCGAACAGAGAGTTGAAAACGTTTTTTAATTTTTTCTTTACGTGGTAACAAATTATTCATAAGATGCAGTTTGGATTTTATTAGAACGGAAAATTAAAAATAAAATTAGAAAAACCAAATTATCAATTAACTTCGATGCCTCAGCCTACTTTTTGTTTTGTTTAAAAACATGTTTTTTGTCGTCAACTTCTAAAAACATAATATTCGAAATTTAAAACTAAAAATAAATGTCTTGACCAAATAAAAAAAAAAAAAAAAAAATGTAAAAAATAAATTCAGGAGTCTATAGAAGATGGGGAATGTAGCCCCCAAAAAAGGTATATTTAGACCGGATTTAATAAATGAATTTTATATTATCACATAAATAATAAAATACACAATGTTGTCTTTATTATATATTTGTCGCAGCCTCAAAATTGTCTTTGATCGGTCCCTTTTGTTTTTTCGTTTTAGGGTTTCTAGCTCTAGTCTATTTTACTTTTCTCAATTTCACCCAAATTATATCTTTCTTGAGAGAGAGATTTACAAATTTTCATTTCCCCAAATCCGAAACCCAAAGTGAATATTTTTCGTTCTGGGTTTTTTTTTTTCCCTCGATTTTTTGAAACATTTGTCCTCAGATTTTGATTTTGACCGGGAAATTCCTATTCGCCGGCGATTCTGAAGCTAAAATTCATTCTCCGGCGACATCGTCTGTGAAATGGAGGGAATCACTCATCCTATACCTCGTACTGTTGAAGAGGTCTTTAGCGACTTCAGAGGTCGACGAGCTGGTCTTATTAAAGCTCTCACAAACGGTGAGTTTGAGTCTTCTCTCTCACTCTGTTCTATCTTCTCCTTTGTCAGATCCTGGCCTTATTGTGTTTCTTTCCTGAGAAAAAAATCCTGTTTTTTTGTGGGTCTCTTGTTATTTTCGTGAGATTTGATGATTCTGGGTTTGTGTTTTGTTTATGCAGATATGGTTAAGTTTTACCAAACGTGTGATCCTGGTGAGTTATTTCTTCCCCAGTGTTAAATTAGTCTTGCTTAGCTTCATAATGTGTTCTAGTTTCTAGTGGAAATGTTATATTGAAGTTACTGAGATTTTTATGTTTCCGCCTTGATTTGAGAAAGGAATTTATAATCTTTCGTTCATGATTTTGTTCACTCATCAATGGTTTCTAGATTTTTATGTAAATGAGTGATTGTGTTTATTGTTTTCTTGAGTTTGGATCTCAATTAAGAGTACAAAAACTTTCAGGTGCTTTCTAGTTTTCTACTCTGTTCCAAGTTTTATCGTGGATTATTTTCGTCCTTGGATTTGTTCTATGTCTTAACCTTTTTCGAGAATTTGTTTGTTCATTGTGTTAGTTAAAGATCTGAGTTAGTCCTCTTTGTGGTTTCTCTTAAGGTGTTTCATTCTTGTTTATGCAGAGAAAGAGAACTTGTGCCTCTATGGACTTCCAAATGAGACATGGGAGGTTAATCTTCCTGTCGAGGAAGTTCCTCCTGAGCTTCCTGAACCGGCTTTAGGCATCAATTTCGCAAGAGACGGAATGCAAGAAAAGGACTGGGTATCTTTGGTTGCAGTTCACAGCGATTCATGGCTTCTTTCTGTTGCATTTTACTTTGGTGCACGTTTTGGATTTGGTAAGAACGAGAGGTAAGGTTCTTTTTCTCGAGGGTTGCAACTCAATTGTGATAATATAATGTGTGGTAAGTTTATGAGGACCAATTTAGCATCCTCATGTTTAGTCTCTTGGTGCCTGATAATAACAATCTCTCTGTGTGGCATTTCTTAACTCAATTGATCTTGTTCTATGGGTCGGATTCTGTTAAACTCTTTTTGTAAGTGGTTTTCAGTTTCTATATTTTGCTTCATGAGACAGAATTGAAGCGACAAGAGTTATGAATCACCCCAAACTGGATCAATCTTATTGAGATATATATTGGATTCAGGTCAATAGATGTGATATGTGCCTCTAATTCTGATTAGTATTTCTTTTGTTAGTTTAGTGCAGGATCACTGTAATTGGCCTAGGCAGTTTGCTCTGAATTGTAGCTTTGCAACAATCATTGAATCCGTTAGCTAATAGCTAAGGTTAAAAAGAAGTTTAAGCAGAATGAGTTGGGGATTCTGAATTTTTCGATTGAAAGGAAGTTTGAGCTGAATGAGTTGGGGATTCTGGATTTGTCTTGGGTTTTGATCGTGAATCAAAGTCTCTGTATGTGTGGTTCTATTGGTGGATTGAATAAAGTAACTTTATCGGTTTGGATCTCATCAGTTTCTTCTTTTGAATTAAGTTTGTTAGAGCAAATTTGTTACTTGCCTTTAAGCTTATGCGATGAACCGATTCTTTTTCAGGAAGAGGCTGTTCCAGATGATTAACGAGCTGCCAACCATTTTCGAAGTTGTGACCGGCAATGCAAAGCAGTCCAAGGATCAATCTGGTAACAACAACAATAGCAAAAGCAAATCTACTGGCGTCAAGGTATCTCTTCTGTTTCTCCATTTTTATCAAAAATATCTCTCTGTGACTCTCTGCTAAGTTCTTATCTCTTTATAATTCCTCACAAGCAGTCTCGCCAATCCGAATCTCTCACAAAGGTTGCAAAGATGTCATCTCCACCACCAAAAGACGAAGATGAAAGTGAAGACGAGGAAGAAGACGATGAACAAGGTGCGGTTTGTGGCGCTTGTGGAGACAGCTACGGTACAGATGAGTTTTGGATTTGCTGCGACGCGTGTGAGAAATGGTTCCATGGAAAATGTGTGAAGATAACACCTGCAAAAGCAGAACACATCAAGCATTACAAATGCCCAAGTTGCAGTAACAAGAGAGCCAGACCTTGAAGTTAAATAATCAAATTGAAAAAGGTAAACGAGTTAGGAGAAAATTGTGAAAGAAGGAGAAGAAGTTCCCAGTTTATAAGAAATTGCCAGTAAAAGGGTCTTAGAAGATGTAAGAAGGTTCAAAAAAAGATACTTCTTTCTTTCTGTTTCTTAGTCTTTAACTCTTTATTGTGGGATTGAGACTATTTATAATTGTTTATGTCTTTTCTTTTCTTTTTTGGATTTTGTTGTTGTTGTTAATGTTAATTCTACTACTAATTTGTTTGGTCTGTTTAAGATATTTTAGTTTGATCAGTAATTTGCAAAACTTGTGAAACTGTTATGTGGTTTTATAGTTTTAATCATCTTTTGTCTCATACTCTCTTGTATTAAAGCAATTTATTTGGTTTCATAAGATTAAATTACTTAATTTCTAGGCAATAGTTAAGATTATTATATTTGATTATTTCCATGATATTAAATTAGTATTGGTCAAAAAGTTGAAAACAAAAATATATGAATAGTTTCTGTAATTTTTTAATCTCTACGTATTTATCCAAAATTATATCAAATAAAACGGAAAAGGTATAATATACATTCGTTTACTGCTTCATTTAATCAAAATCGTTCAGTTGTAAGTTTTTTTTGTGTGTGTGTGCCCAGTGCACATATACATGACAGAATGAAGTTGAGAGATTCTGACAGCCCAAACTATTACTTGACTAGATCAATTTGAGCACAATGTTAGACAAGGATTTGTGTTTGGGTAAAGCTTATGTATCATGCCACTCATTTATTAGTCTACTATATTTTTATAGTTCATACATAATTTAGTTTTTCATAAATGTTTTATATAACATTATTATCTAAGTGACACAAGTATGGCTAGTGACTCTGATTCTCATGCATTATGCAACACATTCTTAACATGCAAAGGCTAATCTTGGTATACAACATACACTCTCAAGACATACTCCCCAATTGGTTTAATTTAACATATTTTTTTCTTTTGAAATTATGAAATAACATTTTATCATGTAAAAAAAAATTTATTATGTAACTAACAATGCTGATGAAATAGGATGAACCATGCATTATCATTACACATGAAGTCAAGACTATAAATATATGGGCCATAGAGACAGGGGCCTCCCAATATCTAACAAAACCGTTGCATGTGCTTTTATTAGGCCTTTTGTTTCTTTGCATGCAAACTATAAAAGCATTATTAAAAGAACCCAACCAATAAGTAAACCATAAGCTTTCTTTAGTGCAAATTCAAAATCAGTTCAAAAAAGTACACAAACTTGCCATCTTCACATATACCATATTACCACATATTTCGTGTTGTTGATATATGTTTGGTAATGTCACTGGGTCGATCAATGTCAACATTTTCATCCCCTATATATTATTTGGAGAATACAATTATAAATAAACATTAAAAAGTATAAATATTTACATCACACTGTCATTACATCAAAGAACAAAATTTAATTTTTCATTAAGGATATTTTAGTCATTAGTTATTATGTGATCATTTAATTAAAATCAAATATTTATGGTAACTAATTAAAATCATTATTTATGGTAACTAATTAAAATCATATATTTATGGTGACCAATTAAAATCTTATATTTATGGATACAAAAATCTATATTTATAGGAGATATTCTATTGAATATTTTATATTTATGGAAAAAATTCCATAAAATCTTTGCTAATACATTGTCCAAAATTTTGATAATATTTATATATATTTAGTATTTATCTTATTAATTTATAATCTATAAAAAATATTATAATATCAAATCTTAACAAGAAAAAAATCAACCCATGCAATAGCACGGGACATTTCTATTTCTCTTTTAAAGCGTCAAACCAAAATCAAGTTGACAAAAATAGAAAAAGGTTACTAAATTAATCCGTTAAACCACATTTTTTGGTACTAGATAGAATTTTTTTCTGTTGCTAAGTACGAAAAAGTTTTAATATTAAAAATCACCGTACATTTTTTTTTTCCACTTCAGTATCATATTTAATTTATATTTATTAACAAAGCTTTGGGTTCTATTTTTTAATATCAAACTGAAAATATAAGGCATTGAAAATATAAGTTATAATTAATTGAATTTTGTTCCAAATTTGGTATGAAGACGAATCAAAATAGACTCAAAACATAAAGCATTGTAGTCGATATATATGTTTGATATTCAAAAGCTAACTAATCATTAGAATTTGTCGGATTGCAGACGGTTTTGAAATTGTGACTATGTCGTCCAATCTAATATTTGTCTATTCGGATAGTGAAATTGTTAAATTATATTCAAAACAAAAAAACGTTTTTACATTGAATGCAACAAATTTTTGAAATTGATTGAAAATGAATTTAAGAAACCGACTTTAAAAAAAACAATTAGTCCAGATAAGAATAAGAGATCGAGTCTCCAAAGTCCAAATCCATATTTTGGTAATGATGTTATGAAAAAAGTATGATATATTAAGTAAAATTACGCCGTATTATCTTTATAGATCGAGTTGACAAAAAGAACAATTGTTATAATTAGATTGCAATGATTGGGATTTACGAAATGGTTTGGAAGTGGTGAATTTTCAATGTGTCCACACGGTTTTCCATCTAATCATTTCTTTGAACTTTCTAATATTTGACCAATTCACTGAAAGTTAGCTCAAAATTTACCTTAGTTATTATTAGTATTCGTAATTTGGCTCTGTTGGTCAGAAATATCAATAACAGACACAGTATATATTTAATATATTATATTTTGGATTTATTATAGATTTACGTTATTATAAATTTTCCTCTTTTTTTTTTTGCCTTTTTGCATTAAAAATGTTCCTTACATTTACATAAATCATTTCCCTCTATGCACGTAGAGGTCGACATGAAGTAACAAGGGTGCTTGCTTGATGGATATCCACATCTGTCGTCAGAAAAATAAAATGGAATCAACAATAATAGTGTAATAAAATACTAGTAATGCAACAAATAGTCATGTGATGTTTTACATTTTCTTCGGCGTGTACAACGGACCAAACATTAAAACAGCCAAGCACATTAGATTTTTACAGTAAAGACATTTGTCAGTGCAAAGATTCAGGCTTTCATTGCTCATATCATTTATCGAATTTATTTGGTCCTTATCGTACTTATGGACAATTGTATGTACAATTAGAAAAGCCAAATAATTCTATAGGAATGTGCTAACATGAGAAACTAAATTTTTTAGTTATCTTTCTTGAATTCTGAACAATTTTAATGATAATAAAAATTGTTAAAGCTAAATAAACTAATGTTGCAAGATATGTTTTGGATCTAGTTTCTTTCTTTCTCTATTGAAAATTGTTTTGCTTACAAGGAGGATTAGATTTAGGGTTTATGAGAAACCCTCTAATCTTTAAGTAAATTTTTGAGTGCTTCTTAACAACGGTGGAGTTCTTCTATTGATGATAGTATCGACCATTTTGGATTATTTTGGTTAATTGGTTTAAAAGTTACGAGAAATCAAACATGTTACAACATTTGTTTTTCTAAAAAAACATAATTTCAAACTATAGTTTTTCATCTTAATTTGTTGATAAGTTAAGAGTTTTTTTTTTCTTTTGTTGCAATAATTCGATATAATGAAATTTCAAGTCTTAGATATATGATCAAAATTAATTTTTTGAAACAGAAAATAAGATCAATACAAAAATATTATGGCATTAGTAAGATGATATCTATAAAAGCAAAACGCACGTGACAAAAAAAACATAAGTAAATATTCAACAACACTATATCTTCATAAAAACTAATACAGTATTCAACAACATTATTTATTCTCCTCGTTTTTTAAATAAAATATTTATTCTTCTAGTTATGATAATCATAAATGTTCATTTACATACCATAACATTTTTTTTTATAAAAAAACAACATAAAATTCAATATTATAAATGAATATAATTATTACATAATCTATATTCTTTCTTTATTTATTATCATGTAAAAATTTATTCAACAAAAAAAAAAAATTCCTTACAATAGGGATGTAACGTTTATGAGTTTGAATAGAAATTTGAGAAGCATTGAAGAAATTAAACTAGTAGGAAATGAATAATTCATTTATTTAAGGTAAGCTTTCTTTTTTACCATGTATAAATATTTTCATTGATAATACATATCAAACTGTTCTCTATTCATCATGTTTATTAGTATATTTTTACTAAATTAATCTTGTTTTCTATCTTGATCAAGTCTCTCTATTCATCTTGGTTTTCACGTACAAAATTATTACTGACACATCTCTTTTAGGAAAAAAACAGCTTTAACCAAAAAAAAAAAAAAAAAAAACAATGATATGAGAAAATACAAGACGCACGCTTAGAACACGAAAACAGTAGACATGGCTTTGACGAGACCCGAGCAAAGGTGAATCGACACTTTCTCCGGATTTACAGTTTTCACTTTTCTCCCCCCCCCCAAAAAAGTAAATTATTTCAATTTTAAATTGAAAAATTATTCTCTCTCTCTTCTCTCTCGCTCTCTTCTCTTTCGCTTTCCTTCATGCTCTCTGTCGCAGTCGCAGGCAAACTTATACAGTTTTCAGAACTCGAGATTCATCATTCTTTGTTCCACCGCCGGTGATGATGTATAAAACCTAGACCGTAGTTCCGGCAAACTCTGGAAGAAGAAACAAGTAGCTTTTCTTCTTACTGTTTCGTGCTGTTTCTTAGTTTAATCCTGGATCTTACTGTATTGATTCGTTTCCATGGCGTTGTTCTGATTCAATATCGTCTTATGTGCTTGAGAAGTTTCTGAAATGGCACTGGAAACGCGAAGCTGAGAGGAGGAAGCAATCGAAGGAAGCTGACTCAATTTTAGGGAGAAAATGTCGGGTTCGAGAGTTTCGGATCTGAGCAAATTGCATCTGAAGAAGGAGCTTACTCAAATCAGAAAAGCTGGCCGAGTTTTACGCGATCCAGGCACTACTTCCTCGTGGAAATCTCCTCTCGATTCATCGAGATCCGTCGCGCTTCCGGCGAGTAGAAACGGTGGGAGTTCGAGTCAGTTTCCGATTCGAGGAGAGAGTAGTAGTAATCGTGGGAAAGAGAAGAAGGTTTTCTTGTATAACTGGAAGACTCAGAAATCTTCTAGTGAGAAAAGTGGATTAGCTAAGAATGGTAAGGAAGAAGACGAAGATGCTTCTTCGTGGACACAGGTTAGTGTCAATGATGATGATGATGATGATGATGTGAGTGATGCGAGGAACGGTGGTGATTCGAAGAGTGATTCATATCTTGGAGATATCCAATCGGCTTCGATGGTTTTTAGGTGTAGAGACACGAATCTAGCGTCACAAGGTGTGTCAAAGATGCGGAAGAATAATGTTGGTAGTTGTAAGAAGAAGAGTAAGAAAAAAATTAGCTCGTCTAGTTTGGATTTTTTGTCAAAGTATCAACCTAGAGAAGATATTGTTGCTAGAAAATGTAATGCTGGATCTGGTTTAGCTGTAAGGAGAGGAGTTTCTGCTGAATTATCAGATGATACTGAGGAGGAATTGAGTAATTCAGAGGATTTGAGGAAGGTTACTGGTGCATCTCCTTTGCTTTTGAAGCTTAAGCATAAGAACTGGTCACGTTCTTCTTCTAAATTGTTGAGAGCTAATAGAAAAGAGGATTCTTCATGTACTTATAATAGTACACCGGCTTTATCTACTAGTTCATACAATATGTATGCTGTTCGTAATCCAAGCACCGTTGGATCTTGGGATGGTACCACGACTTCGCTGAATGATGGTGACGATGAGTTGGATGATAACTTGGATTTACCAGGGAGGCAAGGTTGTGGGATTCCGTGTTATTGGACGAAGAAGGCGATGAAACATAGAGGTGGATGCAGAAGTTGTTGCTCTCCATCTTTTTCGGATACTTTGAGAAGAACCGGAAGTAGCATTTTGTGTGGGAGTCAATCGGTGTATCGTAGACATAATAGACATTCTTCTGGAGGGTATAGTAAACAAAAAATTGCTTGTAGAAGTGCACAAGGTGTTTTACCTTTACTCACATACGGTGGTGATGGTAGAGGAGGGTCTTCTTTAGGAACCGGGCTTAGTGATGACGAGCTTTCTACCAGTTACGGAGAGCTTGATTTAGAGGCTCACAGTAGATTAGATGGGAGGAGGTGGTCTACTAGTTATAGGAGTCAAGATGGTTTGGAGGCTGTAGCGTTAGATGGAGAAGGAGAAGAAGGAAGTACACCGGAAACTATTCGAAGCTTCAGCCAAAAGTACAGACCAATGTTTTTTGAGGAATTGATTGGACAGAGTATAGTGGTTCAATCGCTAACGAACGCTGTAAAAAGGAATAGGATTGCTCCTGTTTATCTTTTCCAGGGTCCTAGAGGAACTGGGAAAACATCAAGCGCAAGAATTTTTTCTGCTGCCCTGAATTGTGTGGCCACTGAAGAAATGAAGCCTTGTGGGTACTGTAAAGAGTGCAATGATTTCATGTCTGGAAAAAGTAGGGATTTTTGGGAGCTTGATGGAGCTAATAAGAAGGGAGCTGATAAAGTTAGGTACCTTTTAAAAAACCTACCGACGATACTTCCACGGAATTCCTCAACATACAAGATCTTTGTGATAGATGAGTGTCATTTGCTACCATCGAAAACGTGGCTGTCTTTTCTTAAGTTTCTTGAGAACCCTCTGCAGAAAGTTGTCTTCATATTTATAACAACTGACCTTGAAAATGTTCCTCGGACCATTCAGTCAAGGTGCCAGAAGTTCCTCTTTGATAAACTCAAAGATTCTGATATAGTAGTGAGACTAAAGAAAATTGCTTCAGACGAAAATCTTGATGTAGACTTGCATGCGTTGGACCTGATTGCTATGAACGCGGATGGCTCACTTCGAGATGCTGAAACTATGTTGGAGCAGTTGAGTTTGCTGGGAAAACGCATCACCACTGCTCTAGTAAACGAGCTAGTAAGTTTTTCTAATTCTTCTACGTAACAATGCATTGGAAAAAAGTAAAATTTGTTAATGTTAACAAATCTGGTACTATGTGTTTGTGCAGGTGGGTGTTGTTTCAGATGAAAAATTGTTGGAACTCTTGGAATTAGCATTGTCATCTGACACGGCAGAGACCGTGAAGCGAGCTAGAGAGTTGTTGGACCTTGGAGCTGACCCAATAGTCTTGATGTCTCAACTCGCCAGTCTTATCATGGATATCATTGCCGGTACATACAAGGTCGTAGATGAAAAATACAGCAACGCCTTCCTTGATGGACGAAACTGTGAGTTCCCAGCAAAGTATTTGAAATCCAAATTGGTCATATGTGCTAAAAATCTGTTAGCTTTTTTAGTTCATCACCCATTCCATTTTCTCCTCAATCAAAACCATAGCCTTGGACAACAATTCTTGTGATGAGCAATTTTATCCTTTTATGATATGAGTCTTACACCACTTAGTTTGATTTTGGCAAAATTCTTGTTTTGTTTTTGTAGTGACTGAAGCGGATATGGAGGGACTAAAGCATGCTTTGAAACTCCTTTCTGAGGCTGAGAAGCAGCTTAGAGTTTCTAATGACCGTTCAACATGGTTCACAGCGACTTTGCTTCAGCTTGGGTCAATGCCTTCTCCTGGCACCACACATACAGGAAGTAGTAGAAGGCAAAGCTCTAGAGCATCTGATGATGACCCGTCAAGCATTTCAAGGGAAGTTATGGCTTACAAACAGAGAATAGGAGGACTTCACTTTAGTAAGTCAGCATCTCCAGCTTCGGTTATAAAAAGGAACGGGAATCATTCCCATGAAGTAAAAGCATTCTCCAGGGTTATCGATAATAACTGTTATAAATCCTCCTCATCTAGCCAAGTTTCAGAGAGCGAAGCTTCCATTGCCTCTCATGACAATAGCATCGCAAGCACCATGATGCTTAATCAAAGAAGTTCAGAGAAACTTAATGATATATGGAGAAAATGCATAGAAAGATGTCATTCCAAGACACTGAGGCAGCTGCTCTATACTCATGGGAAACTTATATCTATCAGTGAAGTTGAAGGTAAAAAGCCTGAGAGTTTATTTCTTTTCACTTTAAAAAAATTCTGGATCCTTAAAAAGATGAATATGATTTGCAGGTATTCTAGTTGCTTATATTGCGTTTGGAGAAACCGATATCAAATTGAGAGCTGAAAGGTTTCTAAGCAGCATCACAAACTCGATCGAAATGGTACTAAGGCGGAGCGTAGAGGTCAGGATAATCCTCTTGCCTGAAACCGAGTTACTCGTCGCCCCTCACCAAACGCGGAAACCAGAAATGACCAACAAAAGTGGGCATCTAAATACCGTCGCTGGTTTAAATGCTGAATCAGATGTTGAAGTTGGTAGCAGCGTGGAAAGCAGATCAAAACTCCCAATGCAAAGGATAGAATCGATAATTCGAGAACAAAGATTAGAAACCGCGTGGTTACAAACTGCTGATAAAGACACACCTGGATCAATAATACGGGTAAAACCCGAAAGGAATCAGATTCTACCTCAAGAAGACACTTATCGCCAACCTAACGTAGGTTCTGCTATTTCTTCTTCTGGACTAACCCCTCACCATTGGGTAGATGAATTAAACAATGAAGTGAAGCTTTTGAAAATCGGTGACAATGGTGAGCTTCAGGAGAATCTAACCGGTAAAAGAGGAGAGCATTGTCCTCTTTCCCCAAGCTTACTTCATGATACTAACTTTGGAAACAACAAAGACAATCTGTAAGTTCCTCACTCTGATCCTTTTCGATTCAAACAAATAAGTAAAACGGAATAAGATCTTTATAGTAAACGTATTGTCATAATGATCTAATTGTTCATTTTGGCTTTGGTTGTGTAGAGGAGGATACGAATCAGGATCAGGAAGAGTTGGTTGTAATTTGTTATTTTGTTGGAACACACACAAGACTCAAAGAAGAAGCAAGGTTTGTTCTAATTAATCAAAACTGTTCCTCCTTTTCAATGTTTTGATTTGGTTTTTTTGGTTCTCATTTTTTTTTCTTTTGCGGATTTGATTAGTCGAAACAGGTTAAGGGAACTCCTGTTCGTTCCCGGAGAAATCGAAAGAGTCGATTCTCTCTGTTTAATGGATGTGCTAAGCCAAGGAAAGCAGAAGGTAACATTAGAAGATGAAACTAAGTTCTTATGTCATGAAAACAAAATTGTTCCCTCAAGCTCTCTAATTTATCATCTGTTCTTCCACTTCCATATAGTTTTCCTTAATTCTATTTGATAATGAGATGTCAAAGGACAGTTTTAATTTATTCACTGTAGAGTTCTTATCCTATGGGTTTCAACAACTCCATTTTTGTTATCTATCTTAAAAAAACTTCAAAATCGTTACTATGAAATAAAGAATCGAAGAATAGGTTGTTAACCGTTTATATATTTCTAATTTTTTTGTGTTGCATTTGTCAAAATAAGATTTATTATTAATTTTAGTTTCCTAGCAACCTGGTTTATGATTATGACACATTGAAACAAATCAAAATTGAAATTGTTAAACCCTATTTAAGTCTACAAAAATATTAAAAATGAACAAAAAAAATGATGTAAGTTGTGTTTGACCTCAATTAAGCTTAGGAGATGAAAGGTTGGAAACTTTTTAAAATGTAAAAGATTCTAATGGCGAGGATTTCAATTTAATATATAATTATCATAATTTAACAAATTTGACGCTGATGGCGACAACTTATATTGCAAATTAAATTTGATTTTGTAGGTTTGACCTGCAAGTTTTTTAAGTTGATGGTAAACTTGCAAAACAATGTCATTTGAAAAGTTTTCTTTTGCAGACAATAAATTTTACGTAGATGTCTCTTCAATAAATTAATACTTTTCCCAAAAACTATCTAGGATGTGGAATTTTCTTTGGTCCAAGGTTATTTAATGCTTACAAAGCAGAAGTAAGTTTATTGGAGATCTCTAACGTGATGCACATACTGTAAGAATTGAATTTGATTGTTATAAAAATCAAGTTGATCATTTGTAATAAGATTTATAAAAAAGTATTTTCAATAATAATTGATGAGACAATAAAAAAAAAAATTACCTAAGATAACCTAATTTTTAATAGATATTTGTAGGATAACTCCACTTTAGTTTTATTACCCAAATAACTTAGACATGACTTAATTTTTTCTAAAATACCCAAATTACCTTTCTATAAAATTAATATTTTTTTGTTAACATATAAAGTTGATAACAAATTGGTTGTTTATTAATTAACCCTTATTTTTAAGATTATGAAATTGTTAAAAATGTATTTTTATTCAATTAATAATCAGAATAAAATTTTACCTGATTCGATAGTCATAGAAAACTTTGATCATCTTCACATCAGGTTCGTCGACGATTTTCTACCTCTTGCAAACGATTCACTCGCATGTCCTGTCAAAGACAATTACCTTTGCTTCTCCCATTTCCGACGACATCCCTTTTGTTTGTCATTAACTTTAGCAGATTTTTGCAAAATCTACCAAATACACGTATAGTTTGTCTGAATATTGGCAGACTAACAAACTAGAATTTAAGTTTGGCACTTGGTAAAATTTAAATAAGTCTACTAAATATCCACATAGTCTGCCAGAATAATGGCAGATTAACAGACTATAATCTAAGTATGGGAGTGGTGGTAGATTTTCACGAAGTCTTCCAAATATATGTAGAATGTGTCAAATACTCGCAACGTTTGTCAAATAATTGCAATCTGCCAAATATCCATAAAATATGCAAAAAAATGACAAATTAGCAAATAAAAAAAAAGTTTACCATTTAATCTTGTAAATTTTCGTGATTTGCTTGATAAATATAGATGACTTTTTCTTCATAAAATTGATATTTTTTTTCTTAATAACTAAATATATACGGTTGAATTATCTCAAATATAAATAGAGAACTAATATATGGACTATATCTCACCAATAAAACCATGACATATAATAATATTACTATATTTCTATATTTACAACATACAATTTGAGTCAAAAATTTATCGTATTGCCTTTATGATCAACTAATGTGTTGATGTGGTAAGGAGAAAAATCTCACATCGAGAGTTGGGAAAAGAACATGGGTAATATATATATGACATGACAATCCTCCTCTCTTGAGCTAGCTTTTGGGAGTGAGTTAGGTCTTTATCATGGTATCAGAGCCCAGCTCAATCTCTCGTGTCCGTCCAAACAATTACGCCTGCAGATGTGCATCATGAGCGTGAGGGGGTGTGTTGATGTGGTAAGGAGAAAAGTCTCATATCGAGAGTTGAGAAAAAAATATGGGTGATATATATATGACATGACAACCCTCCTCTTTTGAGGTAGTTTTTGGGAATGAGTTAGACATTTATCATAATGCAACTATATTTCTGTATTTACAACATACAATTCCAATTAAAAAAAATGATATTGCATCTGTTAAGTTTTCACAATAATATAAATTAGGAAACTAAGGTAAACATTTTTAATCATAAACCGAAAAGATGAAGAAGATTGTAGTAAAGCTCTCTTCAATAACAATGATGGTTATTCTGCTTCTTCTTGCATGTGCTCTTGCCAATGCTAGGACTGAGCCTTTTTCTCTTACACTAACTCAAAAATTTCAAGCCGACTCTAAACTGATCCATCAACTCCCAGTTTTCCAAACCGACCCAATTCCTCTTCCACAAAACCATGATGTAAAGATATCAGTGAACCAGTATCCAGGCATACCTTACACTCTTCCGGGTTTTTGGCACCCTCCTTCACCAAACCAAGATGCGAATATTTCAGTGAACCAGTACTCAGGCATACCTTATACTCCTCCGGGTTTTTGGCATCCTCCTCCACCAAAATAGGTAGCAAAGATTTCAGTGATACAATTCTCAAGCACATCTTATAAACCTCAGGGTTTTTGGTATCATCCACCGACTAGCAAACGATAAGTTATGTGATAATTCAGGAACGAAGAGCCAAACTTTACTTCATCCTACACACAAAATCAGCAACGATAAGTTATGTGATAATTCAGGAACATTTAATGAACTCCTAAAAGCTTTATGAACATTTTCATGTCACAAAATTGATAAACAAAAAAAAACTTTGTCTTCACGAGTCCATGCTCAAAATTCCCTCAGCAAGCAGTAAATTATCAGGTTTTAAAACAATTTTAGCAATAAAATTTGAATTTGTTTTCATTATGTCACGGAAAAAAACAAAAGGTTAAAATCTAGTGTTGTTTACCTAGATGTTTGTGCAAGATCTTTGAGTGACACAAACCGGATGCTTGAGGCATTCAACAATCGAAACATCATCTGTTACCTCTAGACCTTCTCTGTTTCAAATATATACTAATCAGTCTTCTTGATGTTAATACACCTCAATCAATTTAAGATTCACAAACATTTTCACAAGGTCGAAACCTCTGTTCAATAGCTCGAGTATGATCATCTAAGAAAAATTATAAATTCAACTGGTTTGAAACCAAACATAAATCAAAAATGTATATATCATATGAAGTATGAAATTTAATATAAAATATTTGGTAAATGCATTTCCCAAAGGGTTTTTTTTTTTTTGTCGGGAGTTTTCACCACAAATAAATCAGAATTGACCTGCATATCGCAATGGAAAGAGTCTATTATTCAAAAATGGTATGATGAGCCCAAATTTAAAAAAATAAAAAATAAAAACTTTCAATTTTTGCCAAATAAATTGAAGAACTTGAACCTCTTTGATTGTAGCTTTAGCAGTAACACCAAATACGGCTGCTCCTACAGCATAACCATTAGGGACTTTAACGAAACAAAACCGTACAATAAATTCTTAAGGGACTTAGAGTATTTGTTTCTTTCTCTTTAATCATTTGCTACGTCTCATAGTATTCCTTCTCGACATCTTCAGTGGTCACCAACGGTCTGGCAGAGTTGTGAATGCAAACAAGCTCAGAGTTCACATCGATTTCCGGTGAGAAATAAACTTCAAGGTTATATATATGTAGGCCTATCAATATATACCAAAACCGGCAGACTCTTCCCCAGATGCCTTTGCCACAGGACAGATGCAGGTCTAAAAATTTCAAACCGCAAAAAACCGGGTTTCGTGGAGTAGGGTTTCATAAATTGCGAGTTTTTTGCGGGTGAACCTCGCGCGGGTTTGCGGATTACCTGCGAGTTTTAAAAAATAAAAAATATATAATTATATATATTTATCTAATATAGTATTAAAATCTTAAAATATTTTATAATATATAATTAATTATCAAATTTTAAGTTTTTTAAAGAATATATGTATTTATGTTTAAAAATATTTATAATTGATATTAATTAAATTTTTAGCTTAAAAATATCTTATATATTAGAAAAAGTGATTTATTAAAATACCCGCCGATTATCCGCGGATGCGGGTATACTATTTTACTCACACAGATTGTTTTGGCCGGATTTTTGCGGATAAATAAAATTTGAACCAGCGGCGGGGCGAATTTGACGCGCATAATAGGCCTAGTTATATAA
Source organism: Boechera divaricarpa (assembly GCA_026770425.1). Classification (NCBI taxonomy): domain Eukaryota; kingdom Viridiplantae; phylum Streptophyta; class Magnoliopsida; order Brassicales; family Brassicaceae; genus Boechera; species Boechera divaricarpa. The sequence goes on from CM049188.1 coordinate 17,539,036, forward strand.
ACTATTATATAAACTAGAATTGATGGTATGTTGTAGAATAATTTCTTTTGAGGAAAGATTCATTGGATATGTTCATCATACGAATAGAGGTATAATTAATAAAGAACTAATTTATATATTTCCAAAGAAATCATAATTTATATTCAACTAATATAACTATATTTATAACATACAATTCAAGTCAAAAATCTATCATATTACCTTACGTTATTGGTCAGCACATAATTCTAGTCAACCAAAAAATAATTATATTGCGTCCTATTATTTATGTCACTACAATATAAATAAGGAAGCTAAGGTAAATATTTTTAATCACAAACAAAAATATGAAGATGATTGTGAAACTCACTGCAATAACAATGGTGGTTACTCTGCTTCTACCTGCATCTGGCCTTGCCAAGGATTTTTCAACCAAGCCATTTCCTCCTCCACCAAACCGGAATGCGAAGATGACAGTGAATCAATATCCTGGTGTATTTCCAATTCCTCATTATCCAGGACATCCACCGAAGGTAATATATCCAGGCGTATCTCCAATTCCTCGTTATCCAGGACATCCACCACACCAAAATATGAAGATAACATATCCGGGCGTAATTCCACTTTTTCCAGGTCCAGAACATCCACCACACCAAAATGCGAAAATATCAGTAAATCAATATCCAGGCGTATTTCCAATTCCTCATTATCCAGATCCAGGACATCCACCACACCAAAATGCAAAAATTTCAGTGAACTAATATCCATACATATCTTTTTGTCATTCATGTTATAAAAATTGCACCCCATAAACTCATATATTTTAAAATTAAAATAAATATAATACATGACAATGTAAAACCTCTTTTGTATTATTGTCTATGTTAAAATCATAAATCTATATTACTTTATCCGTCAATGTTAAAATATCGTTTTATATTTTTAATGCGACAAAAATTTTAGTTTTGTTTTAACTCTATTACTCTGTTTTATCAATTAAAGAGAAAGAAATTATGTTGTGTATTAATAAGATATATAGTAGACATTTGAATAAGTTTTCTTAATATGTACGAAAAAAATTCTTAAACTGACAATTAAAATAAATTAGAAGGTGTTCTATTTAAATTTGACTGTTTATATTTTAGTTTTATTTTGACCATGAAGGGAAAAACATCATTGTCTACAAATATTGTAAGGCTCATAATCCAAACAATTTGATGCATTTTTTTCTGAAATCAAATTCATATTTAAGAAAAAAAAGGGTTCTGATTTGCTAAAGATTCTTAAAAAAAATTAAAATTTCCAACAAAACTGATTTAAAAACCGAAGTGTCAAACCGTTCTTCATCCTACACAATATCAACAAGGATAAGTTATGTGATAATTCATGAACATTTAATGAACTCTTAAAAGCTTTATGAACATTTTCATGTCACAAAATTGATTAAAAATAAATAAATAAATAAACGAAAAAATGACGTACTTCTAGTGACGTACTTCATGAGTCCGTGAAGCAAACATTAAATCATCAGGTGTTGTAACCTGCAATGGAGGAGATCATTTAAGCAATAAGATCTAAATTAGTTTTCATTCTATCATGGCAAAAAAAAAAAAAACCCCAAAAGCTAAATTTACTGTTTTCTTACCTTGATGTTTGTATAAGATCCTTGAGTGACATAAACCGGATGCTTGAGGTATTTAACAATTGAAGCATCATCTGTTACCTCTAAACCTTCTCTATTTCAGATATATACTAATCAGTCTTCTTGATTTTAATCCAGACCTCAATCATTTAAAGGTTCACAAACCTTTTCACAAGCTCGAAACCTTCAATAGGTCAGGTTTGATCTCCTAACGAGAAAGTATAACCTCTAGTGGTTTGAAACCGAAAGTCAATTAAAATCAGCATATGAAGCATGCTAATTATATCAAACATGTGGTTTCTGCATTTCCTAAAAGGTTTTTTCTGTCGAGATTAGATGAAATATTAAACGATATAGACGTTGAGAGTGAACTCAAAAGAGTCGTAAACGATATAGACGTTGACGCTCAATAGTAGTATGGCAAAGATGGGAGATGTGAGTGTGTATATATACATACAAACGAGGCGAGAAAAAAAGTTGTGCTATGGAATTTTTGTTTAAATACGTATTGGCCACATATATTGAATTTTCATCTTTTAACGTAATAAATAATCATGGATGTTTAAATGTCATGCATCTGTAAACATCCATGATTATTTATTACGTAAAGATGAAAACTTAAAAACATAAAGAACGGTATATTCTACATATATTTATTTTTGATAAAACAAATAGACAAATAAATATCTTGTCTGAGATTAACCCTTAATAATAAACAATTTAATATTCTAAGTTAATACTTATATACTATTGGATACAATTTTTTCTGAAATAAAAGAAAAACAAAAAAATCGTTTACAATTAATTCCCTAAAGACGCCAAAAAAAAATCAAACTTATCGACCGAAACTGATCCAAAAAACTGAAGAGCCAAACCGTACTCCATCCTGATCCTACACACAATCATCAATGATTAAGCTATGTAATAATTCATGAACATTTTAGTGAACTCCTAAAAAGCTTTATGAATATTTTTCTTAATAAACATAAAAAACCTTGTAATGATACCTCATGACTCCTTGCTCAAGAATATCTCAGCAAGCAGTAAATCATCAGGTGTTGTAACCTGCAATGGAGGAGACAGTTTTAGCAATAAATAAGATCTAAATTTGTTTTCATTATATCACTGCGAAAAAAAAAAACTAAATTAGTGTTTTTTTTTACCTTGATGTTTGTATAAGATCCTTGAGTGACATAAACTGGATGCTTGAGGTATTCAACAATCGAAACATCATCTGTTACCTCTAGACCTTCTCTGTTTTAGATATAGAACACAAATAGTAATCAGTCTTTTTATATTTGAATCCAGACCTCAATCATTTTAAGGTTCACAAACCTTTTCACAAGCTCAAAACCTCTCTTCAATAGCTTGGGTTTGATCACCTAAAGAAAAAGTATACATTGAAGTGGTTTGAAACCAAAAATCAATCAACATAGCATGGAAATATTTTAAAACCTGTGGTGTCTGCATTTCCCAAAGTGTTTTTCTGTCGAGAGTTTTCACCACAAGCGAATCAGAATTGACCTGCATATCGCAATGGAACAAGTCTAATATCGAAAATGAGATGATGACCAAAAAAACTAACTTCAGATTTGGCCAAATAAATTTAAGAATTTGTACCTCTTTGATTGTAGCTTTAGAAGGAACACCAAGTACGGCTGCTCCAACCGCGCAACCATCTTTAAGGACCTTAACGAAACACAATAGTGCAATAATTCTAAAGGGACTTAGAGAAATGTGTTTAATATTCTCCTTAATCTTTTGCTACTTCTCATAAGTATACCTTCTCGACATCTTCAGTATTCACCAACGGTCTGGCAGAGTCATGAATGCAAACAAGCTCAGAGTTCACATCGATTTCCTGTGAGGAATAAACTTCAAGCTTATATGAACTAGACCCGACAGTATGTTGTAGATCATTTATTTTGAGGTAAAAGATTCACTGGATATGTTCATCAAAGGAATGGAGGAATAAACCTGAAGTCCACTGTAAACAGAATCTTGTCTTTCTCTCCCAGGAAGAGCGAATCTAAGATCAACATCAATCGATTCTTTGTATTCTAGAAGACCACAAAAAAATCGGCTCAGTGAAATCTTTGGAAGATCTCTCAACCAAAACCACAACTTATGAGAGAAAGAGAGACTAAACCTTCAAAAATGTCTCGGAAAAATGGATCACAAACAACTACAATTTCCTTCACTTCAGGCATACGTGAAAAAGTGAAAAAGCTGCAACAATAAAACATAAAAATGAACAAAGACAAAGCAAAGTAGATCTCTTTACTAGAAATCCAAACGTTCTTATGCCTTTAGATGATACAATACTAATAAACAAGTAGATTCCGCAGATTGAAAACAGCCAAATTACAATTATTCCATCAATCAGATGAGACTGTTATTCGTTCTCAGACACAGATTCAAAGAACACTGAAGACTTTACCAGTAACTGACTTGCAAGTAAGAAATGTTACCTATACAAAGCAATTGGCTGACCCAGAAGTGGTATATACTGCTTTGGCATGCTCATCTATTCAAATTAACAAATAAAAAACCAGAAAAAATGGTGGCAAAAATGAGATTCCACAGAAAAACAAACAACTCAACAGAACAAACAATTAAAACTTGAGCATAAAGTTGGAAACTTTGAGACTAAAAAAAAACAACTTACTTTCATTCTCTTGCCTTGACCTCCAGCTAATAGAATCACTGAGACACTCTTCTCCTTCACAATAGTATTGCTCTAAAGAACAACAAAAAAACGAAAGAAATATCAAATTAAACTAGAGAAAAAGCTTCAAAAATTGAGTTGATTCCAAATTATGAACTTACATTATCTAATCCAGTCGACGAAGAACACTTGATTGAGAATGACTGAACATCTCTACTGTAGCTTCTGTTAACCCTTCTCGAAAAATCCAGTTTTTGAACTGAAGTAACATTCGAAAACAATCAAAAATCTCCTCATAGAAACAGAGATTTATCGGTTTGAAAGTATAAAAAGAGTATGAGATATTGCCTTGAGAACGATAGCTAAAGCCCAGAGAAACTGAGTTCGATTTGACTTTAAGCTTCGGACACAAAAATGTCGGAGATGTAATGAAGCCAAGATTCGCTTGAAGCATCGCCATGTTTTATTTATCTCGCCGCGGAGAGATGAAACTTCAGTTCATCGGCGAAACCAATATATATAAGGCCAACTAAAACATTAAGCCCATTAGGCCCATTTACGATTCATTAATACTAATGGGCTTTTTAATATGGCTCATTCTCTCATACAACAAAACAACACATCAAAGCTAAAGGCTACTTTAGAAAAACGTAAAGATCGACGAAGACCGGAGAAAATGGCGAAACCATTGGGAACCACCGGAGAGTTTTTCCGGCGAAGGGATGAATGGAGAAAGCATCCGATGCTATCGAATCAAATGAGACACGCACTTCCAGGTCTCGGATTCGGTGTTGCTGCCTTCTGCGTTTACCTCGTTGGTGAGCAGATCTATAGCAAACTCATGGTTCCTTCTTCTCAATCATCGCATCAGAAACAACCCGCTCCGTCTCACTGAAGAGAACGATTAGGTAATTTTTCAAATCTTCTCGAAGGTTTTATAGGTTTTGATCCTAATCGATTTGACTTCTCTGTGAAATTCTTAATTCCTGCGTTTGTGAGATTGAATCAACGAAAAATTTAGATTGAGGAAACCAAACTTTAGAAATTGTTACGTTTCAGGATGATTAAGTAAGATTTGTGCATATCATTTAGGATTACTTGGCAGAAATGGCTATAGCTTTTAGAATCCTTGAATCAAGTTCTTTCAGTGAATCAAAGTTAACAGCTTTAATGTCCAGTTATTGGCAATAGCTGCTGTGTATTGGTCTGAGATGAATCCATTCCTTGCAGTACGTATAAGCAAAGCTGAATAAACACTTTCAGACCAATACAAATAGTTATAAGGTTTAAGTCCAAAAACATTTGGTTCTGGCTTTTTGAATCCTGAACTAAAGTATTGGGATTGAATCGGTCACATGCTTATTGTTATGGCTTTCAGTGATTCTCTTCATGGAAACTCTTTAAAGTTAACAGCTTTGACGTCAGTTGTTAGCATTGCTAATTAGTCTTGATCAAGAGATAGGTCGATTTTTTGCTTCATTTTGTCATCTACATGCCTTTGGTTTTCGCTTATAAGCTAAAACTGATTAAAGGCTTTCAGATCATGTGTTAGTTGCTGTATAACAGTAGCTTCTATTGCCTCTTTGGTTTATACTAATGATCTGAAAGATAGGTGTCTTTTTGTATCTTATCTTCTATGAGATCCTCTTTGGTTTGGCTCTGAATCTTTTTGGAAAAAGGTTTTAAACTAAGAAATATTACTCATCTTGTTGCAGATTGTTTCGATGATGAAATTGTGGCAGATAAAGAGCTGAGGGGTTCACAATTTGCCGTTTTTCTTGGATTGTCTCAATAAGCTGTGAATGAAAAGCAAAGACTGATCTCTCTGTTGAATGTTATAATCTTGTATGACAGTTTCCAATGTGGTTTCGTAATGTGTTGTCTTTGCTTGATAAGAGTTCTTTTGAGATGACATTGAAGAATAAAGATTGCCTCTTATGTAATATAACCAGGCATTCATTCTCGTTATTGTGCGATTCATGTTTTTACTCTTTTTAATTCAACAAAATAATTTGTTTTTAGATTGAAGGCAAAATTCCATAAAAGCACACCAAGTATTTATCGATTTCCCTACAAATACACAATTTTTTTGCGCATCCAGAAAATTATACGAACTACTACTTATTTTATCCATTTTAGTACTCAAAATCTAAACCGAGCATGCATTTTACAACATTTCAAAATCAGAATTTAGTGACGAAATTCACGGTGTTCAATGCCGTTTGTTATTTCATTTAGCCTCTAACATACATTAAGAAAATTAATCAACATACTCAGATTGTTCCTTTTAAATTAGGAAAAATCCTCAAATGTAAAAAAATTCTAATTTTGTAGCCTAAATTTCACAAACTCGAGAAAAAATAAGAAATAACACGTGTATTTTTATGCAATTTTCCCTAGATTGAATGTATCTTGTCCTAAATGTGGCTCTAAATATCACTTATAATTCGATAGTTTCAAGTGTTTCCTTGGCCTCAGGATCTCATTAGTGAAGGCTTTTTAACAGCGTAAATGATCCTCTTTATTGGCTACGGTTAAAGAGCTTTCACTACTGAGATCTTGAGGTCAAGAAGACACTTGAAGTTGAAACCATCATTTATGTTTAGAGAGAGGTAAGGAAACCTATGTGCCGATGTCATATAGGTTTGACTACCTTAAGAAAATGTAAAATCTCAAGTGGTTTGAAACCAAATATCAATCAAAACACTTATATATATATATATATATATATATATATATATATATCATATGAAGCATGAAAGTGATATAAAGCATATACACGGTAGTTTTTTTTTTTACTTACATAACATATACGCTTCAATTATCTTGGTACATATCAATCTTGAGATTTGTTTTTGTAAATTATATATCGTCAATGAAATCACCACATTTATTCATCAAATATAACTTCATTGCTATATTTATAACATACAATTCTAGTCAAAAATCTATCATATTGTCTTTTTTTTTTTTTATCACTAGATATAATTATAGTCAACAAAATGAAAGTTATCTTGATTTATACTATTTTTGTCACAATAATTTAAATAAAGAAGCTAGGGTAAACATTATCAAACACAAATCAAAATATGATGATAATCGTGCTCTCCGCTATAACAATGGTGGTTACTCTTAGTCCTGCGCGTTCGAGGTCCCGTTCGGGCTCGGATCGGATCCATTCGGGTTTCGAGTTTTCGGGTTTAGGGGTTAAAGACCTATTCGGGTATTTAAAAAATCGGGTCGGGTTCGGTTCGGTTCTTTGCGGGTTCGGGTCGGGTATATACTTAATATTGATATCCGATAAATACCCAAAAAATTTCGGTTCCTAGTTCGGGTTCGGGTATTTTTATCTAAATGTACCCAAATCTACTCGAATTACCCAAAAATATCCGAAATATTCGGAAAAAAAAATTAAAACATCGGTTAGTTTTAACCCAAATCTACCCGAATTACCCAAAAATAACCAAAATATCCGGAGAAAACGAAAACATTGGATATTTTTATCCTAATATATCCAAAAATATCCCAAAAACCCAATATATCTAATATATTTTTATATATATATTTATATATCGGGTATTTTTGGCTACCCACGGGTTTCGGGTTCGGTTCGGGTTCGGGTCGGGTTTTAAAATACTTTAAAACATTATCCGTTCGGGTATTTCTACAATTGCGGTTCGGGTTCGGTTTGGGTTTTTTGGGTCGGGTTCGGTCGGGTTTTCGGGTCCGGTTATTATGTCCAGGGCTAGTTACTCTGCTTCTTCTTGCATCCGGTCTTGCTCATGCTAGGATTGAGCTTTTTTCCTACGCTAAATCCAAAATTTCAAACGGATTCTAAACCGTTTAATCCACCGATCTTTCCAACTGAGCCAATTCCTCTTCCACCAAACCAGGATGCGATGATATCAGTGAAGCAATTCCCAGTTATACCCTAAGCTGCATGAAATCAGAAGCGGGTACGCGGAAGTGGAAACGTTTGGATTTTGGAAGCTAAGAAGCGAATATTTTTAAAAAATTAAGAAGTTGGTGCGTGTTGGAAGCGTGTGTGTATATATATATATTATATCATAAAATATCAAATATAAAATCATATTAAAATAAAATGTTTAAATAACAAAATTGAATACATGATTTAAATAATGTAACTCATTTGAAGATAAAAAACAATAATTGAAGTCACAGGTTGATATCATCGTCATCATTCTCATTTTTATCAACTCTATCAAACACAACCGCCTCAAATTCTGGTTCATCAACAGAAAGATCCTCACTGTTTGGAGGATTTTGAAATGCAATTTTTTAATCTCCAAATCATCACTATTTGGAGGATTTTGAGACATATTAGAAGCCATTATATTTCTGTAAAAAGAAGTTTTGTTAGTAGAGATAAGATTATGATCAAAGCGTAGAAGGAGGCAAGAGGGAGGCAAAGGGTTCTTAGTTGATTTATTAATTAGGTTTTAATGTTGGACCATAAAAAACAATTAAAAGCCCAAATCTATTTGACTATTTGTTATTTTCGATTCCAATCTACTCTGCCGACGCTTCTACCTCGGAATCTTGCGCTTCCACAGCGATTCCAAAAGGCTCATCTTGGGAATCGTGATTCCGAGACGATTCCGCGCGATTCCGGGCGATTCCGACCCCGTTTCCAATTTTAGAGCGAGAATCGACACATACTCGACGATTCCGTGCTACGTACCTTATTGTCCTTCGGGTTATCAAAATTATGGATGCCCCCATCAACTCAGAAGTTCTCTAAAAAAAATATATAAGCGCTTAAAATAAATATAATACATGACAATATTAAAACATGTTTTCTATTATTGTGTTTTTTATTTTTTTTTATATCATAAATCTATATTACTTCATACGTTTCATAATAATTTCTGTTTTAAGAAAGTACTTTTTGTTTTATAAAAAATGTCATTTCATATTTCAATGCTGAATTTTGGACAAAGTTTCGGTGTTAACTCTATTACTTGAGTTTATTATTTAAACCTACATCGTATTTGAGAGATTTCATGTTTTACTTTTCAATCATATAATTTGAAGGATTCAAATGCGATAGTTATTTGAGTATCTGAGATATATAATTTTGAAGCGATGCAACTAGTTCATATCATTAATGTGATAATATGATTTAGGAATGATGTGTTTTGTTAGCTAGAAAATTGTATAACCATTTTTTTCAGATAAAACTTCGTTTTTGATGAAAATTTGTGGAATTATGTTTTTGATGGAAAATTGCGTTTGATGTATTTAATATGCGGTGTAGAAGTAAATTTTTATTTTTTGTGTCAAAAGCGAGTGTAGAAGTAATTATTAAATATAAGATTGGCTAAAACTAAAAAAACATTAATATAAAAACTCTAACTGCATCATAATACACTAATTTAAAATGCATTGAATTATATATACAATATAAAGAAAACAAATCGCATCATAATAATTGTAGAATCGCACCCTTGTCAAATGTATTTACCATTCGTTAATGTGACTAAGATTAAGATCTGAGTATTGAAGTCAATTTGAGGCCAAAATCCAAATTATTTCATGAAATGATCTCTCGGAAACGAGTCAAACGACTTAAAACGGGTCAGCCCATCATGTTTCGGCCGAAGTAGTTTGATTGATATTTCATGTTGTGTGTAAAAATTTCCAAAAAGGTATATAAATCGTTAAATCATCTTTTTCTTACTACTCTGTCAAAATTCACATGTAAACTGAGTGATGGATGGATCGTTGCCGTATAATGAAAGATATAATATATGAAAATATTTTATTTTGGCCGACCTATATTGGCTCTTTAGTTTACAGAAATATGAAAAAGTAGGGATTTTATTTTCTTACACGCTACGTCCAATCCACTACCATACTATTATTTTTTCTTTGCTCTGCCATACTATTGTACTTGATAATATTATTTATACATCTAATAAACAAATATTATTTTGGCTCTTATTTTTTCTTTCCTCCTTCAATCCTAAGGAAGGTAGCAGCACAGGCAACACTGTCTTGCATAATCAACAAATCACTCACACGCCGTGGTTAAGCTGATCGATGGACCGTGACATCAAGAACACCATTTCTTCCAGAAGACAAAGACGCCATTTTAGCCAGCTAAGGACGTTATGGATGCGATGAAGTCTACAAAGATTTCTTCACAGATCTTATTGGCCCCTTGTTTTTTTTCTCTTTTTTGCCAAGGAGTCAAATGTTTCGGTTTAACCTATTATGTAAAAACCTGTTTATTCATTAATGATACTTACAACTTATCAAAAATAAATTAATTAATTAAAAGTGTATATATAAGATTAAGAAGAAAAAAACGAAATCTAGTGTCAGTAAAGTGATTGCACGTATAAAAAAAAATCCATGTGTAAAACTTTTTCGAGCAGTCGTGCATTTGCTCGCTGGTAGAGTTTTTCGTGTGGGAATAATTTGAAACAGGTAAATTTTAACAATAAAATAATTTTTCAGAAGTTTTGTATTTTAGTTTCTCATTTCACAGTAAGTATCGTTTCAACACTTCCATACAAAATTAAAAACATGTTAATTACAAAAAAAAAATGACATTTGGTATTTTGTGATATTTTATATCTTTTACTAATTTTGACTTGAGGTTAAATTATGTAATTTAATTTAAAAAATTAACATTAATAATTCAAAACATTACTTATTCTAAAACATTAATAAAAAATAAGATGACACTTAATTTAAAATGGAGAGTAGTGAAAAACTCACAATGTTGTGTGTTTTGCTAGATGAAAGCAAAATAAACTTAATGATCCAAGACAATTTTGTATTGATTTGTTGCCTTCTAATGTTTTATAAATTATTTTTAAAAAGTACAATATTGACATACATGTTCTACAATTTTGACATATATGTATATAATATTTTGAACATATACTGAAGTTATTTAGAAGTTAATTATTCGCAAGGTCGACTTGTTCTATAACAGTACTATGTTTTTAACGGAGAGTCAAATTCAGATAATATATCTGCCCTTTACTTCATCATGGAACAAACACTTCCTTTGATAAAAAAAAAAAAAGCACTTTGCTAACAAAATTTGGAAATAAACACAATTATTATTAGGAGCAATAACGAAGCATGCATGAAATAACAAAAATTGTACTTTATGTTTTACAAACAAATTAAACTTTAAAGAACTACGGACTATTAGATTAAGCATGCGCCCTTTGGCTTTTATCGTTCATGGGATCACTCAAAGGCAAAATGTTTTCTTTACATGCATTGCAACCTCAAAATGCACATTGTTCCCTGTGTCTTTAGTTCTTTATTTGGTAACTATAATCATTTTATTTAAAATCTATAGCCTTATTCCATTAAAAGACAAGTTTATCAATTGAGGGGAAAATATGTAGATTCTTCATGAAATTTTTTTTATATAAAAAAGGATTTAGACCATGATTAATGCAGGTTCTTAGGTGAGTTTTTTAAATATTTTATTGATTAAATTTTTTTTTTTATGAGCCAGCTCTTAAAACTCTTATTTAAGAACTCATTCTACACTTTTTTCTTCTCTTTTTTTTTTATTCTCTCTTTCTTCTTTCTTCTCTTAAAATTTATAATTAACTTTTGTTAAGAAATCCAAAATGGATTTCTCCCCGATGTTCTTATGCGTTTCCAATAAACTCGTGTTCCATAAAGAAGAAAGAAACAAATTAACTTTTTGTTTTAGATAACAAAGAAGATATTCCCCCACTATACATGAATATACAGTGCATAATATCACATTTGTTTTCAATTTCAAAGTAGATTATTCCCAAGCAATTGGGTTATGACTTACATGCTAGTGAATGGTCCCCATTTCCTTTGTCACGCCGTTTCTAGTAAAACAGTAATATGAGCATTTAAGAATTTTACATTTTTTAAAAAGAAATTATTTTGTATAGATTATTAAATCGAAGAAATAATGTTTAATCTAGACTTTTCTCAAAAATTATTTAATGGGATAGTCCATTCTTCTTCATAATACCAGCACTACTATTCCTTCTTCGTTTTATATTATTTTTAATTAATTTTACGGTTTACCGTTCTACCCCATGACCCTTTTCTGTTTTTTTTTCTTTTTCTAATTAATTACTTTTTTTACGATGATAAATTGTATTAGAAATTAATAAGATAATTCAGCTCTAGAACGAAGGGGTCAGACCGTGTTTTATTCTTTTAATTTTACAACGTCGAGTTTGCGGACTGATCGGTTAAAGATTCACTTTTACTAACATCGGAAAACGTTAAATAACATAGCATCAAGAGATAGATAGAGAGAGAGACTTGGTTAAACCATGTATCTGTTAAGGCTCTTAAACGAGAGAAAACATCAAACAACAATTCAGTTCTAACACGATGGGTTCACACAGTGTTTTTATTCTTCCAAATTAGCGAGGATCAGAGCAAGAATCGAAACTATACATGAAGTATATTAAGAAAATCGCTTGGATGTATTTAACGAATTGTGAAATCGTGAACTTTTTCTTTAAAAATGAGAAAACGTGAAAGAGACTTCAGAAATTATTTGTTTAAAACTGAAGAAAGAGATGGCAAACATGTACATATTTTCAAATTTTAGTCTTTTTATTTAAAAAATTTCGATAACTGATTAATTTTTAACGTAAAGAGAAATGACATTTTCGTTATTAACATGCAAGAGATTGGATAGAATGGTAGTTAACTTATTATTTAGTTTACTTACTAAAAATATTTTATGTAAAAAGGAATGGCAGTTTCGTTAATATCTATTATAATTTTGACAAAGGGTATACATTTAGAATTAATATTCACAAGTAAACTGCCTTTTTTTTTAAGTCGCGAAACTATAATTCTAAATAATTTGTGATCGGCAGTCATCAAATACTCAAATTGGTGTCCAAATGGTCAAGAATTATTTGGTGAAATTGATCTTTATTACTAACGGACATTAATGAAAAGACACTTGAAGGTTGTGCTGTTGCATCAAAGATTGGCACAATAGAAGAGACACGAATTTAGAAACTGAGATGGATCGTCTACAAATTCCATCGTAGGAACGTCTTACCGTGGTGAAGGCGAAGAGATTCGGTTTAGTCATTGTGGATTCCACATTAGTGTCCCATAGGTTGTTAATTACTAAAAATGAGAAAGTAACTCCAAGAAAGAGTATTGTTTGTTTTTCACATAAGTTTTAAAATATGTAACAAGTAAATATAACAAATGTAGATGATTTTTTATAGTAATTATTATTTTATATATCTAAATCATAAGTAAAGAACCCATAAAAGGTTTATTTTGTAAACAAATGTAGATAATTTTTTTCTTCACTTCTTGATGTCTAAAATTATACAGAGGAATTATCTCAACTAAATATAGAAAACTGATTTATGAACTATATCTCACCAATGAATCACGACATATATTCAACTAATATAACTATATTGATATATTTAGAATATACAATTATCATATTGCCTTTCTTTTTTGGTCACAGCATATAATTCTAGTCAACAAAAATAAAAAATCATATTGCCTTTTTTTTATCTTTGTTACAATAATATAAATAAGGAAGCTAGGGTAAACATTTTCAATCACAAATTAAAATATGAAGATGATTGTGAAGCTCTCTGCAATAGCAATGTTGGTTACTTTGCTTCTTCTTGCATCTGGCCTTGCCCAGGCTAGGACTGAGCCTTTTCTTCCTACACCAATTCCAAAATTCCAAACCAACACAAAACCAATCCATCGACTACTAATTTACCTAACCGAGCCAATTTCTCATCTCCTTAACCAGGACGCGAAGATATCTGTGAACCAAATTCTTTGGCCTCCAGGTCAAACGCCTTGTTTTCCATGGTATAAGCATTGCCCCCCAGCCCTATCCCCATCCCCATAAACTCATGTCTTTCGTTTAAAAAAATGTTTAAGATAATATTTAATATTTCAATAAATAAAGATAATACATGACAACGTTAATTTTGTTTTATTTTATTGTTTATTTACTCATCTATATCATAATAATTATCGTTTTCACATTTTAATTTTGGTTTCACAAAATATGTCGTTTTATATTGTCAATACGGAGAACAACTATTTCAACCCAAACAAAATTTATTATGCGTTTTTATACACCAACTACGATTACATAATTCAACAAAACCAAAGAATTACACAACAAATGTAACTAAAACCTATATTGACTCAAACGATGTGAGTCAACTTATTAGTATGTGCTGATTCAGATGCCACATACTATAGTAGAATGACTTTATTTTACTAAACCAATATTGAATTTTGATGTCGATTTACTATTAAAAGGAAAAAACAGATACAAAAGAAAACTAAAAACTAAATTATTAAGCATAGCATTTACTATGCCATTGGTCTTAAGAATTAAAAAAAAACTCATTAAAGGTGAAATTGTCTAAACAATTTATACTGAGCAGAACGGAACAGACCAATTCAAGCTAGCAAGGACCCTCAAACTCCTTAAGCCTATTCTTAAAGAGCTGAATCTGACTTGTTATAGCAACATTTCAGCGCGTGTTAAAGATGTTGAAGCGGTATTATCTTCTCTCCAATCCAGGATTCTATCCGGCCCTACTAGAGATTTAGTCAGAGAAGAGCACTCAGTGCGAAGTAAGTAGCAAACCCTCAAAACAGCTGAGAAAAAGTTCTTCTACCAGAGGTCGAGAGTCAAATGGGTGTCACCTTGTAGATCGAAACACTTCATTTTTTTCACAAAACAATCACTCAGCAGAATGCAATTAATCACATCCATTACTTCAGGGACTCCTCAGATCAGAAAATAACGGACCTATTGCCCTAAAATCCCATGTTGTGGACTACTTCAAAGGGATCTTTGACACGTCTCCTCTCACCTCTTCGAGTAGTTCAATTCAGAACCTTCAAAATCTCCTCAGCTTCCGTTGCTCTACGGACCAATGCTTAGATCTCATTAAACCAGTAAGTAACGAGGAAATAAGGATTACTCTGTTTAATCTGCCACTAAGCAAGAGTCCTGGACCAGATGGTCACCCTGTTGAGTTTTTTTTTTTGATAAAATGTAAATATTATTAAGAATAATAATGTCAATTATACATTACATATAATTGTCTTGTTTGCAACCAAGCCAAAAAAAGTTTAAAAAACCTGGAAACAAAAGGGATCGGTCTAATTCGTAACGTAACCGAAGTCACAAAGACGAATCAAAGCGATAAAACTAATAATGTCTTCAACAAGAAAGACTAACCGACTAGGAAAAGCTAGCGGAAAGAAAAAGAAGCAAAAGAGAGATCGAAACGAAATGGAGAGAGTCCCTTTCCAAAGGGTCCAACCAACGATCTAAAAGCTAAAGGGTGACCAAGCCTAAAGCCTAACACTTCGAAAAAGACCGGAGAGACTCCCCCTAAGCCTAACCGGAGACACACAAAGTGGAGAAGGAGGGAACCCTTAGTTCCTAAAACGAAACCAACACAAACCCAACACTATGACAAGGGTTCAGGAAGCGTTAAGAATTAGGAAGTACTAACACCAACTACAAAATACCTAACTCACCAAAGTAAACACCAACATATCCCGACTAAACCTAGCACAAAACTAACAAGAACAGAGTAAATCAAGAAGTAAAGATCTGAACAACAGATCCTAACCAAACAAGCTAACATAAAAACAACATAACATTATCCTAACAATAACGAAAGAACAGAGAAGCCTGGAGGGAACCTTGACAGTCCGAACCTTATTCTGTCCGGTGATTCACGCCCGAGAGAAGTCACCAGCTGGAAGGAAGCTCGGCTCAACCTGCCAGCAAATCTTCACTAATCTCACCTGTCGAATGTGACCTCCTGATTAATCGAAGTTAACCACAAAGACTAGCTGCTTGAAAGGAGACAGAGGCAATGAAGCCTTGAGACGCGGCACATAGAGACTATATAAGAGAGTGCCGGAAGAGACCGCCAGAACCACCATTGAGATGTCGTCCTCAAAAACATCTGCAAAAGAGAAAACCCGGTGAGACCAAAACCAGATCTCAGAAGCCCGTCCAGCTTCACCACGAACCACACAGTCTTGGGGTATTGTGGGATCCGATGTCACTGCAGCAGTTCATGAATTTTTCAGCAATGGAAGACTCCTGAAAGAGTTTAATTCTACAATCATCTCCTTAATCCTAAAGCGATCTTCGACCAGTAAGCTGGATGATTTCAGGCCTATAAGTTGTTGTAATCTAATGTACAAGGTCATCTCTAAGATCATTGCTAATCGCCTCAAGGAAATTTTTCTTCACTGCTTATCATCAAACCAAGCTGCCTTCTTGAAAGGCAGAGGTCTAGAGGAGAATGTTTTACTGGCTTCGGAGCTGATCAGGAAGTACAAGCAAGCTTCATGTCCAAAAAGTGCAATGCTCAAAGTTGACATCAGGAAGGCCTTTGACACTGTTCGTTAGGACTTTGTTCTTAATATTCTTAAAGCCCAAGATTTTCCACCTTTCTTCATACGTTGGGTCAGAAAATGCATAACATCGTCTCGCTTCTCCATTGCTTTAAATGGAGAGTTATCAGGGTTCTTTGAAGGGAAACATGGGCTTCGTCAGGGTACACTCTCACCATACCTATTTATCATGGTCATGGAAGTTCTAACGCAGATGCTCAACAAAAGTGCCGAGTCAGGGAAGTTTTAACTTCACCCAAATTGTGCAGAATCTTTAATTACTCACTTATTGTTTGCTGATGATTTACTATTTTTCTCGGATGGTTTCCAATTTTCTCTTGCAGGAATATCGAGAGTGCATAAGGATTTCAAAGATCAAAGCGGACTTGATACAAACGTCTCAAAAACGGAGCTCTTCTTTGGAGGATACAGTCAGGATCAAAAGGAGAGCTTGAGTGCAATGGTAGGAATAAAACTAGGATCCTTTCCTACTAGATACCTCGGCCTTCCTCTAGACTCCTCTCAAATCAATTTTGCAACTCTCCAACCCTTTCTTGAAAATATTATTTCAAAGTTGCATTCTTGGACTATGAAATCTTTCTTTTTTGCAGGGAAAGTTAGGCTCATATCCTCTGTTGTGTATGAGATTGTTAACTTTTGGAGCCAAGTTTTTGAGCTGCCAAAACGCTTCTATGCTAGGATTGATTCCTTATGTGCTGGTTTTCTTTGGAAAAACAGTACAACCTCAGCGGTAGGCTCCCGTGTAGCTTGGATTGATGTTTGCAAACCAAAAGAGGAAGGAGGTCTAGGGATTCATCATCTTGAAGATTTTTAGGAAATATTTAAGCTCAAGAGATTATGGGATTTCTTCACTCGGTCAGGTTCACAATGGGTTGCATGGTTTAGTGCTCATGTTTTTTGCCGAAAGAGCTTATAGACAACAGAGGACTCTCCCCACTTCTGTCATTTAGTTCGAAGCATGATACGTTCGAAACAGCTTCTATCAACCTTCCTGCGCTGCTCCATTGGAGATGAAAGAAGAGCTTTTTTTTTTGTTCGACGCTTAGACAGATTTGGGACAGCTTTTTGTTCTACTTGGATCTCAAGGACCAAGGCAACTTAGACTCTCTTTGGAAGCAACGGTTCACGAGGCAGCTCCGAATGGAAATTGGACCCTCCCACATGCTATATCTCAACAAGCTGAGGAGCTTCTTATCGCATTAGCAAGCATAGACCCTCCAAACACTTCTCGCATCGCTGATACTTATCTTTGGAGACGACATAATGGGACTTACACTAACTCTTTCAGCTCCAAGGAAACTTGGCAGCAGCTCAGACAGTCTTCACTGAACGTACCTTGGACACAAGCTGTGTGGTTCAAGTAATCGATTCTGCGTTTTGCTTTCATCACTTGGCTTTTTTTTCTGGGAAGGCTTCCAACCAGAGATAGACTCACGGGCTGGGGAGTTCAAGTTCCAACTCATTGAGTCTTATGCAATAATGTTGAAGAATCCCATGCTCATTTGTTCTTTGAATACCCTTTTGGAGGTGCTGTTTGGAACCACTTTGGAGGAAAGATTCTAGCAGGATCGCCGAACCAGATTCAAGCTTTGCCATCGTGGATACGCCAGCAAGGTCAGCACGGTTCTCACACCCGCCTACAGCCCAACCACCATCGGAGACAACCCACCACAACAGCTCTTATTATTCTCTTCAAGCTTGCCCTCCACGCCTCGGTCTACACCATCTGGAGTGAGAGGAACAGCCGCATCTTCACAGCTGTTCAGTCCTCAGTCTCTGACTTGCGCCGTGCGATAGATAGATCTATGTGAGATCGCCTTCTTTCTTACCCGTCAGGATTGCCTTCTTCTCCTTCCTTTCTTGAAATTTACTTTGGTTGTTCTGCGTTTCCTTTCCAAATCTTCTAATTTTTTGTAATCCTACCTAAGGGTAGCTCAAAACTTTGTTTCTTTTGATGATGATGATATAGATTAACATTTTACCAAAAAAAAAAACAATCTATAGTACTATTTTTATAACCAAAACAAAAATCTATAAATTTATCCCACTATCTCTATTGCCAAACAAATCTACAATATTTTTATTTTTAATATATATATATGTGACACCACTCAAATTTTACAACAATTTTTTTAATTATATATTAATTTAATTATAAATATTATTTTGTGCTATAGCCCCAATACATACCTAATTTTCAATTATAAAATTGAAACTTGAACTGTGCTATTTTTTTGTTATGGGTTAAAATAAACCTTATCATCCTATATTCTTAAAATGCCTAATTTTAAAAATATTTTATATTCTGAAAAAGAAGGAGTAATTTATAAAGATTAGTAAAAGAAAGTCGGTACCATAAAAGAAGTTGTTTATTCGAGTCTTTAAAAAAATTTAGCTCCCGTTTCCTTTTTAATTTGTTGTTGTTAAAGTAAATCAATTTGCAAGGGTACGTATTAAACATATAATTCATTCTTAGATACCACACGTTAATTAGTCTATCGAATATCCACATACATTCATGATAAAAGAAAAAAAATACTATTACTATATAAAGAGAAAATCATATAAATGAATCTTAGAAGGAATATTAAATAATGGACCATTCTGCAGTTTCTCCCTTTATTCTGTTTTTTCTTACATATTTTGAATAAACTGAAAATATACTTATAAAAAAGTAAGTTGAGTAAATACGAAAGGCACGACCATCTTGAAAATTGTGATCCAATTTCTGGACCATCAAACCTAACGTCATTAATTCTTGTGGTCCCTTTTATTTTATTTGTTTCTTATACCTCCAATAAAAGTCACTTAACGTGTGAATAAATATATAGCAAGGACGACGGAAAATTAAATTATATGGAGTATGTATTTATTTGCCATTATTTTGATGATATCGTAAGGTACAAATAAAATAAAAGAGATTTTAAAAAAGCTGCCACAATGGAAGGAATTTACCAGAGTCCAGAAGAACATACAACAAATATAAACAAGAATAGGGAAAAGTCCACAGCCAACAGGGATGATAATATAAGAAAGTGAACTGCACTTATTTCTTAAGTGTTTTGTTTTCTGTTTAATTAAGACTTGAATCTGTATTAATATTATTGATGACACAGCCGCATTAGAAAAATGAGATTATTATATTCGGGAACGACCGCCACCGTAATTGAGAAAACAACATGTTTGTTAGAGCTTTAATTTTAGAAAGAAAGAAAAAACGAATTAAGTTTTTATTTCGATTAGAACGATTATATTTTAAAAAAAAACATAAAATATCTTGAATCATTAGTCACCAAGAAGCAAAACTAATAATGTTAAGCAAGAAATAATAATTTCTCGAGGTAACATCTTAATGTGTATTGGTAATTTGGTATTTTGACCGGTTGATTTTAAAGAAATATAAAAATAGGAATTAGTAGTATGTCTCGAATGTTAAGCAAGAACAAATCCATTTTTTTTTAACGGAAAAACTGATTATTGATTCATACTTAAACCCTGAATACAAGATTTGTCAAATTCAACAAAATAATTTAACCAAACTAGTGGAACTACATCTAAAAAAACAAAATAAATAGGACACATAGTAATATGTTTTGCCATTTGATTTGCACAAATGTTAGACTCTCGAGAAGCAAACTGGAAGGAGAAGTTTTGTTATGTCGTGCATAAGCTTAGAACCTCCGAGGTGTAACTTTGTAGACGCGGCCAGAGGGAAGGGGACTTGATCCCTACAATCAGATTCAAAAACCACATTATGAATACCTTGTGTGCTGAGACACGAAACTGCCCAAAAAAGAGCAGTGGCTTCAGTTTCTAGAGGGGACACCAACTGAGGGTAGCATTTGACTCCTAGTTGCCTAACTCTACCACATTGATCTCTTAAAATCCATCCAATACCTGATTTATCAGTATTTGCTTTCCAAACTCCATCAACATTACATTTGTAAAGAGGGGATGATGGAGGAGACCAATCTTTACGCTGAGTTGGAGGGGGGCCTGAGGAGGAGGAGAAGAAGATTGGAAAGAGTTGACCTGATCCCATTCATCTGCTGCCTCAAACGCCTGTTGGAGAAGACTATCTGGATTACAAACCAAAGCTGAGTAGACTAGGCCATTTCTCTTTTTCCATAAAACCATAAAACCCATGGCCAACATTTATATCTGAGCCCAGGTGTCTCCCCAGTCGTCTCCTCTGTGTCTCTGTCCCTTGGTGGTGAAAGAAGAATACTTAAGTTCTCATAGATTGAAGAGCTGGGGGAGGGGTAGAAGAGATGAGCTAAAAGGGAGAGAGCCCAGAGTAGACGAGCAAAAGGGCATTGAAACATCATATGGTTCACTGTTTCATCCACATCAAAGCATCTAGGGCAACTGGCACATCGAGTGAATCTCTTGTTCTTCGTATTTTTCCCTACTGCTAGATAATCTGAAAGGTATCTCCAGAGAAAATGTTTGAGTTTTGGTGGCGTCTTGACTTTCGAGAGTAAAAGATGCAGTCGGTTTAGAAAAGTGTTATCCACCATTTTGTTCACTGAATCTTCTTTTAGCCTTGATCGTCATATCCAATACCTAGAACATATCCATTTACCAAGACTTACTATACTTATGCTAAATTTTACAGTTCTCTTTATACCATTTGGCTTTGCTCCTTAACTGACAACATCACCTTACATATTCAAGTATTTACAAATTTTGCCACCCACAAACAATTCATAACATAGAGTCTAATTTTGTAAATTAAATAAATAAATAAAAATACTGAATCTAAATATCCACAATTTATGCCAAAATGAGACTTTAACAAACTGTTTAACATGCGGTAAAAATATTCAATAATTTTAATTTTAATAATATACGATATTTTGAATTTAACCAAACTCAAAACAAAATTTGATTTATGAATATTTTTAACAGTAACTAAATTATCAGTTAATTATGATATTTTTCTTTTGTTGTTTTATTTTTTGTTTCTTTTTTTGAAGATCATGGTATATAAGTGCACATATTTTGTAGGACCCATAATTAATATTAACTTCAAGTGAATCATATAAATTCACATGCATGACATGACAACCTCTTGAAGCTAATATCAAACGTGACATAATTAATGGCGAAGGATAATTATCGTTGTGATTTTGGGTAAAGGAACACAATATGTGTGTTTTAACTAGCTTATATTTTAGAACATTCTTTCATTTTAAATTAATATCATTTTTAAGATTGTTAATACATATTAAAAAATAAAAATAAAAAAAATATTTGGTTATACCTTACAAAATAGATTAATTATTGGAATTCTATTTCGTTTTACATTATTACTATTAATTATGGATAAATGAGATTTTTGTTTGTCAAAAGTTACATCAAAATCATACAACAAACATATATATATATATATTTTAAATATAAATGTAGAACGACATTTATTTTAAAGTGGAAGGAGTATGAGTTTTCTTAAGTTAAATTAGCTCCAAAGTATGCATTTGTCATGTGACTTTATTGGTGATTAAGTGGGTATATTATGCCAAAAAATAAGAAGATTAAAGTGTCGCTTTATTGAAATCTAATTTGTTTGTTGTAAAGGCTCAAAGTTGATAAATTTTCACTGTTTAATGATTTTGCAATCAGCCTTCTATCATATCAACTAAAGAAAAAGCAGCCAAAACGACGATTAAATTTTAATGTTTTTCACCAATCGTTTTAACTAGTATTTGATACCAAACTTTTACTTGTTTAATGTTTTGGAACGAAGATGAGATATTGTTATTTATTATGACTTTCTGTTTGTTATCTGCTTCAATACTCTTCCCACTAATTATCTGACACGGTTTGGTTTCTACACTGTTGTAAATTTGATGTCTGATAGTGCAAGCCAAGCAATCTCCCATAATCCTTAATCCTTGTCTCTTTTTAGTTTGTCTCCCTCTCTTGATAATTTGTTTTCGGTGAATATGAAATTCTTATATTCAAGTATTACCTTAAATAGTTAAATACATTGATGCTTGCGATATTTTTATATTGTAAAATGACAGTTCACGAGTAAAAACTTACTTATTTTATAAAGTCTAATTTAATGATTTTTTTTCTTTTTCAAATTTTGATCACAAACTATAGTCTAGTACTGTGTTATTGTTGCCGATATATTATCACCCAAATTTATATTTGGTAGATACATAATTAATAAAATATCCTATGACCTAATAAAAAGAAAAACGGTAAAAAAAATCTTGTACAAACGTATATTTGCTTTTTAACTACCAACTTCCATATTTACTATAAAAATCTCAAATTTCTGTTGACCGAATCAAATTTGATACCAAAAAATTAAACTGTAAATAAATTTGATTTTTTGGTGTCTAATTTGGTTTGATCAACATAAATTTGAAATTTTATTTTGGTGAATACAAAAATTAATGGTTAAAATAGCAAATGTACGTTCATTTTTTTTTTAAATAAAACGAAAACTAGGTCAAAGTGATGTAATTAATTAATGATGTTTTTTCTCTTTCTGTAGAAAAGTGAGGAAATAATTAGCTATGGCTATGGCTTTCATTTGTCTCTCTCTCATGCTTTATAGGCTTTGGGCTTTCACTACTAATACTCTTAGCCCTTAGTTTAAGCAGTGCCTTCACATCCAAAATCCACCTGCAACTCTCTCTTTCTTTCGCTCTCTCTCTCTCTTTATCTTCTTTCTTCAAAGTTTAGAATTTTATAAAGCCCTAATTAAATCTCTAAACTCCATAGCCTCTCTCTATCTCTCAGATCCTTGAGGTTTAGATCCTTCTTCCTGATTATTCTCAAGAAAAGTTTGATTTTTAGAAGCATTTTAAGATAAAGTTTGCTGCCTTTTCTGGTTGTATATGTGCTCTTAATTTTGTCAGTCAAATTTTCATTAGATTAAAAGAGAACAACTTTGTTTTGATGATATAATAAATACTGGGTTAATGTTTCTTCATTATCATCAACCTCTCACTTGAAATAAGACCTTTATTTCTCAAGTGGGTTTGTCAGCTTTTGCTTAAGCAGGCTTGCAATAAGTTTTTCTTTTCTTTTGTATTTTTTCGTTTTGTTTTCTATCTTTATGGACCTTCTAAAATTAGGGTTTTTCTTTTTGTTTGGTGAGGAAATTATTAAAAAATGGGTTTAATGAGTAGTGAAGAAAGCTCTTGCCTTTTTGTAGCTTAATCATTTGATTTACTCATTAATTATCTTTACTCTTTTTTCTTTTCTTCCTAATTTGTGTCTTTGTCCCAAAACCAAGAAACACTTTGCTAAATCCAAAAAAAAAGTTTCAATTAATCGTGACTATCTTCTGTAGCAGAGAGATCAAGAGAATGGAGATTGCAGGTCAAGAAGATCCTATTCCAATAAACACTAGTTACGGTAATAGTGGAGGTGGGCATGGGAACATGATCCATCATCTTCATCATCATCACGCCAATTCTGCTCCATTATCTCTCAACATTACTACTCCAAACCCACCACTAGTCTCCTCAAATGGTAACGGTCTTGGCAAAAATCATGACTATTCTCATCATCATCATGTGGGTTACAACATCATGGTCAGCAACAACAACATCAAGAAAGAGAAGCCTGTGGTGATCAAGTACAAAGAATGCCTAAAGAATCATGCAGCTTCCATGGGTGGCAATGCCATTGATGGTTGTGGAGAGTTTATGCCAAGTGGTGAAGATGGTTCCATTGAAGCTCTCACTTGCTCAGCTTGTAACTGCCATAGAAACTTCCATAGAAGAGAAGTCGAAGGTGAAGAAAAAACCTTCTTTTCCCCTTACCTCAACAACCACCAACCACCTCCGCCGCAGAGAAAACTCATGTTCCACCACAAGATGATCAAATCACCATCACCACAACAAATGATAATGCCAATTGGCGTTGCAACCGCTGGATCCAACTCAGAGTCAGAAGATCTCATGGAAGAAGACGGCGGAGGAAGCTTGACATTCCGACTGCCACCACCGCCACCACCACCACCACCACCGTATAGTTACGGACATAATCAGAAGAAAAGGTTTAGGACAAGGTTTACACAAGAGCAAAAGGAAAAGATGATGAGTTTTGCGGAGAGAGTTGGTTGGAAGATGCAGAGACAGGAGGAATCTGTTGTTCAACAGTTTTGTCAAGAGATCGGAATTAGGAGAAGAGTACTTAAAGTTTGGATGCACAATAACAAACATAATCTATCCAAGAAGAGCAACAACGTTAATAACAATGTCTAGCTTTCTGCTGGTAATAACGACATTAATAATGCCACTACTGAAAATCTTGCTTCTACTAGTCCTTAGTTAAGTTAAATTGTTGTTATAACTTCACTTAACTTAACTCATGTGATTACTTAATTAAGTACTTTCTCATCGTATGGTTAATGTTTAGCCCTTTCTTT
The DNA here is from genome assembly GCA_026770425.1 of Boechera divaricarpa. Taxonomy (NCBI): domain Eukaryota; kingdom Viridiplantae; phylum Streptophyta; class Magnoliopsida; order Brassicales; family Brassicaceae; genus Boechera; species Boechera divaricarpa. Next base: position 17,564,176 of record CM049188.1, read on the forward strand.
TGTTAATCATTGTTTAGGTAGTTTTTTACAAACATGTGTTTTATTAGGGTACTATAATCTTGGAGTGTGTAAGATAAGGTTTTGATGTTTTCTATTACTATGTTTAAGAAAATTATTGGCGATCTGACCAATGCATTGGGATTTTCACTGTTATTAATTATTTCGAATCATCATTAGACTTTGTAGTTCGTGATATCATTTTGTGTGTAGCGGAACTTTAGATCTTTATCATGCAACTTTTCTCATATAAAGTTTTTTTTTTGTTTTTTTCTGACAAATGAGTCTATTACTTAAATTCTTTCCAATACGGTTCTTTAATTCTGCTCGCGTTATCTGTTTTCAGTTTTAATTGAATAATGAGATCTATTAGAGGAAGTATATCAGCAAAAAGTCCATAAAAATTAAGTGAAGTTACCTAATATATCTTAGGTCCAATTTTGTTGTTGTTAATTATTTATATATATATATATATATTAAAATGTTATGGCGGTCTTGCTTTGGTATTATGTTTTCCTATATACATACGTTAATTTGTGTAGTTTGAAAAATAGGCTGTATATGATTTCATCTCATGATCAAAAATATATTGCACGGAAAACAAAGATCGCAATAAATTATGATTTCTATTAATGGAGAGTCGAAGATTGTCCTGGCGAGTGTAAGTCAAGTCCTATTATGCATGACGTATTAGGTTGAGTAAATGTTTGGTTGGTGTCACAAGTGAGCTCATTTATTAATCTTTTATTTTCTTTTCCTTATAGCAATGTCTATTTGAAAAGTTATGTGCATTTACTTTATGAGAATTCTTGGCATATATATAAAAAAATTCTTGGCATATTGCAATTCGTGTAATGTGATATGGGATAAATATGCCATGTATCAAAAGGGAGTTCAGATTTTAAGATGTTCTGTTCCTTGTGATATCACATGTTCATTTATTGTAATATCAAATGTTGACATTTTCACTTTGTTGTTTTTATTGTAGTACAATTTTAATGCCTTATTTATACTACTCGATGCAGTCATTTCAATAATTACGTATTGTGGTGATAAACAAATTTAGTGGTAGATAAAAATTATGTGGCTTTTTGTCTCGAGACACGACTTTACATATGTTGTTTTAACTTGTGTTATAGAGGTAAATAACACGATATTTCTAACAAAAACCTTGTAATAATCGAAATCAAAACTCAAAATTCAATCAAATGACATACTTTAATGATTGTCATTCTTTGTTCTTTTTGATAAAGACGTACGTCATTCTATTTTGATAAAAAGATGGATTTCAATTAATATTCTATTTCAAATTTGACATAACAAATATGAAATCAAAATAAAGAAAGTCTAATTTCGACATACAATCTCACAACTATAGCATATTTTACAGTTTTATTTGTTTCGTAGTTGTTAGCAACAACGACAATCAATTATATTTTGTTAATTTCATACTTGTTAGCAATAGCTATCAACAACCAAATCATGTTTATTCTTATTATTGGAAACATCGACCAACAATTGATTTTAATGCAAAATTTTTTACTCGCTAATCGTGAAATAGTATCACCATAAATTGTCGCTAAACCAATAATTATAAAAATAAACACAATTTAGTCGTTGTTGCTGCTCGCATCGCATCTCACTGGTTTCACGACAGCTACAAAAACAAACAACCTACTTGATCGAACTAGAAACCCATGCTCTTCCGAGGAACATTGGGCCAATATTGAAAACACATATTAATTGGGCCAAACCTATTTATTATTCACCGACTAATTAAGTCCAACAATGTACACAATAAATGAATGGTGCCTAGGCCCAATTGATTCCACAACGGCCCATTTATAAATTTTATCAGCTTCCTTTTTGAAAGGAGAGAGAAGGGCGAAAAATCAAGCTTCACGAGTAAGAAAATTACAGTGTCTCCATCTTTTTTTTTTTTTACTTTCCTCAGGGCTCTCCTTTCCGCAACTTCCACCACCAGCCAATCGGAACTCTCGGCGTTCTCTTTCGTCTCCGGCGTTCTCTCCCGTCGATTTCATCTTCTCAGGTTAGTTAGGGTTCCCTCTTTTTTGCTTTTTGTTTTCTGTGCGACATCGAAAAGTCTGATGATGTTTAGCGTTAACTCTATTAGTGTTCGTAGTCGTACTCGTAACTCTTAGGGTTTTGGTGGCGACGATACTTTGATTTATCGAACCCAACTTCTTCTTTGTGATCTTCGATTAATCAAAAGTTTTCTTATGGAAATTAATTAGGTTTTGCTACCGGGAGAGAATTACTCCTTCTTCTTTGTACTTCTGAATTTGTTTCATACGTTTTGACCTCTGTGGAGAGCTTGATAGAGTGACATTGCTCTGACTAAGTTTTTTAGTCCAATGAATGCTTGATTCTCTTTCTAATGTGTAAAGAAATTTGAGATCCTTGTTTGATTGCAGTTTGAAAGGGTGAATTGATAGGGTCAAGCCAAGATGGCGAACTTACAAGTGTCTGGAATAATCGAAAAGGTCTTTTTCATCATCTATTTCAAATTAAGCTCAATTTTGTTTTTGAGTATGTTCACTTTTCTGATTTCTGTAGTTTCTTTTTTTTTTTTTTTAAATGTTCAGATGACGGGTAAAGATAAAGATTACAGATATATGGCAACCTCTGATTTGCTTAATGAGTTGAATAAGGATTCCTTTAAACTCGAGCCGGACTTGGAGATGAGATTGTCTAGTATCATTCTGCAACAGCTCGATGATGTGGCTGGTGATGTTTCTGGATTGGCTGTTAAATGGTTAGCTTTCTTCTCTTTGAAATTTATGACCCAAGCTGATGTTATATCACTGGCATTCAAATGTTCTGTGTCTGTCTTGGTATATTTATAATGCAGCTTTGTTTACTTGGTCGTGAGCCTTTTAAATCTAACTGATCTATCCTTGACCTTTGATGTATGATTTTGTTCCAGTCTTGCTCCTTTGGTGAAGAAGGTTGGAGAAGAACGAATTGTTGAAATGACCAACAAATTATGTGATAAACTACTGCATGGGAAAGACCAACATCGTGATACCGCAAGCATAGCTCTCAGGACTGTTGTCGCCCAAGTTTCTCCTTCGCTTGCTCCATCTATTCTTGTTACTCTAACCCCAAAAATGATAGGAGGGATAAGTGGCCAGGTTAGTGGTTGGGAGCCTATTCCTCTTTTTCGATTGCATATGCCACAGTGCCTGGGGTCCGAGACAATTTCAGGATGCCCGTAGAATTACATTTCAAAAGACAAAATCAGGCTACACATCAGACCGATTGAGATCTATTGGAAATTGAGTTGATTTTATGTAAAGTTTTGTCGGAGCTAATACAGTTTAATAACTCTTTCTGAAAATCTCTTAGTAGACCAGAGAACATTATACGCATATAATAATTTGCCTAACCTATGAAATCTGAGGTACTATCTTCTTGTTTTGCAAGTAACTGATTTTCTGCGTGCTTGCTGCTTGCTGAAGGGAATGAGCTCAGGGATTAAGTGTGAATGTCTTGAGATCATGTGTGATGTTGTTCAAAAATATGGAAGTTTAATGGCGGATGATCACGAGAAGCTATTGAACACATTGTTATTGCAATTGGGCTGTAATCAAGCCACAGTCAGGAAGAAGACTGTTACATGCATTGGTAAGTTCACGAAATTGAGTCTATAAGATTGCTGACTAGTTCTGTTAATAGTTAGCTAATTGGAAACCAGGTTTTAGTCTGACGGGGCTTTCCTCATATAGTTTAGAAATATTGATTGCAGCTGTTGGTGTCAATTTTTGTGTTACCAATGTGGGTTCAAATGATATATTCAATGCGGTTTTTTTTGCCAGTCTTCTTATATAGAGCTCTTAATTCGATGGTATATATCCTCTTTTAAGTTTAATATTTCTGTGGTGCAGCATCTCTTGCTTCCAGTCTGTCTGATGATTTGCTCGCAAAAGCGACAGTTGAAGTTGTGAAAAACCTAAGTAACAAGAATGCAAAATCAGAGATTACACGCACCAATATTCAAATGATTGGAGCTCTATGGTACTTTCTGTCTATCCTTCTTATCGGCCTGTTATTTGTTTTTAACTTCTTACTATGCGTTATTGTAGTCTTGTAGTTTGCTTCTGTTAGTGGTGCTTGTCCTACACATCTACGATTAGGCTTGCTATGGTTGTGATGGTATTTAATGCGTTTTTGTTTCAGCCGTGCTGTTGGATATCGATTTGGGACTCATCTAGGTAACACTGTGCCAGTATTAATCAATTACTGCACCAGCGCTTCAGAAAATGACGAGGAGCTGCGCGAGTATAGCTTACAGGTCTCATGGAAGATTCCCTAATGTTCTTACTTTCTTACTATGGCGTGCTTTTTTACTTTTCTCATCTAATTTCTTAATCAGACAATTACTTAGGCATGCTTGTAGTCTCTTTTCTTTTCCTATGTTATTAAATTGGGATTCTAATCTTAGCATCAATAAAAGTGATATGAATAATGTAGGCGATAACATGTCCATTCTGAAATTTGACTGCAGGCACTTGAAAGTTTCTTGCTACGTTGTCCAAGGGACATCTCACCATATTGTGATGAAATTTTAAATCTCACTTTGGAATATATTAGTTATGACCCGAATTTTACGGACAACATGGAGGAAGATACTGATAATGAGACTCTTGAAGATGAAGAAGATGAGTAAGTTCTGGTTTAATCACTGGAACAGTAACCTAGCTCCTTATGGTGCACCATTATCTCAGTGACATAAGTCTTTGTTTCTCACAGCGAGAGTGCAAATGAGTACACAGATGATGAGGATGCCAGCTGGAAAGTTAGGAGAGCCGCGGCGAAATGCTTAGCAGGATTAATTGTTTCTCGTTCTGAGATGCTCTCTAAAGTATATCAAGAGGTATATCCTTTTTTGTAATGATCAAGAGGATTATCTTTCATGACAAGCCTGTACAAGAATCTCTTTCTTGAAGAGATTTTTTTCATCTTTTTACTTGCGTTTGATTAAATAAGAAACAAGAATCTACTGTAGTCTTTATTGTTGAGGAGTTTAGTAATTAGTCTCTTCTTGTGCAGGCCTGCCCGAAATTAATTGATAGATTTAAGGAAAGGGAGGAAAATGTGAAGGTATGGAAATATATAATACTCTATCTTGCATTGCTATATGGTCATTGATCTGAGATTCTGAGGTACTGTTGTTACAGATGGATGTATTCAACACATTCATTGATCTGTTACGGCAAACAGGAAATGTTACAAAAGGTCAAACTGACACAGATGAATCAAGGCAAAAATTCTGAATCCTTTCACTCGATCAGTATGGACTATCTGTCACTTTACTGACGAAAGCCTGCTAACAAAATATATACCTTTGGTCGATGCAGTCCAAAATGGCTACTGAAGCAAGAAGTCTCAAAGATTGTGAAATCCATAAATAGGCAACTGCGCGAAAAGTCTGTTAAGACGAAGGTATGGAAGTGTTAAACATTATTTTTGGTTTGATTCCTGTTTCATACTTTCATAACTTCTTACCTATCTGTAGGTTGGTGCATTCTCTGTTTTGAGAGAACTTGTGGTTGTCCTGCCTGACTGCCTTGCTGATCATATTGGTTCACTTGTTCCTGGAATTGAGAGGGCGCTAAATGTTAGTGGATATATTCAGTACACATTTTTATGGACTCTCAGTGTTGCTCTTTTTCAAGTAAATTTTTTTATGGACTCTCAGTGTTCCTCTTTTTCAAGTGCTCATGTTTCCTCTACTTTTCCCCTCTCCAGGATAAATCTTCTACTTCAAACTTGAAAATTGAAGCTCTTGTCTTCACAAAATTAGTCTTGGCATCACATGTGCCTCCTGTTTTCCATCCTTACATTAAGGTTGGGAAACATTAAGTGGTTTTCACTTTCAGTCTATTGAAATATTGACCAAATGTTCGACGACTTGTGTTGAGTCCATAGCAAAACCCAGTTTTCGAAAGTAAATGAAGCTGATGACGGTTGCTATGACTGACTCTTAAACTTTTATGTCATTCTAGGCTCTTTCAAGTCCTGTTTTAGCTGCTGTTGGTGAACGCTATTACAAGGTGACCGCTGAGGCATTAAGGGTTTGTGGAGAACTTGTCAGAGTAGTACGCCCAAGTACTACGGTGAGTATCGCATTACATTGAGATGTCATGTACACACTTACTGATTCAGTCGTTTCTCTTGATTTAGTGTCTGTGTTTGTTTTCTTTAGAAGTTTGAACCATATATTTACCCATAAATGACTCGTAGATTTTGCATCCACTTATAATTTTTCTTCTGTGGGTTAGGGAATGGGCTTTGATTTTAAACCATTTGTTCATCCAATCTACAATGCGATAATGTCGCGCTTGACAAATCAAGATCAAGACCAGGTCTGTGGCATGAATCTCCCTTTTTAGTCTTTATTATAATCCATGTTTTTGGGGCAATGGACTTAATATTCTTATTTGAACTCTTTCAATTGTTATAATGATTAATTACAGAATTGGAAAATTCAAACAGATTGCTGTGTTTGTATTTGTAATTCTGTATTATATACATTTCTTAATCTCTCTTCGCTTCAACAGGAGGTCAAGGAGTGTGCTATCACCTGCATGGGTCTTGTGATTTCAACATTTGGCGATCAACTGAGAGCAGAGTTACATTCATGCCTTCCTGTGCTTGTTGATCGAATGGGAAATGAAATCACTCGCCTCACTGCAGTAAAGGTTGTTCTTGTGCTTCTTGAAGCTTTTATTTTAATTTTTTTTTAGCTCATGTCTGTGATTGTGTGGGTGCATGCAGGCATTTGCTGTCATTGCCACTTCTCCGCTGCACATTGATCTATCATGTGTCTTGGACCATTTGATTGCCGAACTGACGGGATTCTTACGGAAGGTATATGGCTTCTTAACACCATATCTTAATAGGCATCAAATATGCACTTTTCTTCTATTTACTTTCTCATAGTTAGTGGAAAATTCCCTGAAAGACGATATCTTGTATTTAGGCAATTTGTATTAATGTTTTGTAAAACAGGCTAATCGGGTTCTAAGGCAAGCAACATTGATTACTATGAATACCTTGGTAACAGCCTATGGTGATAAAATTGGTTCAGATGCTTATGGAGTTATTCTTGTGGAGCTTTCATCTCTGATAAGGTTTGTTTGCTTCTCTAATGAATTTCCCGTGATGTTACTTTCTAGGTTGGTGCTTTTATTAAAAAGATGACTTTCGTCTGTCTTTTTCAGTGTTTCGGACCTGCACATGACAGCACTTGCACTCGAACTCTGCTGCACTCTGATGACTGGAAAGAGTTGTAGTGAAAATATCAGTTTGGCTGTTCGCAACAAAGTTCTTCCACAGGCTCTAACTTTAGTTAAAAGCCCATTGCTCCAGGGTCAAGCACTTTTGGTAATTTTTTCTTTGCTAATGTAATTCTTTTATACTTTGCCTGATGTTAAAGACAAGAAGGCAATGAGTTCTTGAATGCTTGTCACAGGATCTGCAAAAATTCTTTGAAGCTCTGGTGTATCATGCAAATACGAGTTTCTACACCTTGCTGGACTCGTTACTATCTTGTGCTAAGCCTTCACCTCAGTCTGGAGGTGTCCCAAAGCAAGCATTATATTCGATTGCACAGTGTGTGGCGGTTCTTTGTCTCGCAGCGGGTGATCAGAATTGTTCGTCTACAGTTAAAATGCTTATGGAAATCCTTAAAGATGACAGTGGCACAAATTCAGTAAGCACTTTGATTTTTTATTAGTTTGAAAGCCATTAGGGATTAGATTCAGGCTTATCTTCCTTTGTAGATCTACAGCTATTTGAAGGATTATTTTTGTGCTGATGGTTTACTCGTGCAGGCAAAACAACATCTTGCCCTGTTATCTCTTGGTGAGATTGGGAGAAGGAAAGATCTAAGTGCACATGCTGGGATTGAAACAATCGTCATTGAGTCTTTTCAATCACCTTTCGAAGAAATAAAGTCTGCAGCATCTTATGCTCTTGGAAACATTGCTGTTGGCAATCTATCCAATTATTTACCTTTTATCTTGGACCAGATTGATAATCAGCAGAAAAAACAATATATTCTCCTTCATTCGCTCAAGGAGGTATGTTTTCTTGAACAGGCATCTATATTATATCACCAGAGTATATAAACTGCTTGATTTCATATCTTGTTCCCTGGTTTTCAGGTTATCGTGAGGCAGTCTGTTGATAAAGCGGATTTCCAGAATTCCAGTGTTGAGAAAATACTTGCTTTGTTGTTTAACCACTGTGAAAGCGAGGAAGAGGGTGTACGGAATGTTGTTGCCGAATGCTTGGGAAAAATGGCTTTGATTGAACCTGAGAAACTGGTTCCTGCACTTCAGGTAGAGAACAATTACAGAACAATCACACTATCTGTATTTTACTCATTTGCTGTCATGCTTAGTGATGAATAATATTGTATTGCATTCTGAATAGGTGAGGACGACGAGTCCAGCCGCTTTTACTCGTGCAACTGTTGTTACTGCTGTGAAATATTCTGTAGTGGAACGGCCTGAGAAATTAGATGAAATCATCTTCCCTCAGATTTCTTCTTTCCTTATGCTAATTAAAGATGCTGACCGGGTACGTAAATCAATTTAACCTCTTCTTCTGATAGCAGCATAAAACATCAATAAGCATTGAATAATAATGATACATTGCTGTGTAATCATAACTTCTTTTTGCGGTTCCATGGTTTATGCAGCATGTTCGGCGTGCAGCTGTCTCAGCTCTGAGTACTTTCGCTCATTATAAACCAAACCTTATTAAAGGACTTCTCCCTGAATTGTTACCTCTTCTTTATGATCAAACCGTTATTAAGGTAAATATCTTTAGGAGACTCTTTAGTGATTAAGCACAATTGTTGTCCTTGTCATAATAATTTAGAAGGTTTTAATTTTCATCGCCTGGAACATTTCTCTTTTGCAGAAAGAATTAATTAGGACGGTTGATCTTGGCCCATTCAAGCATGTTGTTGATGACGGGCTTGAGCTGAGGAAAGCCGCTTTTGAGTGTGTATTTACTCTGCTCGATAGCTGTCTTGATCAAGTGAATCCTTCTTCTTTCATTGTCCCGTTCCTCAAATCCGGACTAGAAGGTGAGTGTTTCTGTCTTCCTCTTATGTTAGTTAAGGTTTGGAGTTTTTCTTTATTATCTTATAACATAAATCCCTGTTTTTGCAGATCATTATGATCTGAAGATGCTTTGTCATCTTATCCTCTCCTTACTAGCAGATAAATGTCCCTCAGCCGTACTTGCTGGTATGTTTATAATAGCTGCCAAAATCATTATTTCAGACCCGAAAAATAAGAGAGATTTTTCTGATTTGTCCTTATAATATGATATTTTCAGTACTGGATTCTCTGGTGGAACCACTGCAAAAAACAATAAGCTTCAAGCCAAAGCAAGATGCAGTGAAGCAAGAGCATGATCGTAATGAAGATATGATCCGAAGTGCTCTTCGTGCAATATCATCATTGGATCGTATAAGTGGGGTGGATTATAGTCATAAGTTCGAGAGCTTAATGGCTGACATGAAGAGGTCTGTACCATTGTGGGAGAAGTATCAGACAATCCGGAATGAGTAAGTTTATGTGTATGTTGTCTCATTAAAAAGCGATCGATGATGATTTTCGGGTACAGCCAAAAAAAGGAGTTGATAACATAAATTTCTGACTGGGCGAAAAAGGGTTTTATTGTTCTGACAGGAAAGGAATTTTTATTATCTATACTTTCTTCATTGGACCTTTGTTTCTGTGTTGTTTTTTGTTTTGCTTTTAAAGTGACTGAGAATTTGAGGGGAATTTAGCCTTGTTTACCTTTTTGATGACTCTTAAGTAGAATATGTTTCATACAAAATCAGAATTGAGTACAAATAACACGCAGTCCGATTTGAGACGGCGTGGATGATGGTAACAACGTGAAACCGTTTTAATCGATCAAAACAATAAAACAGCAAGCAATTAAACTCTAATATTTTGGCATTGTCCGTGTGATGACCTTTTTTTTCAAGAGATGCAAATACGCTTCGTCCAAATTTGACATGTAATTTGGCAAGTTAATTAATAGCTCTAGTTTATTATTTGCTTTATATACCATTAAAATCCCATGCAAAATAGATAAAATTCTTAACCATTCGTCATTATAAAATTAACTTAACAAAATTAACTTAATATTGATAGTTTTAAAAGTTTTTCTCAATTAATAATCTCAAACTTAAAACCATTATATTTATTATGACAGCGCACGTTCTCTAGCTTAAGCTCGAGACGGTATGACTGATTCATCACCAGACGGCTAGCAGTTTGCCACTTGAAAGAGAAACAACAAAAATGTTACCGGTAATGCCGTATTGGCCGGCTCTCATAGTCAACTACAGAAAAAAAGTAGAAAGATAACACTAATCTTTAATTCAACTTACAAAAGAGCAGAAATCCACGGAAATTCGAGGGTTTAGATTTTGTTTTTGTTTTTGTTTTCTAGAGTTTACTGGAGACAGAAGAAAGACGTTTAAGTACCTGAAAATCCTTAAAAAATAACATAAAATCTCATTCATTCATCAGTTCCCTCAGCATTACCAGACTTGAGATGAAGATGCTTCTCTCGCTTTTGGAAATCTGTCAAACCTTTCCCACTTCCAGTCACACCCACTTTTCCAAATGGATCTTCTGGTGATTTGAATATACTCTCTTTTTTCCTCCCTGTGAAGAACCCTACCTGCGCATCCAAAACCGGCTCAGAATCACAGCAAGAAAAAGCCATAAGAAATTCTGTATTTAACAAACCTTTTTAGTTTTGGCTTTAGTAGTCTGAAACTGTTGCCAAGCATTTTGTTTCTTGTTCTGTACAACCTCGAGTTGCTCTTGCCTCGCCTTTGACTTGAATGCATGTATCTTCTTACGCTTTGCTATTTTCTGTAAAAAAAAGTGAGACCTCATAACACAACCTCATGGGACCAGAAAGCAAATGGGTGAAAAAGAATCTTGACTTACCACATCCTCTGGATCATTAGGATCAATTTTAAGCTTTGCTGGTAGAGTTTTAGTTTGAAAGTCAGAACTCGCAGCTTGCTCAATCTTTCTTTTGAGGGCATTTTTGGTAGCTTCAGCTAATCTCTCAGCTTCCAAGAGAGCATTGTGCTCGATTGGCCTCACATTATCTGGATCAACCTAAATTATAAAAAGGCAACCTCAACTTTAGTTATATTTTAAAACCAAATAAACTGAAATAGAAGCATTACCTCTTCCTTGTTTCCCCACTCATCATAAGCAACAAAATAGCCATTTACAGTATGTGCCTCAATGGTCGCATCATACCTGAACATTTAACTAATCAAACAAAGAAAAAAGGGGGAAAAAGACGTAAAGAATACAGTAGATACATCATGAATTACAAGAGATCCGAGAGTTTTCCAACATACCACTCGCCATCGTCACTAAAGACAGCTTGAACTTTTGTTCCCACGGGGAACTTACCCTCATGGATTGGGGCATTCCTTGAATCCTGAACAAACAATGAAATACAATCACACGTTAGCCACCAAAATAAATATGTAGTAAGCTCTGGAGTAACATGAATCTAGGTTTACATAACGCGAGAGAGCCAAAGAAAAACCTAAAATGATAATGAAAGAGAAAAGATGACAGAAATAGACCTACCATCTTTTCCCAAGCACCCTCTAAATCGGGTGAACCAGCAGTTTCTCCAGCATCTGATAGGGAACTCTCATTTTGCTTTGCTGTTGCAAGAAGTTCCTCTGTCAATGCAATTACCTATATGGTGCAAAACAAGTATCAGAGAATTGAGGATTTCTAAAAATTTCACACAATATATCGCTAAAGATTTTTCAGAAGTAGAACTTCAGGGATCGAACACGAGAAATCAGGAGATAGACGCAGGCTGGCCATCATGACCCATATAAGCACACCTGCACAATAACCAAGATAGAAATGATGAATTCCTTGCTAACTCTCCTACTTTCTCATGTATACTCCAAAAACTGCTTTTGGCTGACCCAAACTCCACTGCCGGAGTTACATGGCACTCAAAAATATACTCACCTTTCAAACCCCCAGAACTGAAACAAAAACTCCACTGTATCCACTAGCTGTATGATGTTGCTCTTTCGAACAACATGCTGATTCCTTCAAAAGAGGGAGGGAATAGAAACATAAAGAGCACAGTACGCAAAACCTAGATTCTCTAGTAACCTAATCTTGTTTAGTGGTATATCTATGCCGAAAATGCTGAAGACATACAGATCAATGATTTTCACTCAAGCTAAGGGAGACTAGTAAAATGACATCGACAATAGAGATGAAAAGCTTTGATCACACAAAACCACGATTAAGTGATTGAAGTATGATTGATCACCTCTTTAAGCTCCTTTTCCATGTCTGCATATTCTGAGTTTCTAGGGTCCTCTGACAAAAGCTGCCTAACCTGAGACCAAAGAGTGAAAAGGCAATCAGATAACCCTTAGGAGAAGAAGCAAGTGCATGATCACATCCTATCACCATATTAAAACTAAACCAAATGATCTATCAGATAGACTAAAAAAAAGAACAAGCACAGGAACATTAATCATTCAATTTCAAAAGCAATCTTTCCCATCAGTAAGAAAAACATAAACTCATCAAAAAGCAGGTACGAAAAAATCAAACTTTGAAATAGAATTCGAAACCCTAGTATAGTGAATAATACGTTTCAAACACAAAGCTGATTAATTTCCAAAGGAAGAAGATACAATGAAACTTAACAACACTTGCTCAATCAACGAATCCCTAAAAAACCATCCTTACGAACCCTAACTCAGGAACAATCACACAAAACCCTCATCTTGGATCAAAATTAAGGAACTGAATTCAATTGCTCTTCACCAAACCTCAAGAATTCGAAATTCTAATTCATACAAAATCCTGAAACAAAGAGAGGAACGAAATCGATTCGAACGAACCTGTTCGAGCTGTTCTTTGTAAGTAGAGAGATTCGAAGCTAGCTCTTCAATGCTCACTTCTTCTACTCCCCCTTCCATCTTTTCTCCAAATTGAAACTCGATCTCAATTTACTCTTTCAGATAAATTTCCAGATAGTTCTACACTGATCTTTCTCTTCTCCGATGGTTCTTTGTCGCCAAGATATTTTAGGAGAACGAACCAAACAAAACAAAAAGTTTAATTCTAAAACAAAACTGCACGCCGTTTTGCACCGTATGGATGATTCTTTCTAGTACAAAAACGCGGCGAGATTCCTTAATTTCAAAATTAGCCCTATACTTAACAACTCTCATAGATTTATCCCAAATAAATAAATTATTCAATATACCCCCTTCTACGATCAAATTTACACTACTAGATTTATAGTAGCTATTGAGAGTTTCATTGAGTCAACAAACAAAGATCAGATGAGTAAGCATCAAAACTGAATTCAAAAATGACGATTTCTACATTTGTCTCAATCTCTCCTTTCACTCTATCGTCTTCCTCATCAACTACAACCCATCTCCTAACTTCAACAGCCACTAGGGTTTATTCATCTTCGAGTTCTCCGAAATTGAAGCAAAATCGTTTCCTACAGAATCAAAGTTCCAGTCTTTTCTACCCATTACGCCGCAATTTCACAAGATTCTATTCTTCTCCAGATGGGTTTCTCAGAAAAACCAAAGAAGACGAAGAAGGGTACGAAATCATCCAGCTTCCGTCAATTGGTGTAAACCCTGTGAAATTCGCGATATGCGTTGTGTTGTGGGCTTCGTTCTCTTTGCTTTGGTTTGCCAGGTCTGGAGATGCGAAAGCAGCGACTGATTCCATTAAATCATCAAGCTTTGGTCTCAGAATCGCCGCCACTCTCCGCCGTTTTGGTTGGCCAGACGAAGCTGTGGTGTTTGCTTTAGCCACACTTCCGGTTATTGAGCTCCGTGGTGCTATTCCCGTTGGTTATTGGATGCAGCTAAAACCTACGGTTCTCACTTTCTTCTCTGTTCTTGGGTTAGTCTCTTAAATCTTCACTTCCTGCAAAATAACAATAATTAGTTTTGCCACATCTTGATATTGGTGCTGATATGTCTTAGACCAGAGTTTGCAAGTGTCTCATTAGGGATTTTGGTGTTACAAAGGGTGAATTCGAACTCGTTACTGTCGTTTTTTTGAATCTATAACTAAGTTTAACGTGTTCTCAGACCAGAGTTTTTCATGAGTCTTTATTGGTATGGTGAATTAATGATAACTTATGTGTGTGTGTGTGTGTGACCATTGCAATGTGTTGTTTGAGAACACATTCCTTTCATGAGTGAGAAAAAACTATAACACATTATATAAAGCAACATGAAGTGACACTGATTTTGGTTTTTTTTTGTAGCAATATGGTTCCAGTTCCATTCATCGTACTTTACCTCAAAAGGTTTGCGTCTTTCTTGGCGGGTAAGAGCCAAACAATTTCAAAATTACTCGAAATCTTATTCAAAAGAGCTAAAGAGAAAGCTGGACCAGTGGAGGAGTTCCAATGGTTAGGGCTAATGCTCTTCGTAGCTGTTCCATTCCCTGGAACCGGTGCTTGGACAGGCGCTATAATAGCAGCGATCCTTGACATGCCGTTTTGGTCTGCTGTTTCGTCTAATTTCTGCGGCGTAGTGTTTGCTGGACTGTTGGTGAATTTGCTGGTGAATCTTGGTCTGAGACAAGCCATTGTGGCTGGTATTGCTCTCTTCTTTGTATCAACATTTATGTGGAGTGTTCTCAGAAACATTAGGAAGTCTATAAAACCATGTCTGCCTTGAAATGTTTATTAGATATTTGGGTGTAGAAGAAGAGTTCTACAATTGAATCAAAACAAACATATATTATAGAAATGTATAATTATACAATTGAAAAGTCTATTTTGCGTAAGCATTCGGGATGCTATTAGATGTCCGAATTATTTCTGTGTCGAGTGTGATAAAAGGTTCCACAAAGAATGCGTCGAGTCTCCACTTGAGATTAGTTATCCTTCCCACAAAGTTAAACATTCTCTCCAACTCTACTTTTCTAAATATAGATCTGACCACTGCATCTACCGTAGGAAGGCAATACCCTTTTTTATAGACCAGCCAAAAAGACATGATCATACCCTCACCCTTTTCCCTAGACAAGCTTCCTTAACCTGTAATACCTGTGCTCACCTACGTCTGTGCTATATGCATAGTGATTGTATCCATATCCCACAAACCATAAGAATATCTCGTCATTCCCACCGTGTCTCTTTTACTTCTTCTCTTCCATTAGGAGAATGGTCTTCTTGTGGAGTTTGCCGCCGAGAGATTGACAGTGATTATGGTGCATACATTTGCAATGTGTGTAATGGCTATGCTGTTCACACAAGATGTGCATTGCGTAAGGATATATGGGATGGCATTGAACTCGAAGGAGAACCAGAAGATGAAGATGTTGAGCCTCCGTTCGAAAGGATAGCTGATGGAATAATACTTCACTTTTCTCATGGTTGTCATCTGGAATTTAAGACCTATAATGGAGTTTACGACCCCAACAAGTTTTGTCAAGCGTGTGTCCTTCCAATCTACGAGAAGGGTTTTTATGAATGTGTGAAATGTGGGTTCATCCTACACGAAAGATGTGCAGATGCTCTGCGCAAGAAGTATCATCCATTACATCCCCATCCACTTCAACAAAAAGTTGCTGATAAGAAACACAGATTCTTCTGTTACGCATGTAAACGCATGAGTAATAGTTTCAGATATGAATGTGTCAACGATGAATGGGAATGCAAACTAGATGTAGTGTGTGCTTCGGTTTCTGAGCCGTTTGATTATCAAGGCCATCAACACCCCTTATTTCTAGCTTTAGACCCCATAGAAAAGCCAATCTGCCACATTTGCAAGTCAACGAAAGTCCAGAAGGTATTGAACTGCATTGAATATGAATGCGATTTTATTATATGTTTTAAGTGCGCGACCTTACCATACAAGGTAAGGTACAAGCATGATGAGCACTACCTCACATTTTGTCGTGGAGATGAGGCAAGTGGCTCAGATTGGTGTGAATTATGCGAGGGAAAATTAGCAATAGGAGGAGAAGAAGGGTTCTATAAATGCAACGATTGCTGTAGCACGCTTCATATTAATTGCTTACTTGGCCCAGATCCCTATTTTAAGCCTGGTGTAACTATCTCAACGGATGAAGATGAGCTGGTGCTTATTCATCGCAACAATTCTGCATCTCGGCCAATTTGCAGTGATTGCAATATCCGTTGTCCGTATCCAATATATCTGGAACTCAGAAAGGAAATGTATTGTACTTTACGATGTATTGCCAAAAGGAATATAATCCAATATACAACACTTTTTTAATATGTATTTTTGGTTTCTATTGTATTTTTTTTTTTTGGTGGTTCTTGTTTGTGGGCGTTTGATTTAATATAAAACCTAACTGTTGTCTAATAATGAAAATAGACAGAACGTGACATCTGGTTTTTTTTTTTTATCGTTAGTCATGAGCATGTTTGATTTTGATAATAAAATATGTTGTTTTAGTCCAAATATACTTTGACACCAGTATCGGCTCAAGAGATCCATAAAGATTTGATTCAAATAACCAAGATGCAAAAAGAGGAAAACACAAAGCAACAAGGATATAATGTGCCAACAGCCAGTGAAGAGCAAGAGGGGCACAATAGGAAGACTAATTTCTTTAGTAGGGCTCGGGAGGTGGACAAAACATTGCAGTAAAGAAGGGAAGTGTTGCTCTTAACTTATAACAAAAAATTTCACAATGTTAATTAATTTAATAACAGTTTACCTACTAATGTTTCATCTCTTTTGTAGGATTAGAAGGATATGTTCAAGAAATTTTAAGTCCATGTGCTGTTCCAGTCCTCCTAATGCTCAAGAAGGATGGTATATGGATCGACATCATTTCACTTAAGTTAAGTGAGACTAGTAAAATGACATCGACAATAGAGATGAAAAGATTTGATCACACAAAACCACGATTAAGTGATTAGAGTATGATTGATCACCTCTTTAAGCTCTTTTTCCATGTCTGCATATTCTGAGTTTCTAGGGTCCTCTGACAAAAGCTGCCTAACCTGAGACCAAAGAGTGAAAAGTCAATCAGATAACCCAGAGGAGGAGAAGCAAGTGCATGATCACATCCTATCACCCTATTAAAAACTAAACCAAATGATCTATCAGATAGACTAAAAAAAGAACAAGCACAGATACATTAATCATTCAATTTCAAAGCAATCTTCCCCATCAGTAAGAAAAACATAAAATCATCAAAAAGCTTATTGGAAACCCTAGTATAATGAATAATCCCGTTTCAAACACAAAGCTGATTAATTTCCAAGGGAAGAAGATACAATGAAACTTAACAACACTTGCTCAATCAACAAATCCCTAAAAAAACCATCCTTACGAACCCTAACTCAGGAACAATCACACAAAACCCTCATCTTGGATCAAAATTAAGGAACTGATATACAATTGCTCTTTACCAATCCTCAAGAATTCGAAATTTTAATTCATACAAAATCCTGAAACAAAGAGAAGAACGAAATCGATTCGAACGAACCTGTTCGAGCTGTTCTTTGTACGTAGAGAGATTCGAAGCTAGCTCTTCAATGCTCACTTCTTCTACTCCCCCTTCCATCTTTTCTCCAAATTGAAACTCGATCTCAATGTTACAGCAATATATATCAAGGAGATACGTGGCGGATGATTGGAGAAGCTATTGAAATCAATGGTGCAAGATGGGCCGTTAAGAATCAACGGCCGAGATTCAATACAAATTCTTTCATATCTTTTTACGCTTTGTTCCGTTGTTTTGGTGGAATGGAATTGTGAATTTTGTGTACTTGTGTGTAATTCGTCTCTGATTCTTGAGTTGTTGAGTGAGAATCTCATTGCTCTTGAATTCTGAGCTTTAGCTTTGATTAGCTTGGCTCGGGTGTTCTAATCAATAAGAATTGGATTTGCGTTTACAAATTGTGGTATTAAAGGTATCAGAGTAGCTAAATCCAGACGATCCTCGGAAGTAATGGTGGAAACACGGTCACAGACAGAGGCGAATCGAGAGATTCATCAAGCGCCGATGGTGGAGTCAAATCAAAGCGAAGGCGAGTCGGTACAAAGTCAAATTCAACAACTGCGAGTGACGATGGAAGAGAACAACACAGCTCTTGCGTTGACACAAACGGCGATGTTGAAAGAATTTACGGAGATGAAGGAATTGATGCATCGAAATGCTAATCCAGGTATTAATTATATGAATCTTGAGAATCAACGTAGAACTCACCCGCAGACAGCTTCTACATCTCAAAACTCTCATAGAGGTGACAAAGGCGGAGGTGGTAACAATCATGACTACTCTCCATGGACAAGGTTAACGAGGTTAGATTTTCCAAGATTTAATGGTGAAAATCTAAAAGAATGGATATATAAGGCAGAACAATTTTTTTCTATGGATCATACTCCTGAATTGTTGAAATGTAAGGTAGCATCTATGCATTTTGATGGAATCGCATCTACTTGGCATCATTCTAATGCACATGAGAATGAAGGTGTAGAGTATGGTTGGTGTGTGTATAAACAGATGTTGCAAGACAGATTTGAGGATGCTTGTGATGATCCGATGGCTGAGCTTAAAAAATTGCAAGAAACTGAGGGAATCATGGATTATCATCACAAATTTGAGCTGATAAAGGGTAGATTGAACTTATCTGAAGAATATCTGATTAGTTCATACTTAGCAGGACTGAGGTTAGACACTCAAATGCATGTCAAGATGTTTCAGCCTAAGTCTGTGAGAGATTGTTTAGTATTGGGGAAGTTGTACGAGAAGGCACATCCTAAAAAGCCTTATGTACAATCAGGAACCAGTGGTTATGTTAATCAGAATCAAGGTGGGGTGATTAAGGAAGATATGGTTGTAACTACGGTAAAAAATCAGGAAGAAAAAGGGAAAAACGTAACGAGAAGTGAGAAGAAACTCAATAGTGAAGAGATAAATGAAAAAATGGCTAAGGGATTGTGTTTTTACTGTGATGACAGATACTTTAAAGGCCATCAGTGTAAGAACAAGCCAGTGAGCTTATATTAGATTGAAGCTGAAGATGCAGAACAAGAAACTGTGAGTGAGGGTGAAGAATATGAAGATGCAGTTAGTACAGCTCACATCTCAGTCAGTGCAGTATCCGGGGTTTCGAACTATAATACTATGAGAGTCAAAGGAATGCATAACAAGAAGGTAATTTTCATATTGATAGACTCTGGCTCAACTCACAACTTTATTGATCCTAAGGCTGCAGAAAGGTTGGGTTGTGTATTGACTTCCTCAGGAATGACTAAAGTGGTTGTGGCTGATGGAAGTAAACTCGAAGTGTTAGCTAAGATTAACAAGTTTGCCTGGAGTTTTCAAAACCAAATTTTCCAAGATAGTTTCATGATTATACCGCTGGGAGGAATTGATATGGTCCTTGGTGTGCAATGGTTGGAGACATTGGGACCAATTACATGGGATTTCAAGAAATTGATTATGCAATATCAGATTAATCATAAGAAGACCGTGTTACATGGAATTCAGAGTGGTTCTGTGAAAGAAGTCAAGATGAGTAAAATGGAAAAGTACAAAGAGGAGAATGTACAGCTTGCTATGATTTGTGTGCAAGAAATGTCAGAAGAAGCTAGAGTGAGCATCTCTGCAATTTCTGCGATTTCTACAATGAGTGGTAAAGATAATGAATGCATTGGAGATTTGCATATAGTTCTGAGAGAATATGAGGATATATTCCATGAACCTGTATCTTTACCCCCATTTAGAAAAAATCACAATCATAGCATAACTTTGAGAGAAGGATCAGATCCTGTGAATCATAGGCCTTACCGATATGCTGTGCATCAAAAGGATGAGATAGATAAAATGGTTCAGGAGTTGCTTAAAAATGGGACTATTCAGGCAAGTTCAAGCGCTTATGCATCTCCTGTGGTGTTAGTGAAGAAGAAAGATGGAACATGGCGTCTGTGTGTTGATTACAGGAGCCTGAATAATATCACGATTAAAGACAGGTTTCCAATTCCATTGATTGAAGATCTTTTGGATGAACTGGGTGGATCACGGTTTTTTTCAAAAATAGACTTGAGGGCGGGATATCATCAAGTAAGGATGCATCCTGCTGATGTACATAAAACTGCTTTCAAGACTCACAGTGGACATTATGAGTACTTGGTAATGCCTTTCGGATTGACAAATGCCCCTGCAACATTTCAGAACTTGATGAACATAGTTTTCAGGGAGTTCTTAAGGAAGTTTGTTCTCATCTTCTTTGATGATATTCTGGTCTATAGTGCATCTCTGGACATTCACCTCGAACATTTGAAGCTGGTACTGGCTAAAATGAGAGAGCACAAACTGTTTGCAAAAGAGAGTAAATGCACTTTTGTAACTACTAAAGTGGAGTATTTGGGGCATTACATCGAAGCAGAGGGAGTCTCTACCGATCCACAAAAAGTCAAAGCAATTACAGAATGGCCTCAGCCTAAAAATGTGAAACAGTTGAGAGGGTTTCTAGGCATTGCAAACTATTACAGGCGGTTTGTTCAAGGTTTTGGGGGAATAGCAAAGCCACTTACTGAGTTGAGTAAGACGGATAATTTTTTGTGGAATGAGCAAGCTGAAGCAGCTTTTGCAGTGCTTAAGAAAGCATTAAACACTACACCAGTCTTAGCACTACCAAGGTTTGATAAAACTTTTGTTGTGGAGACTGATGCCAGTGGGAATGGCATTGGTGCTGTACTAATGCAGGAGGGTCATCCAGTGGCGTATATAAGTAAACATCTTAAGGGTAAACAATTGCTCCTATCTATTTATGAGAAAGAGCTATTTGTTGTAGTCTTTGCTTTGCAGAAATGGAGGCATTACCTTCTCAATGATCGTTTTATCATCAAAGCGGATAAGAAAAGTTTGAAATATCTTTTGGAGCAAAGACTAAACACACCCATTCAGCAGCAATGGTTACCTAAATTCATGGAGTTTGATTATGAGATTCAGTACAAGAAGGGAAAAGAGAATGTAGCTGCGGATGCATTATCACGAATTGAATCAAGTAAGGTAGTAAGTATGGTTGTGTCCGTAATTGAGTGTGATTTAATGCAGCAGATAAAGGCTGCTTATAACGAAGATCAAACGGTGAAGAGGATCATTTCTGAACTACAGCAGAATGCAGACGGAAGAAAAATGTTTACTTGGTCACAGGGAATTTTAAGGAGAAAAGGCAGGTTGGTGGTTCCAAATGTGGTGACATTGAGGAACACTATCATGAATTGGATGCATGCTTCTAGTGGTGGTGGTCATTCAGGCAGAGATGTGACCTATCAGAGGATCAAAGGGTTGAATAAAGATATCCAGGCTTTCATCAGAGGGTGTGATGTGTGTCAGCAATGTAAAAGTGATAATTTGGCTTATCCTGGTCTGTTGCAGCCTTTACCAATTCCCGAAGCTATTTGGAGTGATATTTCGATGGACTTTATTGAAGGATTACCTCTATCCTTTGGCAAATCTGTCATATTGGTGGTTGTTGATAGATTAACAAAGGCTGCTCATTTCATGACCTTATCCCATCCGTATTCTGCAGCTATGGTGGCTCAAGTATTTTTGGATAATGTCTACAAGCTCCATGGCTATCCAACATCGATTGTTAGCGACAGAGACTCAGTTTTTCTTAGTGATTTTTGGCAGGAGCTATTCAAACTTAACGGGGTTGCTTTGTATATGTCAACTGCGTACCATCCACAGAGTGATGGACAAACTGAGGTTACTAACAGGGGTTTGGAGACGTACTTGAGATGTATGTGTAGTGACAAGCCTTACATGTGGAGCAAATGGGTGGCTTTGGCTAAGTATTGGTATAACACAAGTTTTCACACCACGATTCAAATGACACCTTTCGAAGCAGTATACGGTAGGCCGCCCCCTCAACACTTACCTTACTTACCTGGAGAAGCCAGAGTTGCTGTAGTGGCACAGAGTTTACAAGAGCGTGAAAATATGTTGCTTGTTCTGAAATTTCATCTGCTAGGAGCACAACATCGGATGGAAGTGTTTGCAAACCAACATAGAACAGAGAGGAGTTTTGATATTGGTGATTGGGTTTATGTCAAGTTGCAGCCATACAGACAGAAAAGTGTGGTGTACAGGAGTAACAACAAGTTATCACCGAAGTACTTTGGCCCTTATCAGATTATTGACACTTGTGGGAAGGTTGCATACAAGTTAAAGCTGCCTGCTAGCTCGGCTATTCACCCAGTGTTTCATGTATCACAACTCAAGCTGCGCGTGGGGCAGGTTCGGGTTTCTACTCACTTACCTGATGCTACACAGGACATCTTTGTTAAGGAGCCTGAGTTGATCTTGGATCGTAAGATGGTTCAGCGGCAGGGCAAAGCAGCAACTATGGTGTTGGTTAAATGGGTAAATGAACCTGAGTCAGAGGCGACATGGGAACTCTTGTTTCAACTGATGCAGAAGTATCCTGCTTTTAAACCTTGAGGACAAGGTTTCCAAAAGAGGGGAGTTCTGTTACAGCAAAATATATCAAGGAGACACGTGGCAGATGATTGGAGAAGCTATTGAAATCAATGGTGCAAGATGGACCGTTAAGAATCAACGGCCGAGATTCAATACAAATTCTTTCATATTTTTTTACGCTTTGTTCCGTTGTTTTGGTGGAATGGAATTGTGAATTTTGTGTTCTTGTGTGTAATTCGTCTCTGATTCTTGAGTTGTTGAGTGAGAATCTCATTGCTCTTGAATTCTGAGCTTTAGCTTTGATTAGCTTGGCTCGGGTGTTCTAATCAATAAGAATTGGATTTGCGTTTACAAATTGTGGTATTACTCAATTTCCTCTTTCAGATAAATTTCCAGATAGTTCTACACTGATCTTTCTCTTCTCCGATGGTTCTTTGTCGCGAAGATATTTTAGGAGAACTAACCAAACAAAACAAAAAGCTTAATTCTAAAACAAAACTGCACGTCGTTTTGCAGCGTATGGATTATTCTTTCTAGTACAAAAACGCGGCGCGATTCCTTAATTTCAAAATTAGCCCTATACTTAACAACTCTCATAGATTTATCCCAAATAAATATATTATTCAATATACCCCCTCCTACGATCAAATTTACACTACTGGATTTATAGTAGCTATTGAGAGTTTCATTGAGTCAAGAAACAAAGATCAGATGAATAAGCATCAAAAGTTCAAAACTGAATTCAAAAATGGCGATTTCTACATTAGTCTCAATCTCTCCTTTCACTCTATCGTCTTCCTCATCAACAAAAACCCATCTCCTAACTTCAACTCCCACTAGGGTTTATTCATCTTCTAGTTCTCTGAAATTGAAGCAAAATCGTTTCATACAGAATCAAAGTTCCAGTATTTTCTACCCATTACGCCGCAATTTCACCAGATTCTGTTCCTCTCCAGATGGGTTTCTCAGAAAAACCAAAGACGACGAAGAAGAAAACGAAATCATCCAGCTTCCGTCAATTGGTGTAAACCCTGTGAAATTCGCGATATGCGTTGTGTTGTGGGCTTCGTTCTCTTTGCTTTGGTTTGCCAGGTCTGGAGATGCGAAAGCAGCGACTGATTCCATTAAATCATCAAGCTTTGGTCTCAGAATCGCCGCCACTCTCCGCCGTTTTGGTTGGCCAGACGAAGCTGTGGTGTTTGCTTTAGCCACACTTCCGGTTATTGAGCTCCGTGGTGCTATTCCCGTTGGTTATTGGATGCAGCTAAAGCCTACGGTTCTCACTTTCTTCTCTGTTCTTGGGTTAGTCTCTTAAATCTTCACTTCCTGCAAAATAACATTAAAGTTTAACAATAATTAGTTTTGCCACATCTTTATATTATTGGTGCTGATATGTCTCACTATAGATTTTGGTGTTACAAAGGGTGAATTCGAACACGTTTCTGTCGTTTTGTTGAATCTATAACTAATTTAACTTGTTCTCAGACCAGAGTTTTTCATGACTCTTTATTGGTATGGTGAATTGATGATTAACTTGTGTGTCTGACTACTGCAATATGTCTTGTTTGAGAACACATTCCTTTGTTTAGTTGATTCTTTGAGGAAAACTATAACACGTTATATAAGCAACATGAAGTGACACTGATTTTGGTTTTTTTTTTTTTTTTTTGCAGCAATATGGTTCCAGTTCCTTTTATCGTACTTTACCTCAAAAGTTTTGCGTCTTTCTTGGCAGGTAAGAGCCAAACAGCTTCAAAATTACTCGAAATCTTATTCAAAAGAGCTAAAGAGAAAGCTGGACCAGTGGAGGAGTTCCAATGGTTAGGGCTAATGCTCTTCATAGCTGTTCCATTCCCTGGAACCGGTGCTTGGACAGGCGCTATAATAGCAGCGATCCTCGACATGCCATTTTGGTCTGCTGTTTCGTCTAATTTCTGCGGCGTAATGTTTGCTGGACTGTTGGTGAATTTGCTGGTGAATCTTGGTCTGAGACAAGCCATTGTGGCTGTTATTGCTCTCTTCTTTGTATCTACATTTATGTGGAGTGTTCTCAGAAACATTAGGAAGTCTATAAAACCATCTCTGCCTTGAATTGTTTATTAGATATTTAGTCTTTATTCTCTCTTCTCTCTTATTTCAATCGGATTAACTTATACAGAAATTGTGTGATCAAAAGAACGTTTTTGTTTTTTTGTTTTGCTGATTCATATAAAACGATTTTGCTTTTGTATTCTAATTAATCGCTCAAGGTTCCTGTACTATTTTTCACAAGATTATATACCTCTTCTTCTCTTTAACTTATGTCTCCACAGTTGTTGGATTTGACTTTATATTTGCCAGATTTTTTTAACAATTAAAGTGTCTACAGATATATGTGCAGGCTTTTACCTTTTTACTTACAAATGTAAACGTTTTTCTGAAATCTAATAAAAAAACTCTTACGGCTGATTTATTAATTTTAGTGGAACTTAAACTAATTAATGGACCTCTCATCTCTGTAAATTGCAGACGAATGTCATCGAAAGGGCCAAAAATAGCCGAACCATCTTGCCAGAAGTTTGGTCGGTGATGTGGTGGCGAGTCCATTTTAAGGTTTGAGCTCCTCTGTATCTCTTCAAAGGCATTATGTTCTAGATTCCATTTTTTTTTTAATTGATCGATTTACAAAAGTTGCACGCATTATTATATTTTACCAAGGAGCAGTGTTCAAACAATTAACTACACATTCGACTGGGAAAAGACTTGTCGCACCGTTGGCTTTAAGGTTAGTGTCTCTTTTCATTACCACTCTCTTAATGCGAATATAATGTAATGTGGGTTATTATTATTAAGACTTCTTGCTAATTTACAAAACCATTAAAACAAACTAAAAAAAACTAAGATTGTTTTCGAATTAGTTATAGGAATTTAAGTGAATTTCTAAAATAGACAGAATGTGACATCTCGTCTTTTAATTATTAACAATGAACATGTTAAACTTATTTTCACTGTTATATAAATCACTAAGTTTCTAAATTGATTTGATACTAAAACCTCTCACTCATCCACCTCAAAACCCAAAATTTTTAAGACTTTGTTACCTAAATACAAAACCATAAAAACAAACTAAAAAATGATATTGTTGTCAGATTAATTATAGAAACCTAAGTGAATTGTTTAATAGTAAAAATAGTTAGAACGTGATATCCCGTCTTTTGATCATTAGTGATGAGCATGTTCGACTTATTTTTCGTTGTTATATAAATCACTTCAATTTCTAAATTGAGTTGACAGTAAAACATCTCTCTCATCTGAAAACCCAAACTTTTAAAGTCTTTGTTACCTAAATTACAAAACCATAAAAACAAACTAAAAATGAGATAGTTGTCAAATTAATTATAGAAAATAAATGAATTGTTTAATAATAAAAATAGACAGAACGTGATATCCCGTCTTTTGATTGTTAGCAATGAGCATGTGCGACTTATTTTTCAATGTTCGATATTTCTAAATTGATTTGACAATAAACTTTCTCACTTATCCACCTGAAACTAAATTTTTTTAAGACTTTGTTACTTCAATTACAAAACCGTAAAAACATGAAAAAATGATATTATTGTCAGATTAATTATAGAGTGAATTGTCTAACAGTAAAAATAGTCAGAACGTAACATCTTGTCTTTTGATCATTAATGAAGAACATATTTGATTTATTTTTCACTATTATATAGATCACTCAAATTTCTAAATTGATTTGAAAATAAAACTTTTCATTTAACCATCTAAAAACTCAAAAATTTAAGACTTTGTTACCTCAATTACAAAACCGTAAAAAAGAAAAACTGAAAATGATATTGGTGTCAGATTAATTATAAGAACTTAAATGAATTTGTCGATTTTATGATTGATTAAGTAGAATTTAAGTTTAGTATGATAAACGAGAGATTGAGAGTTCGAAGAACAAGAGATTGAGAGTTCGAAGAACAAGAGAGAGAAAACGATAGAGTATAAGAGAAAGGTTTTGTGTAATCTCTAATCTTATTAAACTTGACTTGACTACAAGAAGACTCTATACAAGGTTTACACAATTAGGTAACCTATGACACACTCCAAAATGTATACACAAATCAGAAAACTCGGTGTGGACCACTTTTGACCTCACTTAGCCAAGTGGTCTCTATCGCATATGGACCAACGGTCCGTCTTTGCCCAACAGTCCGTTTGGTGCGTTCCAGACCATTCCTCGAGCTGTGGTCCTTGGTCTTTGATCCCTAATCCAGCTAGCAACCCCATGACATCATCATAAGATTTCTTCACATGTTCGCACACTTCCAACGGCTCTTTACTCCTTCCAGTCCGATCCTCACCTTTAGTTGACACGGTTTGGTTACTTGTTGAACACTCTTCTTCAATATTCTCAATACTCCCCCTCAAGATTGGTTTGCGAAGATCCTTCAAGCCGATCTTGCCGTGTAGATATTCACACACATTTGTGCTAGTGGCTTTAGTAAACAAATCGGCTACTTGATCTCCGCTTTTGATGAACATAGAATCGATGAGCCCCTCTTGGATTTTATGTCGAACAAAATGACAATCAATTTCAAGTGGGCTAATGCTATTAAAAGAATAAATAAAGACTTTTTGAACGAAATATATTAAAGTATGAACCAATCTTAGTTGTATTTTATTAAAAGAATAAATAAATACTTTTTGAACGGAATGTATTAAAGTGGGCTAGGGGTGTGGCCACTGGGCCAGTGTTAAAATAATAAAGAAATACTTTCTGAAAGAGAGTATACTAAAACATCAGCCACATAAGTTGTGTGGCCACGGTGACTATGTGTATGTATGTCAATATACACACATAAGTAGAGTCAAGAAGGATAACAATAATATCCCAAAACCCTCTCAAAAAGATAATCTCCGATTGAGCAGCCATGGACTTGGTTGGAGAATTTCATAAGGAAGAAATCAATGGGAAACCATTTATGGTATACCAAAACGTTATGAAACCATTGCCACAAATACACACCCCAAGCTCTAAATTAGCCATTCATTCCGGCGACGACTTCCTTCCTCAACCTCTTTTCTTATGCCCTATATCCCGAACAGCTAAATTATGGGATGAAGCCTTGGAATCCGATTCTGAAACCCTTACCAAGTTGGAGACTTCCCCTCTCTTTGATGACACCAGCAACGGTCATCATGTACTCCCTCTGTTTTGGTGCAACAATAAACAAGTGGCTCCAGAAGGCCTGGAGTGCGGTGGTTGCCATATCCGAACCATCGGTACAGACTATTATTTCTGTGTCGAGTGTAATATGAGGTTCCACAAAGAATGCGTCGAGTCTCCACTTGAGATTAGTCATCCTTCCCACAAAGTTAAACATTCTCTCCAACTCTACGTTTCTCTTAGATCTGATGACCACTGCATCTACTGTACCAAAAAAGCATCCTATAGAGTTTATTATTGTGCTCTTTGCGACATTTATATGCATCCCTTTTGTGCTCAGGCAAAAATACCCTTTTTTATAGACCAACCAAAAAGACATGATCACACCCTCACCATTTTCCCTAGACAAGCTTCCTTAACTTGCAGTATCTGTGGTTTGGTAAATAAACTTTATCTCACATACGTCTGTCGTTCTATATGCGATTTCGTAGCCCATAGTGATTGTATCAATATTCCACAAACCATACGAATATCTCGCCATTTCCACCGTGTCTCTTTTACTTCTTCTCTTCCATTAGGAGAATGGTCTTCTTATTGTGGAGTTTGCCGCAAGGAGATTGACAGTGATTATGGTGCATACACTTGCAATAAGTGTAGTGGCTACGCTGTTCACACAAGATGTGCATTGCGTAAGGATATATCAGATGGCGTTGAACTCGAAGGAGAACCAGAAGATGAAGATGTTGAGCCTCCGTTCGAAAGGGTATCTGATGGAATAATACTTCACTTTTCTCATGGTTGTCATCTGAAATTCAAGACCTATAATGGAGTTTACGACCCCAACAAGTTTTGTCAAGCGTGTGTCCTTCCAATCTACGAGAAGAATTTTTATGTATGTGTGGAAAGATGTGACTTCATCCTACACGAAATATGTGCAGATGCTCCCCGTAAGAAGGTCCATCCATTGCATCCCCATCCGCTTGAACAAAAAGTTGCTAATTTGAAATACGGATTCAACTGTTATGCATGTAATCGCCTAAGTAATAGTTTTGGATATGAGTGTGCCAACAACCGGAGTTGTTATAGCTACAAACTAGATGTAGTGTGTGCTTCGGTTTCTGAGCCGTTTGATTATCAAGGCCATCAACACCCCTTATATCTAGCTTTAGACCCCAAAGTAAAGCCAATCTGCCACATTTGCAAGTCAACGGAAATCCCGGAGACATTGGAGTACATCAAGTCAACGCCGAAGGTATTGAACTGCATTGAATGCGATTTTATTATATGTTTTAAGTGTGCGACCTTACCATACAATGTAAGGTACAAGCATGATGAGCATTACCTCACATTTTGTCGTGGAGATGAGGCAAGTGGCTCAGATTGGTGTGAATTATGCGAGGGAAAATTAGCAGTTGGAGGAGAAGAAGGGTTCTATAAGTGCAACGATTGTTGTACCACGCTTCATATTCATTGCTTACTTGGCCCTGATCCATATTTGAAGCCTGGTCAAACTATCAAAGTATTTGGTAATGAGCTGCTTTTTCATCGCAACAATTCTGCATCTCGACCAATTTGCATTAAATGCAATATCCGTTGTCCGTATCCAATATATGTGGAACACAAAAAGGAAACGTATTGTAGTTTTCAATGTTATAAACCAATGTACCCTTTTTAATATGATTTTTTGGTTTCGGTTGTATTTTTTTGTTTTTGTTGGTTCTTGTTTGTGTGCGTTTGATTTTAATATTTAAACATAAAAAGCATTTACCTTCATTTTGAACTTTATGAAAAAGATGTCGTCAAATTCTTCTATAGGTTATGGAATTGGTAAAGTGAAAAACTGAGATCATATAAAGACAATGTAACTTCGAAAAGACTTGGATCTTTCAAAATTTGAAATACTTCAATGTAATTTGTGTCTTTAATTACTCAAATTTAATTAGATTAACGTTCGCTAAATTAGATCTTTGGCTAGTAGTTCTTGATATGTAACTATCCGCATTCAATAAATGACCTATTTCAATAAGCGGATTCATGTTCTCTCGCTAACAAAACTGAAAGACTTTATTCATGTACAATGATTGTACATATATAGTAAAGATGCACTCCCAATTCACTTTATACTCTTCTCTACTTCTTCCTAAGGCGCATTCTTTCAGGCGTGTATATTAGCATGTCACCAGGAACGAGCTCCTGACCGCAACTCTAACTGCACCGACCACACTCAGTTGCCTTGTCTCCGGTCTCAGCTCTTTACTTTCGGTATTTCTGCAACTTGCTTCCACCTGAACACCTACAAAATATGCTGTCTGAAACCAAACATGTAAGAAAAGAACAGAGCAATCAGTTCACTAAATTCTCGAACCTATAAAGATTTTGGTTGCAATGTGTTATTTAATCTTAAACTAATTCCTAATCACAAAGTTTCGTGTCAAAAAATTTGATTTAACTCATCTGACTATCTGAGCCAAAATAATCACTCCCAAACTTAACCAAAACAGTACTTATTTTTTCAATCTTAGATGTCGTTGAAACCAGGTTTTGTATATACATCAAAAGTGGATTTTACCTTGCCTGAAGCATTACGAACTGGTGATATGTGAAGAAGATTCCAAAAGGTGCTCTTATCTTTTCTGTTACTGATAAAAACATAAATGATCAGCCAAAAGAATCAAAGAAATAAGATTCACTCAGCACAAATGTTTTGAAGAAATAAATCTTCAACCTGTAATTTAGTATTTGCACTGTGCATGATTGTCCCTTTAAGATGCACTCCTTCATCTGAACCAAAAAACATTCACGATCACAATTCCACGGAAGTCGCGGGCGCCATTACTAATTGAAGTTAAAACGAAATCAGTACCTCGTATAGATCTGAGGAATCGGTATCAACTCCACTCAGAAATCTACAGTTTTGTCCCAACACTTCTTGCCTCTTGTAGCCTACCAACATTGTAGTAAAATAAGAACAGTGAAAAAATCTAATATAAAGATTCTAATTTCTGCAAACCCACACATAATGTGTTTCTAAAACACAAAAACACTCACCAGTCAATGTCAAAAAGGCATCACTCGCGTAAACAATAGGCATGTCAGGTAAGCATGGATTGGTTCTGCAAAGTTAAAGAAACAATGTCATGGGGATAATCTATAGTAGCAGACTGTAGTTCCATAATAAAACTAACAAAATACATAAAACTCACAATACGAAACTTTGTTTGATTCTACCAAGAGAAATAACTAGTGACGAGCTTAGACAATCTACTCCTCGCAAGAAGTACCGCTTTCCACAGACTAATCTACCACTCAACTCGCTGTAATGCGTTAATATAGATAATACATTGTTAATTGCTTCCGCAGCATTCAGCTTCTCAGACTCACTCGCTTCACAGTGTTCCCAATCCTCTAATCCTGCAATACAACAATGCTTTAGAACCATAGTTTTGCAGGCAAGAGATAGTCCACTAAAATGATTTAGAACCCTTAATTCAATACTTAGAACGTTCATTAAGCAATTAAGCAAAGATTCAGCTACAGAATAAAGTTTTGGCTGATTTTAAAGGTCTCTGAGGAATTTTATCAAACAAGTAATACGCATTACTTTAAAACCCAACCTTGTTCATCATCAGATTCCACTGGTAGAGCTCGATCCTGACACACGAAATTACCAAAACAAACCTCTCTTCGACAAGAACCAAACACCAATTCCGAATGATCCGACGACATATCTCCGACATATCTCAACTTCCGATGATGTTCTCGTCCCGAAATCGGGACCTGAACCGCCACAAAATTGATGACTTTACCATCATCTCTCCCAAAAACAGGAGTCATATGAAACAACATCCAAAAGGGAGATCCAGATTTACGATAATTCAACAAGCTCACTTGAACCGATCTCTCTTCACGAATCGCTTCACGAATCTCCATGATTGATCTTCGATTAGTCTTAGGTCCTTGAAAAAACTTGCCATTTCTTCCGATCACTTCTTCACGTGAATACCCAGTCATTTTCAAAAACCCTAAACTCGCGAAAACAATCGGGTGACCCGAAATAAACGGGTCAGTGATTGTGAAATTGTGAGGAAGCTCGTCTAATGCTTCTTTGATCCATAAAGTGTATCGACCGTTAAATGATTCTTCTTCTACAGTGAATACTGATTCTGAAGATTCTGTTGAGGACATAATCGTAGCAATAGCAAACACTCGATGATGATGATGACTACTCTTCTTCTTCTTGTCAGTCTACTGTTTAGTGCCAATCCCATGTGGGTTTTGAAGCGAAATTGAAACACTTTTCTATTGAGTGAATCCGAAACACGAAACCCAGATTACGAAATTGAAATCGAGAGTTAAGAAAACCCAAATGTTTTCATGGAAAAGTCGAAACTTTTTGGACAAGATAAGACAGAGGAAAGAAAGAAAAACCAGAGATTCTCAAGTAAAGGGGAAGAAGAAGAAGAAATGAAAGATACGGAATTGAGCAATACTGTCAATTTGATGTAATCTCTATAGAAGAAACTTGCTTCTTTCTTCTTCTTCTCTTCTATTTCGTTTTCTGTGGCTATTGGAAGAGCCCGATTGATTTTGTCGCGTTTCTCTGTGCTTCGAGTTGTTCAAAAAAAATCAGATATTTTGTTTTCTAATTTAGTAAAAACTTTTTTACTAAATTACATTTTTAACAATTATCCACAAGGATTTAGGGATAAGTACAAGGTTTATGTAGGGCAGGCACAGATAGGATAAGTTAAAATGTGTACTTAATACTCATTTTGTGATCCAAGGTATTTTAAATATCTTAATTTGCCGACCAAACAAAAAAATATCATAATTTGATTCAAATTTAGTAATTTGTTCAGATTAAATATGACCACCTAATTGAAAAAATGTTCAAGTAGAATAGAATTTAAGTTAAATCACACCGGATATTTCGGCTAATTTTATCACCTTTTGTTGCCAAATTTTTTTGTTATAATAAATAAATAAATATTCACCTCTTATTTTGGTGGGTCCCACAAACCGAGATTCCACGTAAACAGAGGGTGGAAAACGACAAAAGCTGACTCTCCATACTTATCTATTTCTCTCTCGTGTCGTGTCGCTTCGTTTGTGTTACCAAATCAATGCAGCCTCGCTTACGTGGCAAACAACATTTGTACGTTAGCCTCTCCCCATGATAACATGTGTCATTCAATCATCGCTTATTATATGGATTTAGATTATACAGGCCCATTGGGCTATACTGTTTATAAAAATGTTCATGATAAAAAACAAAATAAAAATTGTCGCCATGTTCATATAATTTTTTTCCTTTTTATGTTCATATAATTTTTTTTTTCCTTATAATCAAAACTATCATTTAAGATCAAAGAAATGAGCTATAATTAAAATTTACAGTACACTATTTATGGAAAGAAAGACGATGTACACCGGAATACAGAAATCGTGAAGTTGATTATCGCTATGTAACATAGCCTATGTTCGTGTTTGCAGTTGCGAGAGACTGTTACCAGTCCGATTGTGATCATCGAATAGTTGTTGTCCGCATCACGTTTTGTAGTCAAACAAAATTTTGGTCGTTGTAAAACTTTAAGCTGAAGGATTCGAAAGAGTGGGTTTTTTTAATATAGTAACTTAAGCTCGGTCGAAATATATATTAAAAAAATCAGAACTTTTAATCTTTAATTTAAATTTTAAAAGTTAAAATGTCAAAATACTAAAATGAAAAACTGATTAGACCTTTATTTAAACGGAATCTAACGTTTATCTGTTTGTTTATTTTTTTTAACAAAAGTTTCTTATTCCGTATTTAAAATATTTTTGACATTTTTTAAAAAAATCGTTAATCATTTCATGGTAGTTCACATGGTCGTAACGCTGTAATTGAATTTTGTTGTTTTCTAGTAAGAATCAATTTTTACTGAATTCCTTATGTAGTAAATCTTAAGCTAACCAAAAAATAACAAATAAGAAAACCCACATAAAAGTAAAATTAGGTTTAAAGACAAAAATAACTGAATATATTCCACAAAAGAAGGATAAACAAAGAAAGAACAATAAAAAACCAGCCAAACTATAATTGGTTTTCAGGAAAAGTAACAGAGAGTTTTTAAAATCAATGGTTACCTAATAATTACTCTGTTAATCGTTAATCCTCCATTAATGTCTTTCATTTTCCCTCTCTCTTTCAAGTTCCTTGTTATTTAAGCAAGCCATGAATATGATCATCTATTTCTAACCCTGGGCCGACCAGAAAACTTTTGGATGACCCAAATTTCAAGGGTTCTAATAAATTCTTCACCGGGAAAATATATAAAAATAAATAAAAATCTCTCACCGCCGATTCAAATGTTGAATCTTGGGAGCTACGTTTTCGTCTTTGTCTCGTTGTCTCTCGCAGTCGTGGTTCCATCGGTTCAAGCCCACGTCGCCGTATATGATGAATACTGGACGCAGCGTCAAACCGACGCATTGCAACAAACTTTGGAATCTTATGACCCGAACCCGCTTAACGTCACAGACCACTTTAACTACCATGCCGCCTTGTAGTTTCTCTAAATTTAACCTACTTAGGGTTTTTGATTTGTTATCAAAATCTAACTTCTTCCGGAAGTAACTAATGTTTTCTGTTTTTTTTTTTTTTCTTCCCTCAGAGCCATGGAGACGACTGGGATAGTCAACGAAACAAGGAGGGATCTCCGTCAGGTCGGAAATGGTAAGAAAAAACCGAGACGTGGCGGAAGGTACGAAACCCTTAACGCGATTGATAAATGCTGGCGAGGCGACAAAAACTGGGACAAAAACCGGAAAAAACTAGCAGATTGCGTCCTCGGATTTGGCCGCAAAACAACCGGAGGCAAAAACGGACCGATCTATGTAGTCACTGATCCATCCGACAACGATCTAATGAACCCAAAACCGGGAACTCTAAGACACGCCGTGACAAGAGACCGACCACTCTGGATCATATTCGCGAGAAGCATGATCATAAAACTGCAACAAGAACTGATCATAACGAATGATAAAACAATCGACGGTCGGGGAGCAAGTGTTTATATAACCGGGGGTGCAGGTTTAACGTTGCAGTTCGTAAAGAATGTGATAATACATAATGTTCACATCAAACTCATTAAAAAAGGATTTGGTGGGTTGATTAGAGACTCCGAGCATCATTTTGGGCTTCGGACAGCAAGTGATGGTGATGGGATTAATATTTTTGGAGCGACGAATATTTGGATCGATCATGTCTCGATGACAGATTGTTCTGATGGGATGATTGATGCGATAATGGGATCAACCGCGATTACTATCTCCAATTCCCATTTTACTGACCACGACGAGGTAAATAAGGCTACAAATAAATTAGGACTTGGCATAAAACCCTAGCAAAATGTTTTTGAAAACCAAATTATTATTAAGAAAATTGAGCAGTAGCCCATTTTCACCAAATAGCTTTTGGCGGTTACAATTAACAAAGAGCTTATGCTTAAGATGTTCACGGTTGTGTATTCACTTGAAAACCAATACATACTCGATGCAAAATTCGAACGCAAAAACAATGAGGCCTAAGGTCTCCCTTAATTACTGCAGGTGATGCTGTTTGGGGGTACAAACAAGGATGTGATCGACAAGAAAATGCAGATAACGGTTGCGTTTAACCATTTTGGTAAGAGATTGAAGCAAAGAATGCCAAGGGTCAGATATGGTTTGGTCCATGTTGTGAACAATGACTACACTCACTGGGAAATGTATGCAATTGGTGGAAACATGAACCCTACCATTATAAGTCAAGGCAATCGTTTCATTGCTCCTCCTATTGAAGATTCCAAGCAGGTAAAACCACTAAAACTCTCTAATCAACAAATCACTACACTACACTTAAGAGACACAATTGAGAGAAATTTGAAATGCAGGTTACAAAGAGAGAGTACACACCTTATCCTGAATGGAAAACATGGAACTGGCAATCAGAGAAAGATTATTTCTTGAATGGAGCTTACTTTGTGCAATCGGGAAAGGCAAACGCGTGGAGCTCTACCCCGAAAAATCCAATCCCTAGAAAGTTTGCAATCCGGCCTCAGCCAGGAACAAAAGTCAGAAGACTCACCAAGGATGCTGGTACGCTTGGCTGCAAACCGGGCAAGTCCTGCTGAGAAAGCTCCACGTTTGTGCGTGTGTGTTCCCGTGTTGTTATGGTAACAAAAACAAAAACAAAAAAAGACAAAAAGAATTGTATTTGTTGTGGATGGTGTTTATAACAAATTGTGCATAATGCAGTACGGATTATTATTATTAGAAAAAATATAGGTTTCATTTTTTGTTGGATGCGGAAAAAATCAAGGAAAAAAGCACATTCTTTTTGTTTTTCAATCTTTTTTACTTGCCTCAAAGGACACTAATCTAAACACCAATACATAGTAATCACTCCTATTTATCCTATACCTTCTTTCTATCCAAATCCAGGGTCATTCTCGTCAATGCTGTCTGGCTTAGGCTATCAGACTCATGTCTTCTTGCTTCAAAAGAGTAAGACATAAACGTTTTAGACAGACTTGGCTTTGTCCCTATTCATGAAGAAAGAAGTATTATGTCATCAAACCTTGATGATATCTTGGT
The DNA here is from genome assembly GCA_026770425.1 of Boechera divaricarpa. Classification (NCBI taxonomy): domain Eukaryota; kingdom Viridiplantae; phylum Streptophyta; class Magnoliopsida; order Brassicales; family Brassicaceae; genus Boechera; species Boechera divaricarpa. The sequence goes on from CM049188.1 coordinate 17,600,482, forward strand.
ACCATCTGAATTAGCAGTCATCTAGTAGCTCTATCTTATCGCTTTCTTTCAAACCCTGAAACATGTCAAGAGACAAATTGGATGAGTGGAGGTTTCATTTGGAGTTTTAATAAAATCATATTGCTACATCTGATCCAATCTGTGAGTGTACTTGATATCATATATTGATTCGATAATACCTCTGAGCTTGAAGTTTCTTCGTTTGTAAGTACTATACATGTGTTTGACTTCCCTGAAAGCCGAAGCTTCTCCTGCAAGACCACATGAAGCAAGTTATCATAAAATTCCATGGACAAGATGGAGGAAGTTAAGAGGTGATACCACTAGAGTATTGTTAGGGACTATATACATACTAATTCTCCATCTAAATGTTTCTCCTCACAAGAATACATACCTGCATCAATATATCTGGCATCTTGTGATTTTCTCCACCCAAAGAGTCGCACAGATGCATCAAACCCATATTCGCAATATTCTGCCGGAGATAAAAAGCAACAAAAGAAGACGAATAAGTAAATTTGATATTTTACTTCATCGAGCCCAAAATTAGCTGCCAATGATCCCTTCAAATGTTTTTGAGAACATTAATAGATAACAAGATCGGAAATAAAGAAGTACGTACCTGCTTGTACTCAATGCTATCTAATTTTCCACCCTGAAAAATTGAGGATTTAGATGGAATCAGTAAGAAATAACGACCACTAGAAACTCTATATTTTTTGTTTGCTATATTCTTGAGTTTAATTTATTGTCAAGTTAGGTAGTCACATAACTCTGGTGGGACACGTTTTCTGCTCGAGATGACAACAAATAAACAATAAAAAGGTTTCTTTTGACAGCAGTACACGCACCATACCACCAAAGATGCTATGCATTGCGTCAAAATCATCTCCAATGTTAGCAAGATCCTCAAGAGCCAAACCCACCTGTTCCATAGGTCTGAAACTTGTTAATACCACCCTCAAAAGAAGAACTCTTAAAATCTATTAAAATTTAATACCATATTCATACATTATCATGGACTCCCTTTAAGAGATCTTTCTGCAAGTCAAGCTTATCGTCCACCTTCTGAAGTCGTTGGCTCAGGTGCTTCTTAGCATTCTAACCAACAACATAAGCAAAATCACTATACAATTAGAATCCCTTAAGGCCTGATACAAGTAGCAGCAATTGATCGAAGAAGCACCCACCGAAATAGCTTCTGAAACGGTGTCCAAATGCTTCGTCAAGTTCGACACTGCATTTTCCATGTTCCGCTTTGTTATGCACATAATATCAGAGAATGAAATCCCCTACCACAAAAACAAACATCAGCTTTAAAGAATTTATCCTACAAAAGACTTTAGGGATAACTGTCATTGGAACTCTATAAGATACCTTGAACCACATGTAGCCATAGCCTAAAGCTCCCAATGTTGCTGCCGGGACTATAAACGGTGTAAAGTCAGCTGGAAAGTGTAGAAGAGAAAGTTAAGAGAGATTACATAAAACTACACAGATTATTCAAAAATATCAAACCAAAACTGGCTGAAGACAAACCTCCTTGAGCTCCATTCATAACAGTTATCTGCCGTGACGAACCAAATTGCCGAACCTCCATTGCTAACCGTTGCATCTACAAGATTCATGTATGATTGTTCCAAAACTTTAATCCCTTTCAAATAGCTCCAGACTATTCACACACACACTCTTCACCTCAAGATCCATAACACTAAATTTACCTGAGTAGTCATGGCATCAGAATCATCATCGAAATGATCTCCAGATTTCTCAAATTGCTTAACCAAAGCCTTCAAATTTGGAGGAAAAATAAACCTTTTTTTAATACTCCCTTCTAATCCAAAATTCAGAAGAACAACAAAGAAGCTTTTACTAATCGTACCTGTAGCTCACCCAAAATATCTGACATCTTCCCATTCTTAACCAGAATCGTACTAGTATAACCTTCAGATTCAAAGACAACATAGAAGCCAAAAGCGTATGTTTTATAAAAATCTTTAGAAACTCTATAATTGGGGAAAATGATATGATCGAGAAACCCTAGATACCTGCTCCAGCTAAAATCAAAATCTTCGATAACCCAATTCCAGATTGCATCGCAGACTCACAGGTCAAAAAAGTTGTCTTCTCTTTCGAGCTCTGTAAAAGTTCGCTCGCCGGCGTAAGAATCTGTCAGGTCAATGTCGGTTTCTATTGAATGATGTCGTTTTGTACTCTATACCTTAGTTATAAACTCTTTGACCTTGCACAAAACGTAATAAATAAAGTCAACTTTCTCGATATATTGGGTTAATTTTGTAAGGTTCTTAATATTACCGGGTGAAAATGAATTAACGAAAACTTATCTTGCAAAAATCAATTCGGATCTATATCTATCTATTATTATATTATATGAGTAGTGAAAACTTATCACAATCAATTTCACCAAAATCAAATGAAATCTCCGATATATTATTTGGGGAATACATTTATAAATAAACATTAAAAAATGTTAATATTTACATTACATTACCATTATTTCAAAAAATAAATTTTAATCTCTTCTTAATGATATTCATTAGTTATTATGTGATCATTTAATTAATTTTTATAAATAAACATTAAAAAATGTTAATATTTACATTACATTGCCATTACTTCAAAGAACAAATTTTAATCTCTCATTAATGATATTTTTGTCATTAGTTATTATGTGATCATTTAATTAATTAATTAATGATAATTTTTGTTTTAATTAATTAATTTATTTTTAAATTTTTGAAAAGTAGTTAAAATAGATTTTATGAAAATTTTGTTGATTTAATTAAACACACTAATTAAATTAAATTAAATGTTGATTTAATTTATGTAGATTACAATTTTTTTTTGGAAAATTAAGTAAGAATTTATGTAGTTTGTCGATTTTTTTCTTTATAGATTATAATTTTTGTTTAAATTAATTAAATTTTTTTTTGAAAAGTAATTAAAATAGATTTTGTTGATTAAATAAACACACTAATTAAATTAAATTAACTACTGATTTAATTTTCAAAGAAATAAGAGATTTGATGTAAATTGCGATTTTTTTTTGGAATGTTAATGTTAATGTTAGTTTCTCTTTATAATATTGAATCTATTAATAGATTTTTACTAGATTTAAAAATGTTAGTTCATATCTGACTTAGTTTAACATGGTGTAAAATTTAACATAACAATGTAACATTGTAATTTAATTTTCAAATCTATTTAAATTATAAAATTTAGTAATTAAAACAGAATATGATATAATTAAAATTCAAATAAAAAATATCCAAAAATTTTCTGTTGAGATCATTATATCGCAATATCCAATATCGCTAATAGACATACTATCTTTCAACAGAAAAATATATTCTAAGAATATCCTGGGTTAATAGTTTCTAAAATATCTTAATTAATATCTTAGAATATCGCAGTCTTCCAAAACTTTACTTATTTTTTCGGTTAAATAAAAAAAAATATCCTGATTTTATATATAATTTTCCCAACATAAAATTTCTAATATCGTCGAGTATGAAAGATTGTTTTTATATTTCTGATTACAAAATGTTTACGCGGATATTACAAAGATTCAATATTATAAAAACTGATATTAAAATTTTCGTAAAGTTTTAGAAGAATTACAATTTTCTAATATCCTGATTTTATAATTTTCAAATATTTTAATATCGTTAACATGTTTGTATGTGTATTTGGGTTTTCGATATTTTAGAGTAAATATTTACATAGTTGCCTAAATATATATCCTACTAAAATAAATTTCTAATTCTTTTTCTTGTTTCTATTAGTCGAAGATTATTTTTTGGTGTTAATGTTTAAATTATAACAATCACAAATGCACTACGAGTATAATAATTATTAAACACTGATTAATTATTTTTCACATTTCAAATTTCCTAAATTTTTTTCTTGAATAAAAGAAAAACAATACAGAACTTTTACCACACCAATATTAACATATCTGACTCCACTATGTGATTTGTGATTCAACAAAACAAAACTAAAGTTAAACACATTTCTTTTTTCTGAAAAAAAAAAAACTTTGTCTTGAATAGAGAGTCAGGGTAAACATATGGTGTTGGATCTTTTCTTGGCATTTGAAGATCCGAATTATCTCTTGGATTTGTGTTTACAGCTAAGCTTGTTCCAGAGACCAAAGACAAATTTTGGACGCTTGAGTATTCGGATCGGTTTCGGTTCGGTTCTAGTTTTTTAGTTCTAGAGTTTAGGATATATGTAGGTACCAAAAGCGGTTATGTAGTTTAAGATCCATTTGAGTATTTTCATATATTTCAAGTATTTTTTGGATATTTTTAAGTATTCTGGATATTTTTTTGGTATTTTTGATTATTTGGTCTAAATAATATTTTTGGGTATATAAGTACCCAAAATATTTTTGTTCAGTACTGGTTCGGTTCTGAAGTTTATGATCCATTAATTTTTGGTTTCGTTTTGGTTCGGTTCTTCTTGGTTTGGTGTCAATTATTTTGGTTCGCTAATTTCCCAGGACTAGGTAAATCTCTTAAGAGATTGGGTCTCTTATCACTCATTCTCCTTTTGAAGATTCTACAATTTTCGAAGAAATTAAATTAATTAAAATATATGTGGGCTATAAATTTAATTGATTCGAGATATTTTATTTGAAAAACAACTAAGAAATATATTATTTTTATAAAAAAGGTCATATAATCACATTGGTAATATTGGGGTCAAATTTGTAATTTTTGAAATTTGAACGGGTAAAAATGAATTAACAATTTAACACAAAGTCTTCTGTGCTAAGTTCAAAACAAAACCCTTACCTCCATCGTAATCACCTAGTGGAGAAGACGAACCATTGAGAGGGAAAAACAAAAACGATGTCGCAGCTCTTATCTTCTCCTCCAATGGTGGTTTTCTCCAAAACCTTAAACCATCAGTTTACAGACGCTCGCTTTCTCTCTTCTTGCTCAATTCTCACCTCCGGTGGTTTCGCCGGGAAAATCGTTCCTTTAAAACCGACGGCGAGGTTGAAATTAACAGTGAAGTCTCGCCAAGATGATTACTTTGAGAAGCAGAGGTTCGGTGACTCGTCTTCTTCTCTGCAAAACAGTAGGTCACTCATTGTTGAATTTGGAAAATTGGAAAGCATAAAATTTCAGAAAGTTTGATTTTTTTTTTTTTTATTGGTTTGGGTTTATAGCTGAAGGATCTTCACCTCGATTTTATGTGGGTCATTCGATTTATAAAGGGAAAGCTGCTCTTACAATAGAGCCACGAGCACCTGAGTTTGTGGCTTTGGAAGTATGTCTCTCTTTTGGAAGATCAAAAGCTCTACTGTATTTATCTCTAGGTTGATCTCATTTCTTCTTTTTGTGATGTTTTTGATTCAGTCTGGTGCGTACAAGCTGACGAAGGAAGGTTTTTTGTTGCTCCAGTTTGCTCCTGCAGCTGGTGTTCGTCAATATGATTGGAGTAGGAAGCAGGTCTGGTTTTATCTTTAACTTAATACTTCATAGATTGTGATAAAGAACATGAACTTAATTTGGTGAAAGAAACAGCCTTCTTACTTTCTATAATGGGTGTGGTTAGATCATGTTTGATCTGAATTGTTGCAGGTCTAATTTTTTTATCTTTAAATTAGTATTTATAGATTGTGATAATGATAAAAATTGGTTTGTTGAAAGATATTATGATTATGGTAAGATCATGTTTTGATGTGAAATGATGTAAGTCTGGTTTTATCTTTAACTTATAATATGGGTTGTGATAATGATCAATGATTTTATACGGTGAAAGATACAGCCTTTATAAAGATCATGTTTTGATGTCGAATGATGCAGGTCTTTTCATTGTCGGTTACAGAAATTGGTAATCTAGTTAGCCTTGGACCTAGGGAATCATGTGAATTCTTTCATGATCCATTCAAGGGAAAAGGGTATGATCTAGGATCCTATGCGAACTATTACCTTACACAGATTGTGTTTCTCTTTGGAGTTCTGATTCGTTATCGATTCTGTGTTGTGGTTGTTGTAGTAGTGATGAAGGTAAAGTGAGGAAAGTGTTGAAAGTTGAGCCCCTCCCAGACGGTTCTGGCCGCTTCTTTAACCTGAGTAAGCAAAGCTTTATATCTTCTTCTTTATTTTTGTCAAGCTCGTCTGATTTCCACTGTTGATTTTTCATGAAGGTGTTCAAAACAAGCTCTTGAATGTAGATGAGAATGTATACATACCAATCACTAAAGCGGAGTTTGCTGTTCTTATCTCTGCTTTCAGTGTAAGCTCTCTCTTACACTCTCTGTGAAAACTTTCGCCTTTGTTCTAACTTTATACATTGAATTGCAGTTCATCTTGCCGCACCTTATAGGCTGGAACGCATTTGCTAACTCCATCAAACCAGAAGACTCTAACCGCCTTAACAATGCATCGCCGAAGTATGGAGGAGACTACGAATGGAGTAGATGATGGAGATTAGAGGCAACCTTGCAAACTCGGTTGTTCGGTCCATCCCATCTTTATGTTATTGCAAATCAATGAGTCACCAAGAGCTGTTCGAGACAGAAAACAGGAAAAAAAAAAAAAAAAAGCAGCAGCAGAGACTGAAGTAGCGTTTAGACCAAATGGGATGTGTTGTTGTGTAGGAAATAACTCATAATTTGTGTTAGACAATTTGTATTGATTCAAGAGCATTCGGTTACAATTTTGCTAATACAAGAATCAAGTTACTCTTCCTCTTGTCTAGTCTTTACATATACTATTGATCACAACGGGTCTAATACTCTGATCTCTTTAGGGAGCATAGACAAGCTCTCGATTCGGAGGTCGTAAACCAGATGACTCATCCAATACAGGATTGTATTCGCGGTATAGAAGAAACTAAGGGACCTAAACAAACAAAGATAAAGAGATCATCGTGCGGATTATCGCATTCAGACATTAAACCGAGTGTAATACCCGTACAATGAGCTGTTTCTCTTTGTTAGTTAAGGTCCTTCAGTGTCTTCTACACTGCGGATGTAAACCTGTATCAGTGTATCACCTGCTTTATGAGCCCCGAATCAAGAGCATGTCAATACCCCTCAAAGAGATCCCTGCCTTTTCTCACGTTGGACCACTCGGCATATACTTAACCAGACAAACTAAGACCTGGAAGTTTCACCAGTTGCTTCTGATCTATTACCTGCCTGATACTTTCCACATCTTGCCATCTTTCTAATGAAGCATATATGCTAGACAAGATCACAAATGGAGCTGTATTCTCTGGCTCTAACTCTGCTAGCTTCATTGCTGCCTCCTCTCCAAGCACTGGATCCAGGTGTTGCCTACATGAACCTAGCAAAGAAGAGTAAACCGAAGATGATGGTTCTGACATTTGATCTATTACCTCCTTGGCTTCTCTTAATCTCCCAAACCGACCCAAAAGATCAACCATACAACCAATGTGCTCTGTACTAGGCTCATATCCATATTCTTCCTGCATCAACCTAAATACTTGAGATCCCTTCTCGACATTGCCACAGTGACTACACGCAGATAGAACAGCAGTAAAGGTTGCCAAACTCGGTTCTACTTTTTCCTCTCGTAATAGGTCAAAGATTTCAATTGCAGATTCACACTCTCCATGTTTACCATAGCCAGATATCATAACGTTCCAGAACACGGGATCCTTGGGTTTCGGTTCAAACCGATCAAAGATCCGGCGTGCCCACAAAGAGAACCCACATTTCATGTACATGTCGATGAGAGAAGTCGAAACATATATATCCCTTTCAGCTGCAGCTTTAATGACATGCCCATGGATCTCTTTGCCGTTCTTTAAAGCCCAGATATCTGAACAAGCCGATAAAAGGCTAGTGAGACATTTCAAACTAGGAGCCATAACTACTGATAGCATTCTCTCAAAGAACTTGAAAGCTTCGATTGCTTTCCCTAATTGTGAAAAGCCACTGATCAGGGAATTCCACGTAGCTGAATCAGGCTTTATCCCCTCGGAATCTATCTGTTCAAACAGCTCAACTGCTGCCTCATGCTGTCCATTAATCATCATCCCAGAGATAATAGAGTTCCAAGATATTAAGTTCCTGGTATCTTTCAGCTCGGTGAAAACACTGTATGCTGATTTCCAACATCGACATTTCGAGTACATATCAATGAGAGCTGTACCGACCATTGCATCAAACTGAAACTCTTTTTTCATGACAATACCATGAATTTGTCTACCATACTGAAGATTCAAAAGACTAGCGCAAGCAGTTATTGCATTAATGAAAGTAACAGGATTTGGTTCTTCACTTGAAAACTTCCTCATGAGATTGAAGACACTAGGGACCAAATGCATAACTCCATTCTCCATCAATCCGGAGATAAAAGCATTGTAGGTAACAACACTCTTATGAGGCACTTTTTCGAACATTTTCGCAGCCAAAATCCACTCTCCACATCTCGAATACATCGAAACAAGAGAGGTTCCAACGTAAACGTCCATCTCAAACCCTGATTTCATCGCCAAACAATGCAATTGCATCCCTCCTTCCATATCCCCACAGCTACCCAAAACACTCGCCACGGTAACCGAATTCGTCCCAGTCCCAGACCCAGAAACCCTAGCTTCCCCAAACATCCAAAACGCATCTCTACAAAACCCATTCTCCAAAAGCCCAGAAATCGCTGCATTAACACTCGCAATACTCCTCTCAGGCATTTCGTCGAGCACCTTGAGAGCATCCGTCACCTGCTTTACCTTCATGTACATACTCACCAAAGCCGTGGCCGTGAAAACATCAACGAAAACCCCAGTTTTGATGACATGGGCATGCAGAATTCGACCTTGGACAACGTCTCCGAGCTTCGCGCATGATTTGAGAAGAGGCGGGAATGTAAACTTATTAGTAGAGTGAGCTCGCGAGCTCAAAACCACATCTAGCGAACATCCACCAGTCACGAGATTCGAGACTCGGTGTCTCGTGAGGTTTATCATCTAAGAGTGAAGCAAAATCGCAAGAATCAAAACAAATGAAATTTCCCAAAAGTGAAATGAAATCAAAAATCACTCTTTCGTTGGTTTAAAATCTGGTTTAAACCGGTTTATTTCGGTTAAGCGCCACTGCATGGCCTGAGCAAAATATCTGAAGTCTGACTGTACATACAGATCAATATGTTTTGATTAGATCGAAGTTTCTAGAAGATATCACACCACTGCGTGCGTTATACGAAGTTCCACATCATTTCTCTTTTCTCATCGCTCGGGGAATTCGAGGATCGTCGAGCTTCTTTGATCGGAGACTTTTTCTCTCTCTCACCATCATCGTCGTTTGAATTTTCTCGCCGCAAGGAGAGATGGTTGCTTGACGACGAACCTCCACCGATCTCGCCGCTATTTTTTGGCCTTTTTGCACAACAGTGAGATCTCTTTTCTACGATGTTTCGTTGCTAGATCCGTTGAATTTTAGTTTATTATTATCATTCTTTGGCTGTTCTTGGTGAATTTTGATCCGATGTTAAACGCTTCCTAGGTTAAAGACAACTGTGTGGTTTTTGTTAAGAAATTGCCTTTCCGATTTGAAATTGATGTGCTTCTCTAAGCTATTAGGTTATAAACTTCCTTGGCAGATTCAAATGTTTGACATAATTGCATACCCAAGCTGTGAGGAATACTAGTTAATTAGACCATATTTAGGGGAAAAATGTTTTGAGTCACAGTGTGGAACCACAATTTAAACATATTGAAACCATGTAATGGCTTCTTACTGGGTTTGATAGAGTAGAGAAGGATGTCGACTCCAGCGAGGAAGAGATTGATGAGGGATTTCAAGAGGTTGCAGCAAGACCCACCTGCAGGAATTAGTGGTGCTCCACAAGACAACAATATCATGCTGTGGAATGCAGTTATATTCGGGTAATGGAACAAAGTAAAAATGATACTTGTTTGGTTTCAGAGACATTCTAAGTCTGCACTGTACTTATTAAACTTTTTGTTTGTGGATTTTCAGGCCTGATGATACCCCTTGGGATGGAGGTAAAATTTTGATATTGTAATCACTTATCTTGAGATTTTGGCAATCGTTTATGTGTTCTTATATCTTTCTTTTATGTGTCTGTCAGGTACTTTTAAACTCTCACTGCAGTTTTCAGAAGACTATCCAAATAAACCACCAACAGTTCGGTTTGTTTCACGGATGTTTCATCCAAACAGTAAGTTAGAGATTACCACTCTATCTTTTCTTATTCTGAGTGCATGTGCGCATGTGATTGATGGAACTCGGACCTGGCCAATCTTGTGCAGTTTACGCTGATGGGAGTATATGCTTGGACATTCTCCAAAACCAATGGAGTCCGATATACGATGTTGCAGCTATACTAACCTCCATTCAGGTATATATATAGAAATGTCATATCAGAATGCTTCTTATGTCCGGTTTCTCAAAGTTATCGTCGATGATTGTTGTTATTCTGCTTCCTCTCTTACCTTTTATGCGGATCTTTGATCTCTGTTCTGAAGTTTTGTCCTTAATCTGATTACATTAGTGGCTGAACAATCTCCCTTTCTTTTTCTTTTTTTATCACAGTCATTACTCTGTGATCCTAATCCTAATTCTCCTGCGAATTCGGAAGCTGCACGAATGTTCAGTGAAAGCAAGCGCGAGTACAACAGAAGAGTCCGTGAGGTTGTCGAACAGAGCTGGACTGCCGACTAGTAATTATATTAGTTGTAGCATTTCTCTTCAAATAACATTAAACCTCCTCTCTTGTGTTTGATTCCACCAACACTTATCTGTCCCTCCCACTCTCTTTCATATCTTTGTGTGTTTTTCAAACTCTGTGATTTGTTGCTTTTGATGTTTCCATGTATTAATGTAACCACATTCATCTTCATAATATTATCATATGTACTTTCAACTAGAATTTAAAAACTATATTATTTTAATTTAATTTATTATTTTAATTTTAATTTATTATTTTATATATGGTAATTTACTATTTTTAAGTTTTACAATTCTGATTCAAAAACTATATTTTTCATTTTTTATATTTTTTTTATTATAAGTTACATAGAATGTTATAAAGATGGTTCTTTGGTTGTATTTTTGGTTTTTTGGGTTACAATAATTTTTTTAAAATTTTAATGTTATTCAATTATTTATCGTATAAGATATATGATTATCGTATGTTGTGTTTTTGCTGTGTTTTTGTCATATTATATGTTAGTTTGTTTTGAATGTGTTAGTCCATATATGTATATTTAATTTATTATATATCTCTATATAATGAAAATAATGTTTTTAAATCATTCTACCTTTAATAAAAACAATTAATTTGTAAAATATGATTGAACTATAGTACTTTTTAATTAATAATTAATTTCATAGTAACATGGTTAATGTATGTATCATAATACAAAAAACAAATTGATTAGATTACAAATTTCACCAACTCGCGGATTTTTATGACCTATTATAATTAACATTTTCTTAAGTGTTTATTTATCTTTTTTGATTGAAATTTTTTTCTTCACTTTTTTGTTCAATGAAGAAAAAATGTTCTTTCAAAATTTTCAATTTAGTAATAATTGACTAAATTTTGGTTACTTTCTAAAATATATATAGATCTTGGTATATATGTTTATGAAGGTTAGACAAAACAAATCTTAACAAAATTGAAGATTTTGTATATTTTAAAAACTTATTTATGAATATTTATTATATTCGATAAATTATACGAATCAACAAAATAAACAAATTAAACCAAACAAAAATTATTAAATTTGGACGTCTGTTAAATCAAGTTTCATACTCATTCATATTTATATTCATTTAAGTTTATTTTATAATGTGTTTGAACTACCATCCAAAATGTTTAACTGATGTGGAACGTTCATTTCCTATTTTGTTTTTACTGAATGAATAAATTATGTTTGTTTTTAAAAATTCGAATCACGACATATGCAATTTTTTTTATTATACTATGCATTGATTCAAATGTTTTTAAAATATGATCAAATAAATATGAGAAGAGAATTTTTAATAAAATCTTCGAAAAATATCTCTAAATTAATTAAAAGAAATAATTTTGTTGACAAAATCAGACGAGAGAGAAAAATTTTAATATTTCCTTAAATCGTATTGACTGTGATTTTGATTTCAGTTATTTTAATTCCAAAATTATCTTTTCTAATTGCAATTAAACATTTTCTATACATAATTTCAATAGCAATTAAATTAAATAAATGATTGATTTTGACAATATTCAAAAAATGTGCTTCTCTTTTAAGAATATAAAGATTTAATCATTCACGCGAATCTTCTTTTGCTATTTTATCTAACTAAATGTTTAACTAACAAAAAATGAACACTCATGAACAAATTCCACTGTTGTCCTCAACGACTCGTAAGCATATGATCCTTTCACAGATGGATCTGCTAAGCTGCTCAATACTGATGGTTCATCTCTCAAACCGTCCAGCTGCAGGAACTTACAAAAGGTTTCAAATTTGTGAGCCATGTCGGATTAACGAAGATGAAAAAGACTCTGAAGCAGAACAGACCTGGAGCTTTTCCTGTGATGATCTGTAGTAATATCACTCCAGACTGGTACATCTTCATCCTCATCACTTTTCAAAATTCACTAATAAGGACCAAAACTGCTGTAAGGATGACCACACCAATGATTATTAAAATCACTAACCCGTGTTTGATCCCTGAAAAATCTTTCTTTTCAACCTTATGATGGGTTCTGCTCGGGCAAGGATTACTGGTGATTCTCCAAGAGTGTCACAAACATAATGCTCGGATAATAAGATTTGATACTTCGCTTGCACAGAACGTACTACAGAAGGATGAATCGAAAACAAACTCTTACAGAAACCTGAAGGGTTGAAGGTTGCACTACCTAAAGAAATTCACTTTCAGAAATAAGTTCATCTTCTACAAACGGAATGGTTTTCCGAACAATTACCCTCATAGGAGCTCCTGCAAGAAGGAAAAGATGTGATGAATAAACCACTAAAGAAATGGATTCTAAAGCCTCAAGAGCGATGTCAATTGAAACTACACCTCCACTAGCTTGATCATCTTCAATACAGATTGCAGCATAATGAGAATCAGCCATCTCCAATAGGGCAAACTTCCATTCTCTGTTGCATTTGTTTGTCTTATCCAGTGAATTGACAGACAATTCAGATGTCTACAGAAAACGATCAAGCGTCTTAAAATTCTATTGCTACTGTCTGCTTATACACTATGCTGCAAAAACTTTTTTCCGACAGCAATGAAAACAAAAACTGCAAAGGAAATTTTCAGAAAGTGTACAACGCAACATCTAATTGCATTTGATAAACACCCTATTCAATTTCAGAGTGTGATTAAAGTCTAAAACAAACCTTGCAAAGATTGTAGCCTCCGTTTGTTCCAGCTTTAGACTGGATTGTGAAGGTATTAAAAGGTGCAGCAGAGAAGCCTTTTCCTAATGCTTTCACATATGCTTCCTGGAAATAGAACCATCACAACAGTTTTTAACTATGGAGAAGAAACAAGTTTTCAGGCTCTAAGTATATCTGCTGTTAGTAAAAACTACCTTAAGAGTCCATAACTTAATAAATTCCTTTCGCCGAACTTCCGGGTCTGGTATAGTTGACAAAAACTTCACTTCATCACTAGAGTAAAATCTTTCTGCCAATGATAAGATCTCATGTTTTATCTTCCTTTCCTTGTCTTCAAGATCGATACCAACCTACAGTCATTGTAAACTGCAATTGTTCAAATTTAAAACAAGTAAACATTGACAAAACTGTATGTATTTGCCTAAATAGAAGACTTACCGGAACATGTACAGTCACCCCACAGGCAATTAATGAATCTGTGTGGGAGATATTGAAATGCAGTGGTGGGTTATTACAGTTCTTATAATCCTGCCAATCTACCTGTAAACAAGAATAAATTAAATTTTCGCCTTAAGCCGGGACTATGAGTCTAGTATAATCCCAAATAACTGTCTCACCTCAGGCTTTCCATACATATTCTTCTTGAACATCAAGGTCCGAGGATCGACCGCATTGTTTGTCTGATCTAGAAATATAAACATTACAGTTAATGCTCTGCAAACTCGTTAAAATCTTGAATTTCTATAAAGAAAAATTCAATCTGCAGGTAATCACCATATGGTAAAAAAAAAAAAGCTCACAGTTTCAGGTAATGCAATATTACTGAATAAAATATTTTGAAGATAAGTTCTTTCTAATTAAGTTTTACTGTTAATCATAACCCAAGAGACTACCTAACAGCATCATATAGAAAGGCAGCTTTAGGAGACTAAGAAGCTTAATCTTCAAGAAACAAAGCCTAATAGGAAACTCCAGTGCCTAATGATTGATACTAGATGTAAAGTATAAGAAAAAATAACATACATCTTGCAATGGTCGTCCGAACCAATGCGCGGGCAAGCAAAGCATTCTTCTTAAGCTTATCACCTCGCATCTGAAGAACTTTATCATTCTCAGGTGGTGACAGAAGTTGGGAGTAGTGTTTTAGAAGAGATGTACTTTTCACTTCATCTGGAACAATATACCATAGATGAGTCTCCCTAGATGAAATGAATAAGAACACAATCAATGTCCATAACCATCAAAAATCATCGGAATATGAAAGGAAAACAAATGTAGATTATATAAACTGACACAAGAGTGTTGAAGATAAGCTTCAACACTATAAACCAAATCATATCAGCCAATTTGGATCATTCCATAACAATATTAGAGAACCCTAAAAATTGAAGCTTATTATTGCATTCCAACTCTGAAACCTATGACAATAGAAGACTCTTAACATACGCAATGAGCTACTTACATCCGAGATGGAAGTTGCAGAGGAACCAGTGAAGGCAATTCGATTGAGAAGCTTCGCTGCATTTGCGACATGACAATGGTTCTCATCAGCTCAAAGTATTACCAGAAACTGAGCTCCAATTCACCCCGATCCGTTGATCGGAAGTTGCTCCGGTGAGGAAATGGCGGCGGCATCGATTTGCAGCAGACGGAGAAAGTATTTGAGAAGACTCATATTATAACCTGTTTGGTTGTGCGTATAAGTCTATTCCTCAATTTACGATACACCAAATACAGTCGCAAAAATTTGGGCCAGGCCCAGGCCCATGGCTATTACTCCTACATAAGATAGAACTATGCGGTTAACCAAACAAGTCATTATCGGCGGTGACTTCTCGACGCCATTGAACGTGCGTCTGAGAGAGCTCGCATATCAGAGGAGAGGTTGCGAGGCTGAGCCCTTTGTGCTAACTTCTCTTATCTCAATGTATTGTAAATGCAGTTTGGTCGAGGATCCACGCAAGGTGTTCGACGAAATTCCTCATTCACGTCAGCTCTGGTGTTTGTTACAACGCTTTGGTACACAGCACACTCGGAAGTAGAGAAGCTAGTAAAAGGTGTTTGTCCTGATCCTGGTACATTCTTTAGTGTTCTTTCTTTTTGGAGCTCAGAAGATTGGTCAAGAAGTAGAGAAGCTAGTAGAAGTCAATGGTATTGTATCAAATTTGTTCGTAAGCAATGCGTTGACCAATATGTATGCTAGGTGCAGTAACTTGGCAAAGGCACGTGCTTTTTCGACATCATACTTGTAAAAAGCTTAGTGTTTTAGACTTCCATGGTAGCTTGCTATTGGATGCATGGAATGGGAGAGACATGGCGTAATCTTTTCAATGATATGATAAAAAGCAGTGAAAGACCCGATGGTAAGTTGTTTGTGATGGGTTTATCTGGGCTAACCGATAAAAGTTTAGAGTTGTTTGGTGCGATGAAGAGAGAGTATAAGCTGGAGCCTGGTCCTTAACACTACTCTAGCGTAGTTGATCTACCCGGCAGAGCTGCTCGACTGGATGAAGCCATGGAGTTTATAGAATCAATGTCTGTTGAAACCGATGGTGCTGTTTGGAGACCTCTATTGGGTGCCTGTAAAATCCATAAGAATGTGGATATGGCAGAGTTAGCTTTTGCAAAGGTGATTGAGTTTAAACCCATGAACATTGGCTACTATGTATTGATGTCAAATATATATTTAGACTCGAAGAATCAATAAGGAATCTGGAGAATCCGGGTAATGATGAGAGAGAGAGAGGATTCAGAAAAGAGCCTGGGTATAGTTATGTGGAACACAATGGAAGAGTTCACTTGTTTTAGCTGGCGATAGAAGTCATGAGCAAACAAAGGAAGTTTATAGAATGCTGGATGAGTAAGAGACTTAGGTAATGGAGATTGCAGGAAACACGTATGATAGAGGCGGAGAGGTTTTGAGCAGTTGACGTTAGCATAGTGAGAGGTTAGCAGTAGCTTTTGGGGTTCTTAACAGTATTCCAAGAACAGAGATTGTTGTGATACAGACCCTAAGGGTTTATGAAGATTTTCATGTGTCAATCAAGCTGGTTAGCAAGATTGTAGACCGCTAATTTGTTGTAAGAAATGCATCTCGGTTCCACTATTTCAAAGACAGGTCTGCTCGTGCAACAATTACTGGTGATTTTCTAAGAGTCTCACAAACATGATGGTCCAGTAATAAGCTTTGATTTTCCGCATGCGGGAAATGTACTACAGAGGATGTATTCAAACAAGATGCTTACAGAAACCTAAATAAGTTTGCCTTCAGAAATAAGTTCATCAAACATGATGGTTTTCCGAACAATCACCCTCATAGGAGCTCCTGCAAGAAAGAAAAAAGGATGTGATGAAGAAACAACTAAATAAGGATTTTTCAGTGTCAAGAGCTATGTCAACTGCAGGAATTAGCGGTGCTTCACAAGACAACAAGATCTGCTGTGGAATGTCGTTATATTTGGGTAATGGAACGAAGTAAAAGAAGATACTTGTTTGGTTTCAGAAACACTCTTAAGTCTCTACTGTATTTATTAAACCTTCTGTTTGTGTATTTGCAGCCTGATGATACCCCTTGGGATGGAGCTATAGTTTCGTTATTGTAATCACTTATCTTGAGATTTTGGCAATCTTTAACGTCTGTTCTTATACCTTTGTTTTATGATCTTGTCAGGTATTTTCAAACTCTCACTGCAGTTTTCAGAAGATTATCCAAATAAACCACCAACCGTTTGGTTTGTTTCACGGATGTTCCATCCAAACTATAAGTTAGAGATTACCACACCATCTTTTCTTATTCTGAGTGCATGTGATTGACGAAACTCGCACTTGGTCAATGTTGCGCAGTTATGATGATGGGTGTACATTCTCCAAACCAATGGAGTCCAATATTCGATGTCGCTGCTATACTACTCTCCATTCAGGTATATATACAGACATGTCATATCGAAATTCTTCACATGTCCAATTTCTCATTATTGTTGATGATTGTTGTTATTCTGCTTCCTCTCTGCCCTTTTACACAGATCTTTGATCTAAATTTTGAATTGTCGTTCTTGATCAAATTACATAAGTGGCTGAACAGTCTCCCTTTTTTATCGCAGTCATTGCTCTGTGATCCTAATCCGAATTCTCCTACAAATTTCGGAAGCTGCAAGAATGTTCAGCGAAAGCAAGCACGAGTACAACAGAGTCCGTGAGGTTGTCAAGCAAAGCTGGACTGCAGACTACTAATAATAGTTTTGTTGTAGCATTTGTCTTTAAAAAAAAAAAAAACATTAAGCCTTCGCTCTTGTGTTCCACCCACTCTCTTTTATGTCGTTGTGTGTTTTTCATACTCTGTGATCTGTTGCTTTTGATATTTCTATGTATTTTTGTAACCACATTCATCTTCATCATTATCATATATATTTCAATTCGATCATTCTCGCAGATCTTTTGCTGTTTATTTGATACAACAGATTACTAAGTTAGCTAATAGAAAGTATTTCAAGTAATCTATGAAACTACATATTGACTTGTTGACTCTTAGCACTGTTTCAACAGTTTTATCTCTGTTTTAGAACATTTTTCTTGAGGATCTGTCATTCATATATTGCCTTCATGGATGATTCATGATTCCCACTGCATGGTCTCCATCCTTGCTGCACTTGAATTGTATACTGCAGATTCCACACAACATCTTCAATGGAAGGCCGCTTGCTCTGATCTTCGCAAAGACAGTTGATAGCAAACTCTACTGTCGTCCTCAACGATTCATAAGCATATGATCCTTTAACAGATGGATCTGCTAAGCTGCTCAATACTGATGGTTCATCTCTCAAACCATTCTCCAGCTGCAGGAAATAACATAAAGGTCAAATTTATAAGCCATGTTGGATTAAAAAAAGATGAAAAGGTTCTGACTGAAACGAAACAGACCTGAAGCTTCAAACTTCCCATCTCTGAAGATCCTGCAGCTACTACTTTTCCTGTGATGATCTGTAGTAGTATCACTCCAAACTGGTACACATCTTCTTTCTCTCTATCTTCATTACTGCACACAATTCACTAACAAGTATCAGAATTTGATAGAAGAGAACACATTTTATCATATCTTTAGAGATACAACAACCTCCGAGGATTTTTGGCTTGAGGACTCTCTTCTCCAACCTAGAAATGCCATGAATTTTCTTAGATTGATCAATTAAAACTAGAAAGAAAGAAAATTAGGGGGTCATTGAACGTAGGAATTTAATTGAATTAGTCAAAGAGTTTTATACCTTGGTTGGTAAAGGAATAGTATAGCCACTGATTTTTACGTTGAGTGTTTCATCAAGCATGATATTCTCTATCTTCAAATTGTTCCCAAAGATCCCTGGTGCTACTCCCATGTGCAAGAATTGTATCCCTCGAGCGACTCCTATGGCTATCGCCATTCTCTGAGGCCATTTCAGTACTTCTTTCTTCCTACAGTCTGATTACAAAATTTCCCATAATGAATAACCATTTGAATCTATGGAAACCTGAATATATTTTCCGTCTTTTTCAGGTTATTACTTGTGAGAAAGTCCCTCAATGATCCACTAGAGATGTATTCTTGGACGATAAAGATGGTGTGTCCAGTGTGTTGATTGTGGTCTTGGTTACTGGCAATGCAGTGTCCAAGAACGCTAACCAAATGCATATGTCTTAGCTTTGATAAAACTTCCATCTGTTGAGCTAAGCTTTGTGGCAAACTCTTCTGCTTCAGCTTGATACATCGCACTGTCACTGGTATGCCTTCTCTTAGACAACCTCTGTACAGCTGTTCAAATACCAAATATATTAATCAATTAGGTTCGTCTCCAGAGTCTCAAATCATGTTTTTTGTTTTTACCTGTTCGCAGAACAGACTAGCTGCATCAAAATCGTTAGTCGCTTCTTCCAGTTCCTCCAAGGAGAAAACGCGGTACGGTGGCAAACCAATCACTGCAGACCTCATTGTCTGCGGTACACGTTCTACACTCATAAAGATTCTGTTAATGGTTTTTGCTAGAGAAAGACTCAGTTTCACGATTTCAAAGTAATAAGAACAGTCATTGTTTACTTGAATCTGGTAATGACTTAGAGCTGGCGGTTGTGGTGCTGCAAACTGAGACTTTATCAGAGGTATGTCTCACATTGTTCACTTCAAAAGGATCTTCTTCTGATCTTGATCTTCTTCTTTTCAGGACAATCAAAACCAGGAGAACCAAAATTGCTGCAAGGATAATCACACCGATGATTATCAAAATCACTAACCCGAGTTTGATTCTTGCAGAATCTTTCTCTTTAACCTTGGGGACAGGTTCCACAGCTATTGCTTTGCTTGCTTGGTTTTGACAGAAAGAAAGCGGACGCTGATACTTCGCATTAGGAGTGCCAATCAAAGACAAGCAATTGAATGAGAAAAGCACTCTCTGATTGCTGAAACTCTTTGAAGAGTAGCAAGAAGGAAGCTTTCCGGTTAAAAGATTATGAGAAACGTCTAAAGTTCTAAGCTTTGAGGGTCTGCAAGAGGAATTTGGAAGTGACCCGCTTAACATATTCTGATCCAAACTGAGAATTTGAAGAGAAGGAAGCGAAAACAAAAATTCTGGAATCGACCCGGTGAATTTGTTGGAAGAAAGGTCTAAACTTTGAAGCTTATTCAACTTCTTGATCTGTTCTGGAATCTTGGATCTAAAGGAGTTGTTCTTCAATGAAACAGTGATGAGATGACTTGGGAGGGAAGGAACTTCAGGACCGAGTTTATTACCTCCCAAATGCAGTTCTTGAAGATTCGACAACCCTCTGAGATCATCAGAGACAAAACCCCAGAACATATTTTCTGTTAAAACAAGGCTTCTCAGATTCCTTAAAGACGCAATCTCTTCTGGGATCTTCCCGGAGATGAAATTAGAGCTGAGATTGAGAGATTCGAGAGAAGATGATAACTTGGTGATGATTTTAGGAGAGAGAGAACCAGAAATTCCGAGTGAGGTAAGAGACAAAGTGTTTAAGCTTGAGAGTTGTGTAAGAAGAGTGAAGAGTTTATGAAAACTTCCGGAGAGCTTACTGGTTCTGTTCCCGGTAACGGTTAACTCTGTTATGTGACCGTTGAAGCAGATGATTCTGAAGGAAGGAGAAGGACGAATGTGGCAGAAATTAGTCGTATCGGTCCATGATTGAAGAATCTGTGGATATTGTAGTTGCTTCTGGATTTCAAGAAGAGTTTTTGATTCACTTGAAGCTAGCTGAGACTCGGAGAGTAATGGAAGAAGAAGAAGAAAGAGAGTGAAGGAAAATACATGGATTTGGAGAGACTTCCGCATTTTCTTGGGAAAATTTACAGTATTAAAGATGTGTTTTTGGCTTTAGAGAAACAGAGACTCATTGAAAGTTGTCATTGTTTTTAGGAACAAGAGGCAAGATTTATTGGGAAAGCAGATGAAAATTTTGGATCAAGAGATGAGTTATAAATTTCTGGGTAAAATGTATAAATTTTCTTGAATATTTTTCATGGGAAAATAAAAGTAGAAAAGCCAATTAAGGTGGAGGCAATAAATGCGATCTTTCATTTCTTAAACTTTTTTGTTTGGTTGTTTGTTCATTACTGCACATTGCACAACCTAAGCTTGACAGACTGTTTTTAATGAATCCAAGAAGATGAAATTTTTATTTTATTTTAATCTAATTATTGTAACAATAACGACTTCTATTTCACATGATATTTTCATAGTATTTGTTTTTAATATAACTCAACTTGTTAATAACTAGTAATTTTTATATCTAACTAGAAATTGTTCCTTATTACCGGGTTAATGAATCTAAACAAATCCGATCTTTTAAATAATAAAAAAATTAATAATAGAATATCTGATTTTTTTGTGCAAATCAATATCCAATTGTGCAAATAAAATTAAATAATATTTTAACAAATCTGATTTTTTGGAATATTAACAAATCCTATAAAAATGTATGATTATTAACAAATCCCTTTTTTGGAATAGTAAACAAAATTTTTTGGAATATTAACAAATCCGGTTTTTTTGGTAACCACAATAATTGATTATAAACAAATCTGATTAACTAATCCGATTTTTTTAAAATATTCAAAAATCCTTTTGGAATATTAACAAATCGGATTTTATTGTTAACCATAAATTAAATGATTTAATTAAATGATCACATAATAACTAATGACTAAAATACCTTTAATGAAAGATTAAATTTTTGTTTTTTGAAGTAATGGCAATGTTATGTAAATATTAACACTTTTTAATGTTTATTTATAAATGTACTCCCCAAATAATATATAGGAGATTATGAAGTTAGAAAACACAGCAAAATATTAAAAATTGATAGTAAAACTCAGCAGTTGTTCCGCATGTTACCATTTACAGCATAAATCAAATATTTGTTTTGTAATAACTCAAATGGTTATTAGCTCACAGCTAAGCCAGATGATAAGACATTTAACAGTTAACACTAATAATTTTTCTTTCGTTTTCGTAGATTGATTAAACACGTGCTTTGTTTTCTTAATAAAACATGTGCTTTTGGATTATAACCTCTATAATTTAAAACCTCTATAATTGATCAGATAAGGTTAGAGATGTTTTGTTACTTGTCGGTGACAATGAGATTAAGAAATGTGTGTCGTTTTTTGTTCTCTAGAAAACGAAGCCATTACGATTGTGTGACTGTCTTACCTTTAAATGTGTGTTAGAGATTCTACCAAATGTCGAGCTGTTCATTTACTTTCTCTTTTATTCTTTTTTTTTTTTGGGTACAATTTCTATTTTTATTAATGATAGTGTTTTAAAAAAATATGGATTTTAGATGATGAAGCACATGCAACGGCCTTGGAATAATCGTCAACTGCGAAAGTATCATTTAATATTTTCCACAACAGCCATTTATTTATCAAAAAAAGAAAAGCATTTAAATTTTTCCGATTTTTCTTTTCTGAAATCCAAGTCTTTAATTTTTATAAAATAAAATAAAACTTTATTTTGGGCTTCTACGCTTTTCATACGTGTAACTTTTAGCCTGTCTATAATGTAATACATTTAAGCCCAAAATATACCATTAAGGTCGGACCCGCACATATTTGCATAGTTATTTTTGTAAGACACTTAATTTTAAAATATAATTTAATTGTAAATAACAATTAATATTACGTGTATATTTTTAAAAATGATCAAAACCTTTCTAGCAGTTTAATTAGGAGTGATAAAACAGATTTGAATTCGACTTTAGTTTAGATATTTCATTATATAACTTACGCATATTCATTTTGGAACGGAAAACCCGTCTCGTCCCATATCCGTTAAAAAATTTCAGTTTCATAACCGTTTTTTTAAAATAATTACCCGTTCGTCAATTTTATTATAAGAGATTAGATAAAAAATTTAGACGAGATACTCGTATTCTCCGTTTAAATATTTATTTATCCAAAACATATAATTCTCAAAAAAATTCTAATGTTTTCAAAAATACCCAAAATTCTCAAAATATCCGTCCCGAAGTGGATCATTATCCGTACCATAGTCAAATCTTACCCAGATTAGTGAGAGTTTGAGAAATGAATCTACCTACTAAATTTTTCGATCCCGTACAGTTACCCATAATTGATTTGAAGAACTGCATTTTGTCCTCCAAACTGACTTATTCGTGGCAACCTGCCGGCCGCCCAACGACCTTTATCAAAAATCGTTCGAGTAGTGTTTTTCATTACTCGAATTATTTGTTCCCATCCCATACCCATTATTACCCATCCCAATACCAAAAATAGATTGTCCTTTAAAAATAGCAGATTGATTTTGTCGAATAACTATATTAGAGAAACCAAAAATTAATTATAGTTTCTAAAATTATATGTAGTTAGTACAATGAATTACTTAAAAAAGCTGGTAAAATTTAGATACATCAAATTATATATATGTGAAAACTATATTTAATGTAATTTTTTTGGGGCATTTATGTTTATTTGTCAAACTTATGAGATGGTCCAATAATTTTACATTTGCCAAACTGAAAAAAATGTAGAACTGCTTACCTTGCATTTCTTTTTCTCTTTATTTACACAATAAACACTTCAGTTCTCTTTTGAAATAATCTTTGAACTTTATACCCATTCGTGACATATGTCGCTTAATTTGAGCATTTCTTGGATCCTTAATAGCATAAGCCGGTAATCTTAGTCGGAAACGATTTCTTATCTACTTTCCCGTTTTTCTGGCCGTTCTGTAGTGCAGTTGTCATGTTCTCTACAAAAACATCTCTTTTTATGTCAAGTTCACTGGAGAACCAAATGGTCTCCATATCCAAGAACACACGAACTCCATTCGACTTATCATAATCTTTAGGGTCCACTTGATGAGAACGGAGATATTTACCCTTTGGCACTTGCCAATTACCATCTGAAAATAAAAATAATAATCATTAATATGTATATATTGATAACTCTAATATCATTGAAAATGTTTCTCAAACCGCATTCAATAATCGTATGAACAAATTGTCTTGCAAACAACACATTTGCCGAGTTAGTCGAAAGTACTCTTTCCAATTGACTTTTTTTTTTGTTTCTTACTTTCTATTAGACTTTTAGGATCATATTCCTAGGATTTCAAACTATAGAAAGTTAATGTATGAACTCGTTGTAATCTATTTTTATTTAGATAGTTAGGATCCTATAATTTATTTTCGAATTATTTTTGATTAGATGAAACTTTCGATTATTACGGTTTAAGGTAAATAAATTTTTAAGATCCTAAAACTATGATTAGACGTTACAACAAAATATTATGTTAAGAATTTGATTTGTAACTTTTTTTTTCTTTTTTTTAAAGGATTTTATATTATATATATAGACAATCAAAAAAAAATTAAAGCTTCTCTTTAGGTTTAACTTCCTCGTAAAGATCAACTGTTGTTGGAGAATGTACAAAAGTTGTGAAAATATTTTCAGTGGATGATGATAATAAATCATAACTCAAATGGTTATAAAGTATTAGTTCATAGCTAAACCATATGATATGACACTTAACATTCTAATAATTTACTATGAATTCGAATGGTGACAAATTGATGACTCACTCTAATATGATTTAGTTTACTAAATAATGTCATAGTTAACGTAATTATAATATTTTAATGTTATAATTCATTATTAACTACAAAAACAATGAAATGACTCTTTTTCTCAATGAAAAGACTTATAAGTTTAAGATAGACAAACGTAATAAACAAACATTTAATGCCTTTAAAAATCAGGAATTAGCGGATTAACCACTTCGATAATGACAGCATTAGTTCTCGATTAGAAAAATCATTAATCCAACTAAAAAAGAAAGATATTTCAGTAAACTCCAATACAATCTACAACTCATCAAGTGGGCTCATACCACCAATAGGCCCATTAATAAAACCATTATCGAAAAATCAGTAAAACACAGTCGTTTCATGCCTTTATTGTTCCGTCTCTCTCCTTTTGTTTCTCTCTCTCACATTACAAACGGTGAGAGTGTAATTTCTTACTGTAACCACTTTTTGTTTTTTTTAGGTCACTGCTCCGACGAAGAGCCTAAAAAAGACAACAGATTTTGAAGAACATAACAGTAAAGATTAGGTATATTGTGAACTCTATTTCAGATTTGACATTTTAAATTCCTTTTTCTTATACACATTTTAGGAAAAACCCTCACAAAAAAAAGTTTCCGCTTTTGATTTCTTCTTCTCAGATCTGAGTGCTCAATGTTACTCCATCTTCTTTCACTCTTCGATTTTGTATCTCTATTTTATTTGAAAAAACGGTTTTTGAGTTTTTCTGGTATTTGTTCATATGAAATTTAGGTTTTTTTTGGATGTTTTCCCGCTAAATCTACATGGGTTTTGGTTTGTAATCGTCAAAATCTCTGCTTTTGTTCACTTTAGTTAATGGGTCTATGTGTTCCTTTGGCTTTCGTTACTTTTTTTTGTTTTCGTCTCTCTCTTTTGATTTATGCTTTAATTACTGTACAGTTGATGTCTGTTTTCGTCTTGGTCCTAACTGTTAGGGTTAATCTCTCTCTCTCTCACACTCTCTGATTTATGTCTTGTGTGTGTTTCTAGGGTTTCTGTTTTGAGATTTTTGATTCTATATTTGTAATATGTTTCAGCTTCAAGTAAAATTGATGGTTCCATAGCTTTTGCTACTGTAAATTCATAGACTTTGTTTGTTTTGACCTGGGGTGTGGCTTATACAAAACGTGTTTTTGTATATGCAGGTTTCTATTTTTGTAGCAACTTTCTAATTGTAGCCATTAGAAAAGATGGGAAAGACTCCAAGTCCTGGTAAATGGATCAAGTCTCTTCTTGGGAAGAAGTCATCGAAATCGAGTTTGGAGAAAGGAGGCGAAAATTTGGTAAGAATAATGAAAGTTCTGGGTTTTTTTTTCTGTCGGAAAATTAAATGATTAGTAATTGTAAACAATGTTCATATTTTGGAAGAGATCTGCAAAGAAAGAAGAGGTTGTAGTGAGGGTGAAGGATAATAATGTCTCAAAGTTACCTACCGAACCCCCTCCCCCTGTAATTTCATCAGAAGAAGTTGCAGCTACTCAAACTGTAATAGTTCCTGATGTTGTAATCGCGGAGAAGCAGCCAAGTGGAGACATTGAAGGCGATGAGGCATCGAATGTGAATTTTGAGTCAGGGAATGACTCTGAAGAAGTCAAGCTTGAAGAAGCTGCTTTCAGAGCTCATCAGGTGAATTCTTATTCTTCATTCTATATGTATTGATATTTTGGGTCCTATTTTGCTGATACTTTGTTGTTTTCTTAACTCGTGAAGGCCCGTGAAGAATTTCAGAACCTCAAAGGTATTATAAGGGTGCAAGCAGTTATCCGTGGTCACTTAGTTAGAAGGCAAGCTGTTGCTACTTACTCGTGCATTTGGGGAATTGTGAAGTTTCAAGCGCTTGTTCGCGGGAAGAAAGCTAGATCTTCAGAAATCGGGGCTGAACTTCAGAAAACAAATACGGTACTTAATGTATGTTACCTCAGAAGTTTGACTTTGATAACTGGTACTCAATTTTGCTTTCAAAGCTGTAAATTCTTTTGTCTATTAGGAAACCGAGACTTCTGAAACTTTGCAAGGAAGCACATACAGTTGGATGGAGAATCCTACAAAGCTTTCCATGATTGATAAGGTATCATCAATATTTTGCTCTGTGATTCTTTGACAGACTCATAATTATTTGTTTCCCTGACTTTTTCAGCTTCTGGTTTCGTCACCAACGGCATTGCCTCTGAAGATCCAATATAGTCCCGAGGATCCTAACTCAGCCAAGGTGTGGCTTGAACGTTGGACGCAATTGCAGGCTTGGGCTCCTGGTCCACTTGTGGTTAAGAGTCTGATTCCAAAATCTCAGACAAAGAAGAGAAGTTTTCAAGCAGTTGAAACGGAAAAGGGAAAACTTAAGAGAGGTGTGAAGAAACCATCCGGTGCTTTAAATACTGGAAATAGCTCCAGTAACCGTTCTACAGCTGAACATGAAAAGCCTAAACGAACTGTGAGGAAGGCTTCCACGCTTGGTAAAGAACTTTCAAGGATCGAGAATGACAAGTCTAAGCAGAGTTCTAGAAAAAGTACTAGCGCCCTAAAGGAAGGGTCTTCAGTGGAGGTTAAAGATGAGAAGCCTAGAATTAGTCTAAAAAAGGCTTTGCTTTCTAACGGGATAGAGAAAACTACCCGCAAATCCGCTGAGAAGAAGAAAGAGACTGCAGATTCAGTGCAGAAAGAATTGTCTGTTGATAAGGTTTCAGCTTCTGTAGTTGATACTCCCGAAGATGAAAAGATGAACCTTATCCCTGGAACAGTTTCGAAAGAGTCTGATCTCGATAAAGACGAGAAATCACCGGTTCTGGATAACCTGGAGCAAAAGGAACTCAAGACTGCTGAGAGAGATGATAAAGCTGAAGAGGAAATCCAAGAGCCAGAAGTGCAGATAAGCTCTGAGAATGGAAATGTTGCTTCTGAGAACACAAAGGCAAGCGATAGACGAGCTTCGTTGCCTGCAAAGATTGAGAATCATCATCAAGACGATGGGCTTACGCATAGTGGTCGAAAAATCCCAAGCTATATGGCTCCAACTGCATCTGCAAAGGCAAGAATAAGAGGACAAGGGTCTCCGAGGATTGCTCAAGAGAAGCCTGAGAAAAACGGGACAACACGGCGCCACTCTCTTCCTCCCGCAGCCAATGGTAAGCTGAGTACAATGTCTCCAAGGGCTCACAGACTTCTCATAGCTTCAGCTAAAGGATCAATGAACAGTGACAGATCTTTTTCGTCTTCCAAAGACATTGGTGGTAAGATGTTTAAAGCTGTACACTAGCCTCTTCAAAATTTCAACCTTTACATTAATATCTACATCCTTTTAACACATTTCGTTCATGTTTATTTTAGACAAGTCGACGAAAGCTGAGTGGAAACGGTGAAAGCTCTGAAACCTTTTTGAGACAAAAGAGAAAGCAATCCAGTTTCATCCTCATCATCTTACAGCGTTGAACAAAGCTCTGAAACCTCTTGAATCACTTTAACTGTTTCTTTATTCTGATTTTCTGTGTGTTTTGTGTTTGGTTTGGTTTTAATTTGGTTTGGTGTGATGAGTCTTTGACATGTTGTCTTCAGTTTACACTCAATCAGATGCTATGTCTTGACAAACAAATAGGGTTTGAGTAAATAGATCTTAAAAGTCGTCTCTAATCATTTGCAGTTTGTTGTTGGAATTTGCAGTTCAATATTAGCACTGAACAAACCAAATTTTATAAAATCGAGCCAAGATTAAGCTTTCGTCCGGTAGACAAAACACATTTAATTTACACAAAGAGCAGCATACAAACAGACAGATACTAGACAGATCATGACTGACTGAATATACCTCTTGGGGAATCAATCTGAGCATGTTTTGGCCAAAACTTTAAGTCATATTTATTATTCTTAGAAAAAAAAAAACATGACCCGAACCTAGTTTCTAGTTAATGATGAATAGAGTAACAATGATACCAAATAAACCATAACAAAGACGGGATACCAAAACAGAGAGCAAAGATAAGAGAAATCGAATAGAGGAAGAGGGTGAGTAAAATAACGCCAGAGACATGACCCATACCCATGACGCCGCCTTCGAACGGACGTTCCGGGACGTTCTTGAACATGTGGACCCATAGAGCCACACCAGCAATGTTTGTCACGCAGTATAGAGTCACGAAATACTCGATCATATGGTATTTTTTTGCAACTAAGGGAATCTTGTAATGTCTTACATACAAGAAAGCTGCAACATTGAAGACTATCAAGAACAAGTTCACGACAACGTCGTAAATTACGAATTTGTTTTGCCTGCATCCACCCACCAAACAAGATATATATATATATATATATATATATAGGTCTCTCCAATATATTTTGTTAGTTAAAAAATAAAATTAACGTTAAGAAAACTCACCACCATGGACGCCGCCGGCTCGGAGATTCATCGACGATATTCATATATGGGAACTGAATATTTTGTTGTATTTCAAGTCTAACTGGGATTTTGGAACAATGAAACCTTCAGTTTCCAGTTTTATTTATAATTCACGGCGATTTCTTAGGGTTTGGTTAAGATCATATTTTAACAAAATATATTCTATTTCTCCCGATTCTTATCTTCTTCAATTATAAATTAGATTTTAAACATTTTGTTTTAATTTTGAAGTTATATATACTAACGAGGAGACCGGAGATCGGTAGAGTTAATTAGGTAAAGCATCGGAAGAGTTTTTTTTTATTTGCATGCACATATTAGGGTCATTATATTTCGGGGATTTACTAACAATATTATATAAATAAAGTCCATATTTGACTCCCCGTCAAATGTTACAAAGAAAACCATGATTATTATTTATTCACTTATGATCTTATCCACACCAATACAAAAGTGTAGAAAACATGGTAGAAAATATTATTAGGTGTTTGAAAAGAGAAATTTTCTTTTCACAAAGAAATTATAATAAACATCTAGAATGGTAGTTTTCATAATTTTGGTTTATTGGCTTAGGTTTATACAAGTACACCTTAATGGCTTGCTAATCAAAACCTAAGTCAATGAATCAAAATTATGAAAAATACCTCTCTCGTAAAATGTCGATATTATCCAAGTTGGTCTGTTTAGCCACTAAGAGTGAATTTGTCATTTACCACAGTGATCACGCACTTTTCACTTCTCTTCTTTATTAGTTTTTTATTTTTGCTTTTTTAAATACATCATTTGTGTGTTTATTTTTCATTTTACCACAACAAAAATGTTAGTTTCAGATTAATAATACTCAGGCAAAAGCTGTGAAAAGCTTCGATAATGTTATTAGCAACTAGAACTAGCTTTAAATAGCCAAACAAAGAAAACAAGGTCTGTAATACAAACTAGAATAGAGCAAAGAACGGAAACAAGTAGAAACAGGAAAAGTGGAGCATAAAAAAAATGAAAACAGCCCCTTAACTTCTAGATTCTCGGAGCCTCTTCCTTGACCAAATACTTATTCAAATCCTAACATTGTCTGCCCTAAACTGAAAGCGATAACTTCAGTTTATCTTCTCGCACACTCCAAGCTTCTCTCTTAATCGAACAAAAGCTTCCAACTTCAATGGCTTAGTCAATATGTCTGCAACCTGATCATTGGTTCCACAATGAACCAATTTCACAATTTCATCCTTGACAAGATCCCTCAGAAAATGAAACCTGACATTAATATGCTTGCTGCGGCCATGAAGAACAGGGTTCTTTGATAGTTTAATTGTTGAACTGTTATCACACATAATCATAGTGCAACCCGATTGCATCAGACCAAATTCTTCTAAAATCCTTCTCATCCAAATGCATTGACAAGCACAAAACGTTGCAGCGATGAACTCAACTTCGGTGGTGGATAAAGTGACTACCGGTTGTTTCTTTGAAGCCCATGCAACAACTCCTCCACTCAGTAAGAAAGCGTACCCACTTGTGCTGCGTCTGTTATCAACGTCTCCGGCATAGTCACTGTCAGTATAGACAGTCAACTCCTCCAACATTCCCTTTTTGTAAAACACACCGAATCCAATCGTTCCTTTGATGTACCTTAACACACGTTTTGCGGCTTGCATATGTTCTTCTCTTGGATTAGACATGTATCTACTCAATAGACAAACCACAAACATCAGATCAGGCCTTGTCGTCGTGATATACATCAAACTTCCAATGAGTTGCTTATATAGCGTACAATTAACTCTGTTAGC
This sequence comes from Boechera divaricarpa, assembly GCA_026770425.1. NCBI lineage: Eukaryota > Viridiplantae > Streptophyta > Magnoliopsida > Brassicales > Brassicaceae > Boechera > Boechera divaricarpa. Next base: position 17,631,130 of record CM049188.1, read on the forward strand.
ATCCCCCTCCTTTGATAGCTTCACTCCCGGCACAATAGGATTCTTGACATCATTTCCATTGTATAAGTTAAACTTTTCAATAATCTCCCCAGCATATTTCTTTTGATGAATGAAGATCCCATCCTCATCTTGTGTCACCTCAACACCCAAAAAATACTTCATTTTTCCCAAATCAGTCATCTCAGATTCATTTTTCATAGCTGATTTAAACTCCTTAAGCATTTCTTCATCATTTCCTGTGAAGATTAAATCATCTACATAAAGACTGACAATAAGAATCTTGTTACCTCCATCAGTCTTCACGAAAAGTGTGTACTCATACTCACATCTTTGAAATCCTTCTCTAACAAAGTAGGCTTCAATTTTGCTGTACCAAGCTCTTGGGGCTTGTTTTAAACCGTATAAAGCCTTCACCAACTTGTAAATCTTGTGTTCTTCTCCTTTTTTTTATGTATACTTGAGGTTGATCTACAAACACATCTTTCGTTAATTCGCCGTAAAGGAACGCACTCTTTACGTCTAGCTGATAAACACACCAATTCTTCTGAGCTGCTACAACTAGGATTATACGAATAGTATCCCAACGCGCCACAGGAACAAAGACTTCGTTGTAGTCTACTCCTTCTTCTTGCACATAGCCTTTGACCACCAATCGAGCTTTGTATTTGTCAACCTCACCCTTCTCGTTGAGCTTGGTTTTATAAATCCATTTAACACCAATACTCTTTGCTCCGCTTAGAAGATCTGTGAGAAACCAAGTTCCATTGCTTTCTATTGACTCCAGCTCTGTTTTCATAGCATTTACCCATTTTTTTTCTTCAGCAGCTTCGTCGAACGTTACAGGATCATCGCTTCACACAAACATTACAAGACCCGAAACTTCTTCTTCTTCCTCCCTTCCGGTCTCGTAATCGGACAAATAAGCTGGCCTTCTTCTGGTTCTCTGAGCTGTAGGCGATTGTGCTGGAGCCAAAACTTCCTTTTCTTCATTTATCTGCTCTGTTTCAGGCTCTTGAGCCACTTCTTCAACATTCTCCTCAGCTTCAGTTTCTCTATCCTCCCAGATTAATTGCTTAGCCTCTAATTCTTCTGTCTTCTGTCCCCGATCCCAGTTTTTCTCTTCTTCGAAAATCACATCTCTACTTGTAATGACTTTTTCTGTAGTTGGGTTGTATAAGCGATAACCCTTGGATTGGTTGCTTACTCCGATTAGCACACATATGTTGCTTTTATCATCAATCTTTGTCCTCTTCTGATCTGGAACATGGACATGAGCAATGCAACCAAAAATCCTAAAGTAATCAACACTAGGCTTCATTCCACTCCACATCTCTTCAGGAGTTTTTTCTTGTGTCACAAAAGTTGGACTGCGATTCAACACATGTACAGCCCATTTTGCTGCTTCCGCCCAGAACTTTCTAGGAACTCCTTTATCATTCAAAATACACCGCACCATATTCATTATTGTCCGGTTCTTGCGCTCAGCAATTCCGTTTTGCTGCGGAGTGAAAACTGTAGTGAGTTGTCTGCTAATCCCGGCTTTCTCACAAAATTCATTAAACTCATTTGAAGTAAATTCACCGCCTCTGTCCGTTCGTAGACATGCCAGCGTTTCTCCAATCTCTTTCTCCACTTGGTTTTTGAATCGAGTAAAGAACATAAAGGCCTCTGATTTTAGCGACAAAAAATATATTCATACCTTTCGGCTAAAGTCATCAATGAAAGTAAGAATATATCTCTTGTCGTAGTTTGATGCTGGAGAAATCGGCCCACAAATATCAGAATGTAACAGCTGCAACCTCCTTGACAAACGCCATAAGCTCTTCTTAGGGATGCTCTCACGATGCTGCTTGCCAACTAAGCAGCTAACACATTTCTCAGCTTCTTCGGTGCTCAGATGTGGTATCCCTTTGACCATATTTTGATATTTCAGAGTTCTTAAACCCTTGTAATTTAAGTGCCCATATATTCGATGCCAAAGTTGCAGATCATTCCTTTTTGTTGTTTTCAAACATTTTTCAGCCGTAAACGAGTTGCTTTTTGATGCCAAGATCTTGAATAGTTTGTTCGCCGTTATTTTTGATTGCATAACTAGTCTCAAATCCGGATGATAAAGCTTGCATACTCCATGATGCATCAAAATCTCGCTGACCTTTTGTACAAGTTGTCCCAAGCTCACCAGATTACTCGTTAAATCTGGTACTAGATATACATCTGTAATGACATGATTCCTTCCATTGACACGCAAAGTTACATCACCTTTTCCAATCACAGAAAGAAGAGAATTGTTGCCAAGTTTTACTGAGCATCGAAACTCCTCATCAAGCTTCAAAAACCATGATTTGTCTCCAGTCATGTGGTTGGAACAACCTGAATCAAGATACCACACGAATGTTCTTTCTTCTGGAATTGGTGTGTACGCCATTAACAACACATCACCTTCCTCTTCTCCAATCTCTGCATAATTCGCCTTCCCCTCCATCGGACATTCGTATTGAAAATGTCCAAGTTTGTGACAGCGGAAGCATTCCACCATTGCTTTGTTAAATCTTCCTCTTCCTCGGCCAAATTGTCTTCCTCTGCCTCTGCCATTTCGATCCTCATATGAAACATTGAGCACCTGCTCTTCTGCTACCATTCCCGGCTTTCTCATCTTCTGCTCATGAACAAGTAATGAGCTTTGTAGGGTATCGACTGATAGACTGTCAATATCTTTCGATTCTTCAATTGAACACACAATGTAATTAAAGTTTTCAGTCAGAGTTCTTAAGATTTTCTCCACAATTTTGACATCTTGCATATCGTCCCCACAATTTCTCATGTCATTTGCTACCACCATCACCCTTGTGAAGTAATCGGAGATAGATTCCCACTCTTCATTTCCAGCAATTCAAACGTTCTCCTCAAGGTTTGTTATTGCGCACGCTTCACTCTTGCATTTCCTTGATATTTGGTCTTCATCGAATCCCACAACTGCTTTGACGTCTCTTTCAAAGTTATCGTTTTAAGAATTGATTTGTCAATGGAACTAAACAAATAATTCTTCGCCTTCAAATCCTTTAATCTTGCGTCGGCAAGAATCTTCTTATGTGCTTCGGTCAGCACTTCTTCGTTAATTGGTTCATCAATTCCATCTTTCACAACACCAAAATACTCCTTTGATCGAAGAAGATTTTCCATAAGGAGACTCCAATTGTCATAATCTCCATCGAATTTTGGTATACTAGGTTGCCCAAAATTACTTGATTCCACCATCGTTCTCTCTGTGTTTGCTGTCTTTCACTCACCGTGTTTGCTTTCTCTCACTTTTAATTGAATAGCTCTGATACCAAATTGTTGGTTTCAGATTAATAATACTCAGGCAAAAGCTGTGAAAAGATTCGATAATGTTATTAGCAACTACAACTGGCTTTAAATAGCCAAACAAAGAAAACAAAGTCTGTAATACAAACTTGAATAGAGCAAAAAACGGAAACAAGTAGAAACAGGGAAAGTGGAGCATAAAAAAATGAAAACAGCCCCTTAACTCCTACATTCACGGAGCCTCTTCCTTGACCAAATACTTATTCAAATCCTAACAAAAAAAAAGAAATCCACTTAGGATTAAGGAAAAAAGAGAAAATCAAAAATAATTCAGAAATTTGTTTCTCCAGAACTCTGGTTCTACGGCTTTCTTGTTTTTATCTTCTTTTTTTTTTGCCAAAAAACCAATTGTATAGGTTGAGCTCCATGTAAAACCAAACTTTTCATTTATATGGTATTTACACTTTAGCAAAAGAAAAGTGGGTTGAGTAGTAATGAAATAGTGACCCTTTTTGAATTAGTACGAGATTTTGTGAATTTGAGCACCTGCTGGTTGAAAAATTGATTAAGGATTGTACTGCATTTTTCTATTGATCCTTGAATTATCTAGTGTTGTACAAGTAACTAGGGGATTATTTCGAGCTTCTAAGCCGAAGATGTATTTGACTGTTACTCGACAATCGAATAGCACTAAAAGACCAATACATAATGTATGTATTATGTAACTTGATATATCATGGTGATAGTATACTATTTCAAAACTCTTCCATATGTAACATGATATTATGTATTATGTAACTTGATATATCATGTTAATAGATCTTATGACTATTTCAAAACTCTTCCATAAATTTAGTCAAACCATTATTCTTAAAAATAAAAAAAAATAAAAACATGAACCGAACCTAGTTTCTAGCTAGTTGATGATGAAGAGAGTAAAGAAAATAGAGTATAAACCATAACAAAGACGGTATACCAAAACAGAAAGCAAAGATAAGAGAAATCAAATAGAGGAAGAGGGTGAGTAAAACAACGCCCCAAATATGACCAATACCCATGACGCCGCCTTCGAACGGACGTTCAGGGATGTTCTTGAACATGTAGACCCATAGAGCCACACCACCAATGCTTGTCACGCAGTAGAGAGTCACGAAATACTCGATCATGTGGTCTTTTTTTTTGCAACTAAGGGAATCTTGTAATGTCTTATATACAAGAAAGCTGCAACATTGAAGACTATCAAGAACACGTTCATGAAAACGTCGTAAATTATGAATTTGTTTTGTCTGCACATATTAGGGTCATTATATTTCAGGGATTTGCAACTGTTCGGTGATCTTGTGGCGATTAGGGATAAGAATGGCGTAAATCCACTGCCTTCACAGATCACCATCACCAGAGATTCATCTAATTGTAATATAAAATACCGAGCATCGATGTTACTTGTGTTGCAAGAAACTTGATGTTTAACTTATTCTCTGTTTTGGCTCTGAAGCTCTCTAGCATATTTTCTCAGCCCCTAGCCCCAGGCTATCGAGCCAAGCAAACCTCATGGTCAAGAACAATGGGGCGGGTTAGGTAAACGGAATGACTAAGATCCGAGCCTTCCAAGTCCGCTCCGAACTCCGGTTTACATAATGGTGCAGTTTGGATAGACCATATTAAGAACGAAGGTGAGAAACAAACCCAGAAACTCTTATTAACCAAAGAATCAATAATGAAAATTACATAAGAAATTCTCTTGTTCAGAACGAGTTTACAAAACGCCTTTTATATCCTAATACCTAACCGACTATTGACTTAACCAAACAATTAGAGAATTAGATGTAAAGAAACCAGAATTAAACCATAGTAAACCAGACACACTCTCTCAACATCTCCCCTCAAGTTGGAGCATGAAAATTGTGAATGCCCAACTTGCCATTGTGTGCTTCAAGATCCTTGAGACTTAAAGGCTTAGTAAGAATGTCCACGAGCTACTACGTAGTAGACATATGCGAGGCGATAATGTTCCCGGAAACAATTTAATCTCTGATGAAATGGCAATCAATCCCCACATGCTTTGTTCGTTCATGCAAAATCGGATTTTTAGCAATATCCAGAGCTGATTTACTGTCTGTATGGATCAACATAGGATGGAAATGAATGTAACCAAGATCCTTGAGTAAACTTTTAACCCAAATCAGTTCTTGTGTGAGACATACCATGGCGCGATATTTTACTTCAGCCGAAGAACGACTTACGGCATCTTACTTTTTCGTTTTCCATGACACAACCGAGTTACCAATCTGCACAAAATACCCTATCACAGATCGACGAGTAATTGGGCAAGTCGCCCAGTTAGAGTCGCACCATCCCGTAATTTGAAAACTTGGCTCAGAATGGAGAAAAATGCTTTGTCCCAGAGAGTTTTTAAGATAGCGAACCACTCTAACCACAACATCCCAATGATCTATGCGTGGTTCTTTCATGAACTGGGAGAGGACATGAACTAAGTATGCAAGATCAAGATGGGTATTAGCTAAGTATATAAGCTTACCCACAAGACGGCGGTAGGATGTCGGGTCAGGAATGAACGCTGAAATTGAAAACGCCAAGCCATGGTTAACTTGTAGGAGAGTAACTGCTGGCTTAGAGCCTAAGAGACCCGTCTCTTGCAATATATCCATTGCATATTTGCGCTGAGACAAGTAAAAACCATCGGAGTTTCGTGCTACCTCAATCTCAAGGAAGTACTTGAGACAACATAAATCTTTGATGTGAAACTGAGACGACAAATACACTTTGAAATCACGAACCGCAGTTTCACTACTTCCCATAATCAGCAAGTCATCCACATATATCAGAATGTGTATAGAGTACCCACCAGAGTCAAGTATAAACAACGAATAGTCCGAGTAAGATTGGCGAAAACTATACCCCTTAAGAGCTGTAGACAATTTGGAGAACCAACAGCGTAGGGACTGCTTAAGACCGTATAAAGCCTTTCGAAGACGACAGACCCGGCCTGGTTGAGCATCAGCATATCCCGAGGGTAGAGTCATATATACTTTCTCAAGGAGATCACCGTGACAAAAGGCGTTATGCACGTCCATCTGGTGAACCACCCAATTTTTCAGAGCTGCTATTTTGATAAATAAACGGACCGACCCTATTTTCGCCACTGGGCAAAGGTTTCACCGTAATCTTCTCCTTCTTTTTGCTTGTTACCCAAAGCCACCAAACGATCTTTATGTCGTTCCAAAGACCCACCAGGATTGTATTTAAATTTGTAAACCCATCTGCTCCCAATAGTGGATTTACCTGGAGGTAGAGTTGTCAATTCTCATGTTTTATTCAGTTCTTGTGCTTCGATTTCAGCAGCCATGGCTCGACGCCAATCCGCACATTTGACGGCTGTAGTGAACGATCTTGGTTCTGTAGCCGCACTTATGGCCACTTGAAACGCCGAATACGAAGAGGAAAATCGGTCAGATGAGTCGAACTTTGAAATCGGATACAGGACGTCGAATCGGCTAGAGCAATCGTGGATACCGCATTTGTTTCGAAATCTTGAATCCGGGAGAACAGAAACTTTTGGCGAAATCCTCGACTGAGTTGTTCAACCGGATTCTCGGCCGGAGACGTAGTCGATGGCGTTAATGGCACTGCGGAATCTTGCTGCATATCAGTCTCTATATCGTGTTCTGGAGACTTCGGGGTCGAAGGAATATTGGGTAAAGAGATATCCATCTGACCCGAGGAAGAAGACATTATAGGAAGTGGGTCTTCTGTCATTGGGCTCCATTTGGGCCACAGGACTAACAGATGATATATGAAGCTCGTTTGATCCAATTCGTGCAGATGCAATAAAAGCAAACGGGAACACATGCTCAACAAACTTCACATCTCTTTAGACCAAAAATTCACGCGTACTCATATCGAATACACGCCATCCTCGTTGTCCAAATGGGTATCCCACAAATACACAAGAACGAGATCGAAATGCGAATTTATCACTTTGAGTGCGTTGATTATGCACATAACACGCGGAACTAAACACTCGTATGTGAGCTAAATCTCGTGGCTGTCCATAGAGGATTTCATACGATGTTTTTCCACGAAGAAGGGAAGATGGAAGACGGTTAATCAAGTAACCTGCAGTCAATATACATTCGCCCCAAAAATCGATAGGAAGCGAAGCATGAAACCGTAGAGCTCTAGCTACGTTAAGTATATGCCGGTGTTTCCGTTCGGCTTGACCATTTTGATTTAGAGTTCCAACGCAAGACGTTTCGTGCACAATACCGTGTTCTTAGAAGTATGGCCTAAGACACATGAATTCAGTACCATTATCACTCCTTACAATTTTAACATAGGGACCAAATTGTCGAACAACTAATGCCATGTATTATTTAAGACGTGATTGAGTTTCTCCTTTATCTTTTATCAAAGAAATCCAAACACTTCGAGAACAATCGTCGACAATAGTTAATAAATATCGAGCGCCTGAATGCGACTGAGTTCGATAAGGTCCCCACACATCACAGTGAATTAGATCAAAGATGTTGGTTGCTTTATTTGAACTAATAGATAACTCTCTCTTGTTTGTTTGGATTGAAAACAAGTTTGACAATTAGTCTTAACAGAAGATGGAACTGTAACTACAGAAAATTTAGACAAAACTGCATCAGATGGATGTCCAAATCTACTATGCCAAAGCTTATATTCTTCCTGAGACCTTACAGAAACCCCTGCAGCTGTCTCCAAACGTGCGAACCGGAAAGTTTAACCTACTCTTCTACTAGCTCCAATCACTGTCCTGGAGCTGAGGTCCTGGATCACAAGAAACTGCTCAGCCATTTGTATAACTGCTCTATTCTCAGCTAGTAACTAAGCTACTGATATCAAATCAGACTTTAGACCCTCAACCAAATAGACAGATTTCAACATCAGTTTACTTCTTAGTCTCACACTACCTTCAAAACTAGTTAAACGCTGTTTCCCATCAGCTAAAACAACTAACACTAGAGCAACAGACCTAGTTCCAACTAACAGTTCAATATTCCCAGTCATGTGGTGAGACGCACTAGTATGTAAGATCCAGTTAGAAACTTGAGACGTACCTGACATATTTTAGATACGTTTTGGTTGCCTGAATTCACCAGAGTGACTACTTTTGCCCATTGCGCATCTGAAAGCCCCATTATGTTATCCCTATCTTTAATCGAAAGTGTGTGATTCTGACTTTGATGAGTGGCGTTTCCTGTGACAGTTGTAGCAATATTAGCGGAAGCACGTGTCGTGTTACTGTTCCCATTCCAACGTGTGTTCTCCTTCTTATTATTCTATTGATTCTTGCCACGGTTTCTTTCTCTCCACCATTCTGGATATCCAATGATAGCAAAACAGTGACTTGTGTCATGCCCATTACGTTTACAATGAGTACAATAAAGCTTTCCTTTATCTTCTTTATTCCAAGTTTCTGATCTTGTTTTAGCAGTCACCGCAAGAGCCATCACGTCTAATCTTTCCGTGTTCGTTTTGGCTTGCAATTGAATGTCTTCTTCTTGTCTCAACAGGTTGTATGCTTCTTCAAGACAAGGAAGTGGTGTTCGAGAGATAAGGCTGGAACGTATTGACCGGAGATCTTCGTCGACACCGTAAAGAAATTGCTGCACACGATCTTCTTCCCTGTCTTTTTCAAGTTGATTTACAAGGTCGCAAGTACATCTTCCACAAGAAACACTTGCGTATCGGTTGCAGAACAGAGAGACAGTCCCAAATTTTGCTCATTCGACCATAATAATTTTTCACTGTCTGCCCATTTTGTTTACACAACGCTATCTCATTCTTTATTTGTTGCAATCTTGAACCATTGGGGATTGAAAAACGTTGCTTTAGACTGTCTAAAAGGTTTTTGGCTATCTCGCGATGTGAGACACTTTATCGCAAATAATCATGTATGGACATCTTTATCCAAGAAACCAGAAGTGCATTTATCGGTATCCAATCATCATAGTCCACACTTCCTTCAGCTGACTTCGAGATTGTACCAATCAAGGAACCCAAATTTCTTGCGAGAACACAAAGCAGTTTTAAAGCTCAATGCCCATTCGTCAAAGTTTTTGCCATCTAATAGAGAATATGAGATAATCGCACCTGGATTATCCGATGAAGTCAAATCATAAGGTGAGATCGTTCTTCTTGTCTCACTTCGTTCAGGTATTGTAATCGATCTTTCTTCAGCCATCTTAAACCGCTTTCAGAAGTCGCAAAAGACAGATTTTTTCTTAATCTTTGGACAATCACGTCGCAACAGGCACACTCTTTCAATACAAATCAAGAACGCAAATGGCTATTCTCGATCAGATGATAAACTGCGTATTACCAGATTTAATAACGCAGACGGTTAATTGCACATTGATTCGACAATTGCAATCAGAAATCGAGTGCTCCTCGGGTTTGATCTTGATCCCAAATCCAGAATCTCCTCAACGCCAATCCAGGAACAACCTAACCAGCTACCCAGAAATCCTTCGCACCCGTTCAATTTTGATTCCAAATCGATAATCCAGAACCAAAAACAAGGATCTTCAATACTCTGCCATGTCAACCATATTTCTTTATTACGAGCGTCGTAAGAGATTTCTTCGCTAGGGTTGATGATCGATCGCAAGAATCACTGAAATCTCACCGATAACGAAGCCACTATCCGATCGGTGGCTCTGATACCATGAAGAACGAAGGTGAGAAACAAACCCAAAAACTCTTATTAACCAAAGAATCAAGAATGAAAATTACAGAAAGAATTCTCTTGTTTAGAACGAGTTTACAAAACGCCTTTTATATCCTAATACCTAACCGACTATTGACTTAACCAAACAATTAGAAAATTAGATGTAAAAAACCAGAACTAAACCATAGTAAACCAGACACACTCTCTCGACACATACTGTACGTCCGTGACACTCTCCTAGCAAGACTCAAACGTTGACCCAATTGTTCTCACATGACCCATATGTAACTTGAAGTTCTTGTTGCTTTTAACTTAGTTTTAAGTCTGGGCATTCGGATTTCGGTTTCGGATATGTATCGATCGGTATCGGTTATTCGGTTATTGTAATTTAGGAACCATATAGGTACCGAACATTTTCGGTTCGATATCAATCGGTTTCGGTTCGGTTCGGTTATAAACTTGAAGAACCGATAAATACCATTTGAAATCGGATAGCCTTCTATTCGGTACCGGTTTCGATTTTTTGGTTATTTTAGTAACCATTACCCAAACCAATAAAAAAATCCGAAATTGTAACCAAAGTCACAAACTTCAAAGTAACATAAACTTCAAAGTTAAAAATAACACAAATTTGAAAATATCACAGATTCACAATTCACAAACAATAACATATATAATATATATGTAAGGTGTATCTTTCGGTTTTTCGGTGTACCAAATATATATCGGTTCGGTTTCGGTTAGTAACCGATACTAATGGTACCTGGAAAAAAAAACCATCGGATATTTTGGTATAACCGTACCAAAACCAAAACCGTTTTTTCAGTTCGGTTCAGTTTGGTTTTTCGGTACTAGGTATTTTTGCCTAGGCCTACTTAGTTTCGTTCCGGTTTTTTACGTTTTTTTCTTTTGGCTCTGAAGCTCTCTAGGAAAAAAATACTTTTTTCTAAGTCAACGCAGATTCCTTAATTTGGATAATATGATGGGGAACTGGAGTTAGGTATATGGGTCAAGTCAGATAAGTAACCCGTCCGAAAGTTAAACCAAAATCTATTTTAGATTTAGATTTATTCATTTATACTATACTACATACTTTGTTAAAGACTATACTGTATTATATTATTACATGCAACTACAATTATTATAGACCAAAAAAAATAAAATAAAAAGGCAACTACAATTATTTCATCGCTTACAAAAAAAGCCCAATAAGAGCCCAAAGAAAAGTAAAAGAGAAAGAGACTCTGCAGGTCGAGAGTCGGAGTACGACACAATGCCGTTGCACTGTTGCAGGTGCGGTGAAGACGACGAAAAACTCAGACCTGTCACAAAGATTCAACTTTCTCAGAGGAACAGCTGGCTAAGGTTCCAGATTGATCCCATGGTTTTATAAAACGACTCATTCTTAGAGTATCAAAAACACATCCGACGTGTAAAAATTAAGATGCAAATGTGATGATTTCAGGTAACTACATTATGTATTATAATATTAATAATAAGATGTAAATGTGATGATTTCATAATTTAAATAAATATAAACCCTTTTTACAAAAAAAAATATATATATATATAAACCCAATACACGAACATTTGTATTTGTTACTGATTTTTTACTTGTTGACGAAATTGTGAAAACAATTTGAAGCCAGAAAATAAAGGTACTCTGACAAGAAGCCACAATTAGTTTTCATCACTTTAAAGAAAAAACCCAATAAGAGCCCAAAGAAAAATAAAGCAAAAAGAGACTCATGCTGTGTATGAAGAGGTCTGAGAGTCGAGAGTTACGACACACGACACAAAGTTGTTGTATTTCAAGTCTAACTGGGATTTTGGAACAATGAAACCTTCAGTTTCCAGTTTTATTTATAATTCACGGCGATATCTAAGGGTTTGGTTAAGATCATATTTTAACAAAATATATTCTATTTCTCCCGATTCTTATCTTCTTCAATTATAAATTAGATTTTTAAAGTTATATATATTAACGAAAGAGTTAATTAGGTAAAGCATCGGAAGAGTTTTTTTATTTGCATGCACATATTAGGGTCATTATATTTCGGGGATTTACTAACAATATTAGAAATAAAGTCCATATTTGACTCCCCGTCAAATGTTACAAAGAAAAACATGATTATTATTTATTCATCTTATCCGCACCACATACAAAAGTGTAGAAAGCATGGTTGAAATTATTATTAGGTTTTTGAAAAGAGAAAATTTATTTTCACAAAGAAATACATTTTTTTCTTGTAAATAATTTTATAAAAGTTTCAAATTTACCTACACTAACTAGAGTTATAATAAACATATCTAGAATGGTAGTTTTCATAATCCCATATATATTATTTAGGAAGTACATTTATATAATAAACATTAAAAAGTGTATATATTTACATTACATTGCCATTACTTCAAAAAACAAAATTTAATCTCTCATTAAGGGTATTTTATTCATTAGTCATTAATCATTTAATTAGTATATAAAAATAGGTAATTAGTATAAAAAATCGGTTGTTAGTTTTAAAAATCGGAACTAACTTTAAAACAATATTTTTATCGGAATTAACTTTAAGAAAATATTTACGTGATGCATATTTTTTGGTAACCATAAACTATTCTACAAAAGTTAGTTCTACAATTATAATTGGTTCTACAGTATTTCTAATATACACGTATCATCACACACTAATTGAACACTAATAATATTTTAATAGGCATATATTTTAATTTTTTTAAAGAGATCAAGTTATTATTTCTTATTTTTAATAAAAGTATTTCTTATTATTCCAACAATTTATTTAAATGAATTTTGTTTTGGTAAGATTTTGTCAGTGATTTTATCAGAAAAATTAGTTAACAATTGTTTAATTAGTATCATTGCGATTACCTTTTTTTAAAAACATATCTGATTCAAAATAAATATTGATTGGTTAGTTATAGGCAATAATAGTAAAAACGATTTCTTTAATTTAAAAAAATTGAATTACGTTTTCTGTTTTCGGCCAAGATTTAGATTGATATCTTTACTGATTTTTATTTTACATATTAAATTTTTTGTTTTAATTCTTTGTAATGTAATCTATGGCCGATATTAAAGATTAAAACCCCGATCTAATTTTTCTGATAAAATCACTGACAAAACCTTATCCGAAAAAAAAAATCTAATTCAATTTTATAATTGACAACTAATAATCAACAACATTAAAGATCAAAATTTTAAGGAAATCGGTTTTACTAATATTGCCTAAACTAACCAATAAATATTTATTTTGAATCAGAAAATCAATGAAAAAAAAAATCTACTCCAATCTGGGACTGATTTTAAATTGTTAATATTCCCTTATTGATTTAACGACTATTTTAAAAAATTATTGTAAATAAATCATAAATGCTATAAAATCCTGATTTAACTTTATTTAAAACTTAATTATATTTTAACCAAACAAAAATGCTTCGTTATATGGGTGTTTTTCTTTAAACAAGATAGAGTAAGGAAAATACTTAGAACTTCAATCATTCAAACGATTTTTTTATCTTCTTTATTGCTTTTTCTTTAAATATATTTTAAGGATCTTCATTATTCCTTTTTTCTTTAAACAATATAGAGTAAGGAAGGTTAGTTAGAGCTTTAATAATACAAAATATTTTTTTTAGATTTGTTATTTAAAATTCAAATTTTACAAATTTAGTTAGATGCCGAATTTGATTCATAAAATCTTATCTAAACAATAAGCATTTTTTTCAAAAACCTAATTTATGTTTCTATATAAAGTATTTATTTTTTCTTATTTCACCTCATCAAAGCTAAAACTTTTTTTTTTTGCTTCATATCGACAACCAAAAAAAAATCAATGTAGGCCATTTAAATCATCTTAGTGTATTAGTATTAAAATACGAATGCATTATGCCAAAAGAACAAAAACATTCTTTGAAATGGTTTTATCAGATAATTCTTTAAGTTTCACTAGCGATATAATATGTTTAATATAAAGTAATATTTATGATATTATGATAAATATTAATGTTTATTTGTGTCTATATTTTTAGGGTAATAAAATTAAAGCAGTGATTAAAAAAGAGCATATCTCAAAATTTCAATTTAATGTTTTTATCTTTGTGTTTAGTTTTCAGATTATTTTTAAAATATCAATTTAATATGTCAAAATCTTGTTTACATAATGGTGCAGTTCGGATAGACCATATTGTACGTCCGTGACACTCTCCTAGCAAGACTCAAACGTTGACCCAATGGTTCTCCCATGACCCATATGTAACTTGAAGTTCTTGTTGCTCTAACTTAGTTTCGTTCCGGTCTTTTACATTTTTTTTTCTCTTGGCTCTGAAGCTCTCTAGGAAAAATACTTTTTGTTCTAAATCAACACAGGTTCCTTAATTTGGATAGTATGATGGGAAACTGGAATTAGGTATATGGGTCAAGTCAGATAAAGTAACCCGACCGAAAGTTAAACCAAAATCTATTTTAGATTTATTCATTTATATCTATTTAGCTCTTCGTATGATTCTACGTGTTAACCTAAAGTCCCGACTTTATTTTAGAAACATTATACTATACTATATACTTTGTTAAAGACTATACTGTATTATATCATTATAGGCAACTACAATTATTTCATCGCTTACAAAAAAAAAGCCCAATAAGAGCCCAATGAAAAGTAAAAGAGAAAGAGACTCTGCAGGTCGAGAGTCGGAGTACGACACAATGCCGTTGCACCGTTGCAGGTGCGGTGAAGACGACGAAAAACTCAGACCTGTCACAAAGATTCAACTTTTCTCAGAGGGACAACTGGCTAAGGTTCCAGATTGTTCTCGTGGTTTTATAAAACGACCCATTTTTAGAGTATAAAAAATACACCCGAAGAGTAAAAATCACCGTTTACAGAGAGCTTGAGTTTGAGAGTTTCAAGATGGAGTTTGGTTTAACAATCTGGCTTGAATGTTACACAGTTGTTCAGTACACCATGGTCTCTACCATGCTCAAGGATCTTGCATTTAAGATTCTTGGGATCATCATGCTCTACTTCAATCTTGGCGTCAAAGATTACATCAATGCTAAGAACCACGACGCCGCTCGAAATGCTGCTGGTTGGGCAGGGATGGTCTTTACATCTTTATCTGCTCTTGATGCTGCTGTGAGACCCAAATACCCGAAGCTTAAGATCTTTGACGAGATTTCTATAGTCTCCGTCTACGTATCCATTTGGGCAATGTTCTTCGCCATGTTCGAGGAAATCAGTATCGTTTTCATGATCATCTGCGGGGCCTCACTTTTTGTAGGAATATTCGACGTGCTTCATAAGCGCAACGTTGGGGTCGTGAATGCGTTGCCCAAACCCAACAATGCCATCACATCCTTGCTCAATGCGTTGAAGAATGAGCCAGAAGGTACCCAATCTCTTCTTACTGCTACCTTGATTCTGGCCGTGATTGAACCTGAGAATCCAAACACTATTGCCCTTGTTGATGCATTGAAGGAGCGTTATCCAACTGCTGCATCCGTTTAACACTTGAACCACCGAATGTTTGCTTCTGTTTCTGCGTTTTTTTTAGTTGCCTCTTCTTGGATTGTGTTTCTTATAATTGCGTTTCAGTCCTTTGCCTTTTTTTTCGGATTGTGGTTTTATTTTATTTAATTTTATAAATTTGTGGTTCTTAGGAGTCTTTGCGTGCGTTTAATCTATGTTTGTCTCTATCTTTACATTAATGAAGAAAATTATTATTAAAATCACCCACCAAAACATGTGTTTGGCTTTAGCTGAGTTTAGCTCAGGTAAGACTCTGATCTGGAATTGTATAAAGAGAACAATAAAGTTTTGTAAAGTCTCCACATTGGGTACCATGTAGAAATTAATGTCTACAACGAGATCGATACATATCTTTTCGTACCAAACAAACCATATTGAAACCAAATTTTATAAATTGAGCCAAGAATGAAACTTTCATCCGTTACACACAACACAGAGCAGCACACAACAGACAAGACAAAAGCAAACCACTACACTAAAGAACCGATCATGTCTATACCTCCTTGGAGATTTCTGCACAACAGATCCATTACTATCTCTTGGAGAATCAATCTGAGCTTGTCTGTTTCCAAGGTTTAGTAGTTGTTGATTCAAGCTCAGACTCTAATAAATTTGAGGAAGCAAAGTGGCTTGAGTACCAAAACTGCAGCATAAACGACTAGCTTTTGGAACCAATCAGAGAAAGTCAGGGATTCTTGGAATTGGAAATGTTTACTGAGGCTGAGAGGGTTGGCAGAGAGTTTCATCAAGTGTAAGATTGGAAATGGTAGGCAAGGTAGTTTTTGGTTTGATAAATGGACTCCCTTTGGTCTTCTTATCTAATATATTGGAAGTGATGGCCCAAGAAGCTTGAGAGTGCCTCTGAATGCCAAAGTTTTTGATGTGTGTAATTCTGAAGGTTGGAATCTTGCAGACCCAAGATCAGAACATGTTTTGAGCCTCCATGTTCACCTTACAAGCATTAACCAGCCAAGTGATGCCCACGGCTTGGACTCTTATGACTGGGTGGTGGAGAACAAAAGTTGTAAAGGCTTCTCATCACCAAGAACATGTTCTGTTCTCAGACCAAGAGCGGATCTAGTGAACTGGTCAGGTTTTGTTTGGTTCAAAGGAGCCACACCTAAACATTCCTTTAACATGTGAATAGAAAACCTTGACCGCTTGCATACCAAATCAAGACTTGTAGGCTAGGAAATGCAGCTCCAAACAACATGTGGCCTCTGTTCCTTGCATCCAGAAACAAGGGATCATCTATTATTGGTTCCTGGTCAGACTTACTCTCTTGGACAAGAACGAAGAACGACATGTCACCGCCAACGCTCCGAAAGCTCATTGCACAGTCTGTTATCTATGCCATCTGGAAGCAGAGAAATAACTTGTTCCACAATCAATCCTCTGTTCTGCCTTCGGTGATCTTCAAAGACATCGATCGAGAGATAAAGAAATCCATCACTGCAAGAAGACCTAATAAGCGTTTCAAAAAGCTTATGACTCTTTGGTTGCTCTGAAATTTGTATCATCTTCAACTCTTGTTCTATTGCTCTCTTATTTTTATATTTTTTTGCCAAGAAACCAATTGTATAGGTTGAGCTCCATGTAAAATCAAACTTTTCATTTATATGATATTAACACTTTAGCAAAAAAAAGTTGCTTGAGTAGTAAAAAGTGACCATTTTTGAATTGGTACGAGATTGTGAATTTGAGCACCTGCTGGTTTAAAAAATTGATCACTCCTTGTTTTAAATGTACTGCATTTTTGGATTGATCCTTGAATTACCTAGTGTTGTACAAGTAACTAGGGGATTAGTTCGAGTTTCTAAGCCGAAGATGTATTTGACTGTTACTCGGCAATTGAATAGCCCCTAAAAGCCCAATACGTAATGTACGTATTATGTAACTTGATATATCATGGTGATAGACTGATAGTATAATAAATATCATAATGTTTAAACCAGAAGCATGTTAATAGATCTTATGACTATTTCAAAACTTTTATTATATTTTGTCGTCAACCAATCCGTTAAGCTGTGTATTATGATATTCATGGATTAAAAAAAGTGAAAAGTACTAAACGTAATATATAAATTATGTTTGATTTGAGTGCATATTATTTTATTTGCAATCATATTTATACTTTCAATCTTTTGGTACCAAAGAAACCAAATTTTATAAATTGAGCCAAGAATGAAACTTTCATCCGTTACACACAACACATTTTACACAGAGCAACATACAACAGACAAAGACAAAAGAAAACTGTTATAGTGATTCTATTTTAAACGAGGAGAGTGATTGTGAGAAGGCAAAGGAGAAGCACCAGGAGTTATGTTTAAGAGAGGCCGATCATAACTATACCTTCTTGGAGATTTTTGTACAACAGATCCATTACTACCTCTTGGTGAATCAATCTGAGCTTGTCTGTTTCCAATTCCAGTTCCAGGTTTCGTTGATTCAAGCTGATTTAATTTGGCTAAAACTTCTGACATTTTCGGTCTGAGTTTCGCGTCGGGGTTTAAGCATTGCAATGCAAGACTAGCTGCTGTGTATGCTCCTTTTAGAGGATACTGACCGCCTAACCTTGTGTCCATTATTCTAAAGAGCTTTCGCTTGTCGCCAAGATACGGTGTTGCCCAGTCCACTAGACTCTGTTCCATTCCCACTTTTGATTTGTCCACGGCTCTTCGTCCTGAGAGTAATTCCAGTAGTACCACACCGAAACTGTATACATCACTCTTAGCAGTTAATCGACCTGTAGATGAAAATCAGATTAGAGCTAAAGAGTTTTAAGAAGTGAAGTGTATAAGCTGCAAAGGCGAAAGCTTTTGAAGCAAAGTGCTAAAAATCTTTTGAAGCAAAGTGCTAAAAATCTTTTGAAGCGAAGGCTATAGCTTATGACGCAAAAAGCCAAGGCTACCAAGGTAATGGGCTAAAGCTTTTAAAGCAATGGGATAAAGCTTGTGTAGCAAAGGCTAATGTTTTTGAAGCAAAGGCCAAAGCTTTTGAAGTAAAGGCCAACACTTTTGAAGCAAAGACTAATGTTTTGTAGCATAGGGATTAAAGCTAAAGCAAAAGTTTCTCACCCGTTGCTACATATTCCGGGGCGGCATATCCGTGAGTACCCATGACTTGTGTGGACACATGAGTCTTGTCACCGGTAGGACCTGCTTTAGCTAGACCGAAGTCTGAAAGTTTACTATTGAATTCCTGCGAATAAGATCGATATATGTTAGAAATGAAGTGAAATCCCGAATAAGGTGTTGAAGAGAGGCTAATAATCAGGTTTTTCGAGTTTATTACAGCGTCAAGTAGAATGTTAGCAGCTTTGAAGTCTCTGTATATCACTTGTGATTTTGCGTCGTGAAGAAAAGTAAGCCCCTTGGCTGCTCCTATTGCAACTTTCATCCTTATCGCCCATGTAAGAGGCTGAGCGCCACCTGCAAGATAAAGGATTAGAAAACACGGTATAAAGAACCTAAGATGAGTGGATTTTGAAAAAGGTTTGCTTAGATAATCGCAGGTTTACATACGTCTAAAAAGATGATTCTCCAAGCTTCCTTTTGGCATGAACTCATATACTAGTAATCGGTTTTCGCCCTCTACACAATACCCAACTAGTTTGACAAGATTTGGGTGACTAAGCTGACCAAGATAGTTCACTTCAGTCTGAAACCAAACCAATCCAAAAAGATATGTCACCAAACAATACTAACACAATCGCATGACCAAAACCAATAAGAGAAGGAAGGAAAAAAACGACGTACCAACCACTCCTTATGACCTTGAAAACCTTCAGTTTTAAGCTTCTTAACAGCAACAACAATTCCAGAACCCGGTTTTGAAGCAGTTAAAGTTGTTCCATCAATCCATCCTTTAAACACATAACCAAAACCTCCTTCACCTAAAAGACTATCGGGTCGAAAATTCCTAGTAGCATTCTTGAGCTCGTTGAAAGTGAAAGCTTTAAGATTTGGTGATGACAATATCTCTCCTTCTGTTCTTGGTGTAGGTAAAGACTCAACACTGCTGTAAGAATTTATGCTTAAGCTTGAAGGGACTGTGGAACGACTTGTCTTGCTAGAAACTCTTGAGCTTGACGAAGCTAAAATAGATCCAAATAAAGTATCTAAAATCAGAGACTTAAAAGAAATATCGTTACTTAATTTCGAATTCAATTTGCACTTTAAGCAATCCAACCATCTTAAATCAATCCTTGTGAGATTATAACTTAACAATCCTATAAAATTAAGCAAAAACAAAATATCTAATCAGACTTAAAGAAAGATCATAACTTGATTTCGAAATTTCAATCTCAACATTAAGCAATTTTTCAACCATCTTCAATCAAATTCCAGGTAATTCTTGAGGCTTTGACAATCCTATAAACAGTCAAATAGTGAGATAATGGAGTAACATATCGATTCAAAAACCAACTTGTTCCAACATTTAAACCCAAAATTACTCAGAGAAATCAGACGTATGAAGAGATGGGTATTTCGAAAGGTTTGATTTTGAAGCTGTCAGACTAAGAACACCATCTTAAAAAGTCGAGAATTTTGTAGCTTGGAATCACATATTTGACTCTTAATCCAGGAAGTTAATTGAAGAAACCATCTTAGAGAACAGAATAAGGAGAAATTTCCAAAAAAAAAAAAAAAGAACAATAACAGAAACTTAAGAAGCAACGAAATTGGATAAAAGAAGAAACTTCAGAACTATGGAGAAAGAAAAAAAAAATTACCAGAATTAGCATGAGGACTGTGGCTGCTACTATCCACTTTAGCTGATGAATCTAAGCAATTACCCATTTTTTCGAAAACAATGAACAGATTCAAAAAGAACAAAAGCTTCTTCGCCTATATGTTTGTTTACTCTCTGCGGCGCAAAAGCTGATTTGTAATAATAATTATTAATTATCCAGGAAGAAAAAAAGATGATTTGGAAAAACAACAATCAGAATGAGAGAAGACGAAGCAACGTGAGAGATGTAAGATCACAGAGAAGCACAGCACAGCACATCAATTACATACAAAAGTCGTGGTGGTGGGGATTTTTCGATGAAATTACGATTCTGCCAAAACTTTTGCTTTTGTTCTACGTGGTCCGTGGTTTTTCTCGTAAATGACTATATTACCCTTGCTTTCGGCGAATCTTTATGGTTTATGCGGACATCAAAGAAGGGATAGTTTGGTAAAACTTGTGTTACTAGATCTGGACCATCTGGCTACGTCTTTGCTTGCGTCAGCAACTCCACGTCAGATTTGTTTTACATTCACCTTTAAGCAAAAGCAAAACTCCTAAAGATGCATCAAATCTAAAGATTAATTTGGTAAAAGATTCTAATAACTTTTAGATAATGTAAGATTTATTAATTAATACAAATTGGGGTACAGATGGTTTAGTACTGTTTAATGGAATGAGGGTAGTTAACACGCTTTTGTAGTATTTTTAATTTCAAGTGTATCGAAACTTTATTCCATGCATTGACCCCAAAAATATTCATCTATCTATTTCACATTACGTTTGACCGACACATCTAAGAGATTTTTTGGACATATTACACGTTGACACGTGGGGACAATATTCGCAATATGGCATCTTTTATAAATTATCAGAAAGCATTGTACAATCGTAAAACTGCGAAACATAGCAAACATATTTGGAATATAATAGAGGAATCACTAAACGAATTATCAAATGAATAAAATGTGTATTTCGTCATTCATTTTCTGGAATTACGAAAAGTATGAAGACAAATCATGATTGCATTAAAAAAAAAGCAAAAAAAAAAACAAATATATAGCTAAACTACAAATCGTAGTCATCACAATCTTGAGTTTACTTTTAGTGATGACATTTACGGTTGTTAGTTGTTACCGTTGTGCCGCTCAGATTTACCATAATTGTATAACATCTCTTTTTGTCGGCAATCGAATAGCATTAAAAGTCCCAATATATAATGTCCGTATTTTCCAACTTGATATATCATATCACCAAGTGATTTGTATAAATATCATAAGGTTCTAACACGAAGCATGTGAATAGTATTAGTAACACGACAAAAATAAGCATACAATAGGTAATATGTTGACTATTCAAACTCTTAAATAGTATATATTTTGTCAACCATATTATCTATCCGTTAATCCAACCAATATGATATCCATGGATAAAAAAAGGTCTCATATTCATGGACAAAAAAAAGTACTATACATAGTTTATAAATTGTGAGTGCATATTATTCTATTTGCTATCATATATATACTTTCAACCTTCCTTTAATCTTTCTTTTATCAACAATATTATCTCATCTTTGCCTTTACACAAAAGTATCTTTTTTTTTAAAGGAACACAAAAGTATCTTTATCATCTTTGATTTTATAAAATAAACGTGATTTTACATTTTATCAATATTCATAAGTTCAACATACGAGTTTCTTATTCGGTTTGGCCACTGAATAATTCAATCAAAACACTTAAATTGTGACTATAATTTAAAAATATTAAAACTCCATCTAAAGACCCTTAATGATATGACTCTACACTTTGGTCAACTTCAAAGCACCCCGAGACTTTCCAGCATGTTGCGCGTTATAATGGCTAGCGTGTCGTTTTACAACAAGAAAACGTCATGTAGTTTCTCTTTCTATCTCATACACGGAAACCATTTCACGAGCTGCACTCCAAAAGTACACACGCGTCATCGTGAACCAATCAGAAACGCTAAGTGAGGTCATCAGTCCAGTGTTTAGCTTCCACGTGGAACATCGACGTCTATTTTCGCGCCTTTGTAACAACTTCGTCTTCTTCTTCCAAAATCCAAAATAACAATTTAGCTTGCGATTCTCGGATTGGATCAGTGAAATTAGAATCGAAGCGGCGCCGGAGGAATCATCGGCGGTGTGGGAGCGTTGTCGGAGGGCGATGGAGGTCCATGGCTCCGGATTCCGTCGAATTCTGTTGTTGGCGTTCTGTGTTACCGGGATCTGGTCCGCCTACATCTACCAAGGCGTTCTTCAGGAGACTCTGTAAGTAAATTTTTAGGTCGGATCGATTCTCTTCGTCATTATTGCTCGATCCGGCTTGTTGTTGCGAAATTGTTGCTAATTTTAGATCCTTAAGTTAGTCTACATTACGAGTCATGATTCGTACGCAAATTCACTTCCGTGGTTCGAAATATGTGGTTGGAACTTATATAGACATAGCTGCTGGAACTTGTTCTTAATCTGTATGCGAATGCAATTCCGTATTCGAAGTTTCTGGTTTGAATTTCCATAGAACTAGTTTCAGGAACTTATAGTATATTCCATATGCAACTGCACTACCTTTTTATTCAAAAAAAAAAAAAAAAAAAAAAAATGCACTACCTTTCGAAGTCTGTATTTTGGATTTCTGTAGACATAGCTACCGGAACTTGTTCTTGAACGCTCTTCTGTATACAAATTATGTGGTTACCTTAGCATTATTAGTCTTGTCGAGGAACGTCCCTAAAATTTCTAGAGACACATCTACAAGAACTTGTTCTTGGTCCATGGACCGACTAAAAAAACTAGTGTTCTTTAATTAGGTCCACGAAGAGATTCGGTCCAGATGAGAAGAGGTTCGAGCACCTTGCCTTCTTGAACTTGGCTCAAAGTGTAGTTTGCTTGGTGTGGTCTTATATAAGTGAGCACATTTCCAATTGCATCTCCATTGTCTTGTCATCGAATACAGACAAATGTGGCTGAAATTTCGTCTTTGTCTGCAATCTGATTATGTCCAGTGATCAAGCTGTGGTCAAACGCTGGTAACGGTGGAGCACCATGGTGGACGTACTGGAGTGCTGGCATTACTAATACAATTGGTCCCGCAATGGGTATCGAAGCCTTGAAGTATATTAGTTATCCAGCTCAGGTAACTTTTTACATTATCATTAATACTCAGATTATGGCTTTAAACTGTTTATTTGGTAACCGATGGGTTGAATTCTGATCTTGCTTACTGCAGGTCCTGGCAAAATCGTCAAAAATGATTCCAGGTAAGGTATCTATGTTTAGGTTCTATTCTATAATCCATTAATTCCTCAAAAGTATGATCATGAAACTCTGTTTCTTACATATTTGTTCTTAAGATCTTCTTTATCTTATTCATGCTTTTCTTTTCGTGATGCAGTTATGCTGATGGGAACTTTAGTTTACGGAATAAGATACACTTTCCCTGAATACATATGCACCTTTCTTGTCGCCGGAGGAGTTTCCATCTTTGCTCTTCTTAAGGTATGCAAAACTGCTCACCAAAAACTTTGATCAGAGCATATTAATTAAGCTTCTGATTTGGTTTTTTCAGACAAGCTCAAAGACAATTAGCAAGCTAGCACATCCAAATGCTCCCCTCGGCTATGCACTTTGCTCCTTAAACCTCGCCTTCGATGGATTCACAAACGCCACCCAAGACTCCATTGCCTCAAGGTATATATCGATCTAACATTGCATCAGAACAAGAAACTTACAATCTTCCATCTTTTATTAAATCACCACACAATGAAATTTTACAGGTACCCGAAAACCGAAGCGTGGGACATAATGCTGGGAATGAACTTATGGGGCACAATATACAACATGATCTACATGTTTGGATTGCCACAAGGGATAGGTTTCGATGCAATACAGTTCTGTAAGCTACACCCGGAAGCGGCATGGGACATTCTAAAGTATTGTCTATGCGGTGCCATGGGACAAAACTTCATCTTCATGACAATAAGTAACTTCGGGTCACTAGCTAACACGACCATAACCACGACCAGGAAGTTTGTTAGCATTGTTGTGTCATCAGTAATGAGCGGAAATCCATTGTCGTTGAAGCAATGGGGATGTGTTTCGATGGTCTTTGGTGGTTTGTCATATCAGATTTATCTTAAATGGAGAAAAATGCAGAAAATGGAGAAGAAGAAGCAAAAGAGTTGAAGAATGGATCTGTTTTCTCCCTCATATCTCTAATTATTTTTCAGTTATTGTTAGTTGTTTATATTTCTTCCTTGTCTCTAGTCAACCGAAACATACAGTGAATTCAAACCAGATTAGTCAACTGTAAAACTAGTGATTAACCTATGGCAACATTACTAATTAATCAAATACGTGATTTGAATATTGGGAACTTCGAAGTTCAGTAGTTTTGACATTCAGCTTAGATCACTGGTTTTAGCGGTTTGGTAAGAATTTGGTTTTGATGAAAACCGGTATAGAAAAAGATTATAAGTCTGGGTTGGGTGGACCGGTATGGTACAATTTTAAAGACATTGATTTCAACTAAAACCTGGATTATAACAGTACAAAGGAAATGGAGGTTGAAAAGTTCAAATTAAAAACAAAAGGTAGAAAGTGATGATTACGTTTTGTCTTCCACTAACACACATTTAAACAGCCTCCCATTTTATAGAGAAGCAGATCCAGATCCAACTAAGTAGACCTCTGCAGTCTTCATTTGAGTTTTTCTTCTGCAACTACAATCACAGACGATGGAGAAGATGATCTTGAAAATCTAGGTATGTTTATAATAATGAAATACTATAATTCACACCAAAATCAATTCATTTCCACTCATATTATAGTCTCTTTACAAATCACATGATTCTTCTGAGAAGGGAACAAAGGGAAAGGATTTATGACAAACAAACAAAAAATTATTTCTTTCTTTTTTTTTTGTTTATCTTCTTCTTCTCACACCTATGAGAAGTTGCACTACAAAAAGAAACTTAAAAGGAAAATTTCTTCCCTGTTTTGCTGCAAAACCAAATGAAAATCTTTGTTTATCTTTTCTTCTTTCTTTTTCTTCTGTGTATTTTCATTACTGTATATAAAAAGACGACATGCCTCTCTCTGAAGTTGTTTTTTCTTCTTTTTCCTTTAGTTTACACTCTGAAACAAAAACTCTATTTTTTTATATGTAATAATATAGGTTCTGTACAGAGAATCAAGAAAACAACAAATCAAGAATTCATGGGGAGGAAAAACCCGGATTATGTATCTGGGTCTGACCCTTGAAGAGGGAGACAAACGAAAGAATTTTTCTTAGACACACAAATCACGAATGGAAGAAAACTCATACTTTTAAGCCTTTTTATGAAATGGCTGCGAGTATGATGATGAAAAGAAAACTCTCCTAATGGGTGAGCAAAGGTTGGAATCCTGAGTATCTGAGAGAGAAACTCAGTTTCTCAGATGAGTCTAGACTTAGAAATGTTACCTTTAACATTCTAGATTCTAGATTATAAACACTGAGGAAGGTAAGAAATGCAGATCATGGCACGCCCGCTTCACTAAAACTTTTCAGGCCGATATGGCTGCAAACCTATGAAGAAAATCTAAGCAAAAAGAGGGAAGAAATGCAGGTTATGTCGACCTCCATGAGGACATAACTGCGGTTTTAGGGATGGTTTTTTGGTTTAGAGAGTCTGGTTTGGTCTGGTTTACAAGCTGTCGAGAAGGACTCTTTTGCAAGGAGGTGGTTGTGAAGGATTAGCACTTGGACATGGACATGGGGACTCGACACCAAGTGTTTTTAGCAGAAAGTTCCTCTCCTGCAGAAAAAAATCCATCAGGTTTCTTTTTTTATAAAAACTCTACCAGAAAATTTTCAACAGTTTAGTTAGTTAGATGCAAGCTTACACTTTCAGAGAATTGTGGGCTTGGAATGCCTGCTGCTAGAGACCTGAACAATGGAGTGACTTGAACAGGCGAGTTAAACTCTTCGTCACCCGACATGTGCACAATCTCGTTAGGGTTCTTTAGGACATCCTGACATGTTGTGAGTAAATCCACTTGTTCCACAGTTGCATCAGACACAATCCCTTTATCTTGTAGTAACTCCCCGCCATTTCGTTTCTCCGATGTTGTCTGAGTATCAGACATGGGTTGTTGGGTTTTATCACCAGAAGGATGCGGCATTACGGTTGATCCTGAGCTATATTCAGAGCTTGCTGGTGAATCATGGAGATCAGGTTGCCTATAATTGACATCAATGGCTGTTAGATGATCAGAAACCACGAGGTAAAACCACAATCATTCATATATATAAAAAAGTTATTTCTGAACCTCCAAGATGTTTGACTATCTTCATTACTACTCCTCAAGTCCTCAACAAGATCTTTGAATTCCTCGAGTTGGAAATCGAAATCTGGGATTCCATATCTAAATAAATCATTTTCTTTGCTCTTATTCAAGAAATCCTGTAGAACCTGGACATATTAGGAACAACAAAAGCTTTTGTTATTAGAAAGCTCATAAAGGATCTTGCAACACTATGTTCAGTTTTAGCTCATAGATTCAAATTTAAAGTACAAAACGAGTCGAGAATCACAGCAAAACCAAGCATTGTTTACCTTCCAGGCATTCTCCATGCTTTGATCTGTGTTGTCTGCATTAACTTTCTCTGCCAATGAACTGAGAAGCTCAGCTTGTTGCATCAAAACTGTCACCTTTGGATCATCCTTCTTAAGAAACACCTCTTGGGTACCTTTACCCTCACCTGTTTACCAGAAACACAACTTAGTAGAATAAGACTCTCTACGTTTGCATCTTTACTAATGCTCTCACATCTATTTCCCAGAATAAGCAACATCAAGAAGAAGAGTTTTGCGCACCGTCACTCTCTTTTGCATTGCCTGTTTGTTTCTGCTCTTTCGTGCAATCAATACCTGTGGCATTGTGGGCTACTACCGAAAATGGAGGTCTACTCTGTTGATTTATAGCCGATTCAACCTTTAAATGTGATCTATCCCCATAGCTCTTGATCTCTGTAAGATCTGGAATAATGTGACTTCTCCTGGATAATAAACATGACCAATATATGTCAATATAACAGTTCAAAAAGCTTTATTCTTTGGATTAATTAACGGCCCCCAAAAAGATTAACCAAAACAAGTTTCTCACCTCATTTTCTTAGTAAGAGGAGATTCACTTTCAGCTTTTCGCGGTGTACTAATACCATCTGGGAACAACAGTCTCTTGTTGTTTGAGTTCACACAACAAGCGATCCTGTTCTCTTTAGCCATGGCTTCATACTTAGCTCTCTTCTTACACAGTGTTGTAAACCTGTTCTTCACAGCATTATCCGTTCTACACAAACCACAAAGAACACGAATGAATTCTCTAATTTCATATCCATAATAACTTGATTCACTATTAAAGATTTTATGTGTTCGTTCAATATACCTGCCTGAGACCACTTTTGCTATCTCAGTCCACCTGTTCCCAAACAATCTCTGTGCCTTCAAAACCAAACACACAAAAGATCAGACACAAATTCTATAATCTCTTCATCTATGTAGTAAAAAAGGTTGTCTAACCTCACACAACAGTGTATCTTCTTCAGGGGACCAACCTCCTCTCTTGAAATCAGAGTTTAAGTATGTATACCATCTGCACAATAAAAAATCAGATCAAAACAAAAAAAACCCAAAAACTCCAGATAAACAATCATTTTGATATTGAATAGATTAAACCAAACCTTCTTCTACACTGCCTTGTGCTCTTATCAGTAAACTTGGATGCAATGATCGCCCAACTATTATCAATCACAACAACAGCAAAAAATCAATATTTATATCGGAATCAATCAACCCAATAGAACAGACTCTTTACCCAGAAATTGAAAACTAACTTTTCAGTTCCATGTACACTGATTTGATTCCTTAGTATATCATCTTCCTGCAAAACTCAAACAGAGAGTTATCAATACTAAGTTCGATTACAGGACAGAATTAAAAAAAAAAAAAGAAAACAGAGATTGATCGAATATTATTTGGATAAAATATAAAGAGAGAGAGACCTCTGGAGTCCAAGTAACAATATGACGCTCCTTCTTCTTGGAATCATCGGTATTAACAACAATCTTCTTCTTCTTCGTGTTCTGCTTCGTTGTCTCTTCCATTAAAATTTTGATTTTTTTCTCTCTCTGACGCTCTCTTCTGTAAAAAATCGTTGTCTATTGTTATTAGCTTCGACGCTCCTTCTCCTTTATTATAACCCAAAACTATCTCTATCCCACAAACACAAACAGACCCCCCCAACTTTGGCCCCAAAAAAAAAAAAAAAAAAAACCAAACTTTTTCCAGAAAACTAAAAAAGAAATCAAAAACCCTAAATTAATTTTATAAAAATCACTCTGAAAAAGAACTCATTTTTCATCACTACTCGCAAATTCTTCTGCTTTTATAAACCTCACAGATTCGTCTGGATTAATTTCACCAAAACGGTAAAAGGGAAAGAGATTCTTATAGAAAGAAACGAAAAAAAGTTGAGATTTTTTTCCCAAATTGTGAAAATTAAATTCTCCTCATTTCACGATTCATGAACATTTGGTTTCGTTTAGAAACTTATCGTTGCCCATTTAGAACTATAAGAAAATGAAATTGATCTCATTTTAGGCTCTCTCTCCTCCACATGATACCTTTTTTGAACTCTCTCTATTTTTCTCTCTCTAGGTTTTATTTTCACACACACACACACACACAAAAAAAAAAGATAGAGGCCAACGTATGGATGAGTTAGTGCGCGGGTATGAAGTGAAGTTTGAAAATAGAACCCTGAAATCCATGTGTCTCCTCTTTAATGCCCTTCTCTATTTATTTTTGATTTTTATAATTGTCTCATTCGGATCCGGTTCGGATTTTTTGATTCTTAAGTTGAAATCTCATTTGGATATTTTACATATTCGGTTCGAGTTCGGTTTGGATTCAGTTCGGATTCATGTTCGGTTTGAATCGAAATTAGTATATTTTTTGGACCGATCATAACCAGACTAGCCAATCTTATTCGGATTTGTCGGGTTTTAGGATCTTCGGGTTCAGACCTCTAGACCATATTCGGATATCTTTCAATAACGGATTTGGGTTCGGTTCGAATATTTCGGGTCGAATTCGGTTCGGATTTTCGAATTCGGGTATTTTCTCCAACCCTAGTTATATGTATTACGAATGTATTTTATTTTTATTTTGTTGGAGAAAATGTGATAATTAGATCTATTACGAATGTGTAGGAGAATATAGAATACACAAGAAAGTATAATATTATTTTCAAAAACTTGCCTTAAGTTACACACAAACGAACGTGGTGAGTTTATTATATTACGGTATAGTGTCTAGAGTTTTGTGGGGAATATGATTACTTTTTATGATCCTCTCTATCTTATCTTTGAATCTGATGTTTTATATATATATATATATATATATTACAATGATAAAACAATTGAAATTGGGATATTATATGGTTTGATCTATAAACGAAAGATGAGAATACGAAACAGGATTTTATCTAGATTTAATGTCTGAAATTAATGTATAAAATGAATAGATGAACAATTATTGCAAGGAGATTTGACAATGTTGTTGTTGTTGTTTTGTTAAAAGAGTATACGACAATTTACGTGACTCAACCATCGACCATTCCTTTTGGTTTCAATTTTTCTGGGTCTTTCTTTTTCTTTTTTTTTTTGTACTTAACTACAAATAAGCTTTTTTTATCTTGGACACTTGTATTAGTGGTTTAGTATGGGTAATGCCATGGGATAAGATAATTAATTATTATAGTAGTCTAGTTTGGTTAAAACTAAAAAACTAAATAATTTGTTGGGGATTAGTTCAAACTTTGACCGGAAGGTTTGGAGTGCACGTGAGAAGTGAGCGCGTGATGTTTGAGATTCAGGCATAACGGATTTTTAGACAGCGAAGCACTCTGACAAATCACATTTTTATATAAGTATAGATTACTAATATTTACTTCTTCTTAGTGTCCATTTTTCCATATTATTTCTCCTCTTTTTTTTTTGT
This sequence comes from Boechera divaricarpa, assembly GCA_026770425.1. Classification (NCBI taxonomy): domain Eukaryota; kingdom Viridiplantae; phylum Streptophyta; class Magnoliopsida; order Brassicales; family Brassicaceae; genus Boechera; species Boechera divaricarpa. Next base: position 17,661,494 of record CM049188.1, read on the forward strand.
GGTATCTATGAAATTTCAGTATGAAAAAGCTATAATGTCTAAGACATAATAACTGTTGTAGAAAGAATAACAATAAAACTATATTATTGTTGTATACACATATAATAGAAAGTATTTATAAAAAAAAATTATAGAAAGAAAAAAAAATAGATGAGATCTTCCTAAATGGCTACATTATTTAAAAACTCTTTGGTACAAAAAAAAATGGTTTTGAAGGATTTTTTAATCATCAATTTAGTTCCAAATTTAATTCGATATTTTACTGTATTTTGTATGCGACTTGAAAATATGGATATGAAATTAGATAATTGTAGAGGTCAAGAAAAAGAACTAATATATAAATATGGTGGAATGATGATGTAAGCATCCCACATGACTCATGAGACATCGTAAAATTTTGTCGTCCTACATGTACAATAAAGCAGGCGTACATATATGATATGTGTATTTTTCATTTTGAAACTTATATGTATGTATGTTTGATTGTATGTATCCGATGCGATAGTTTTATAAATACAAAAGTTTATCTATCTGTAAAATATATTTGATCATTCACAGTCTAGTTTGTTCTTCTTCTTTTTTAACCATTTAGTCTCTAGTTTCATGCGTTTATTTAACATATTATTCCGTTTATTCTGCATTTTTCCATCAATTTCACTTCAGCTATTAAGAACTAAAGATTAATGTCTCTTTCTTGATCACAATCCAAAGACCCTCCCGCCAAAACGTTGGACTCGTTCACAGTCAATGCTCGTGTTCTTTTTATTGGACATTTTCTAATCAATTTAGTTGTTTTATTTACGCCATAAATGATACACATGCATGTCACACTACCTATCTTAAAGCAAGCGCATATTAATCGTTGAGCTAAAATGGGAAGAACAATTAAATTAGTTTTTTAAATATAATAAATCTCTATTTTCATTTCCTTCTATGTTATCTTTTCAAACATTATAGATTTCATATATATGAAGAATGACATAAGTGAACTACATATTGGTGATCTCTGTTTATATTATTGGTGATGACCGGTATCTTAGATATATGAAAAAACGAATTACAGACTAGCGGAATAATAAAGTATCCAAAACTTTTGCCTGAATATTTTGTTTGTATTGAATGATCACAAAATACAAACTAGTTTTTGTAGACCATATGTTTTTTTAATGCATCATATATATTGGATCAGTTTTTTAAAAAAACATAAAAACGTAAACAACTTGATAAATGTTGTGAATAGTAAAAGAATAGCATAATCATCTTTTCAAAATGTTGTGAATAGTATATCATTTCATATGTTTTTTTGTAGACCATATGTTTTTTTAATGCATCATATATATTGGATCAGTTTTTAAAAAAAACATAAAAACGTAAACAACTTGATAAATGTTGTGAATAGTAAAAGAATAGCATAATCATCTTTTCAAAATGTTGTGAATAGTATATCATCTCTCACTGTTGTATCTCAATAATTTAAGTTCTGTTGTTTTTACTATATGAGTTAAATAAACGTTACAAATATATATAGCTGCAATGGAAGTAAAAAAGGTCGGTGAGATGAGAAAGGCCCACAAGCAGCCACAAAAAGGCCGACTCTATGATAAAAAAATGGAACCCAATGCAAAAGTTCACTCCTTTCTCCTCTCATTTTATCACCTTTTTTTTTTTTTTTTTTTTTTTTAAACCATCCCTTTTTTTTTACACTTAAGTTTTCATTTTTCTTTCTTTTCTATATGCCAACAAAGTTATAGTCTTTACAATATTCGTTCCCCCTTTCGAAATATACATATATTTTATATTTTAAACTTTTATACAAAGTAAATGGTTTCCATGATTAAAATTGGATATAATTTTTTGCTATTGTCGAACTTAATTTCTCTCTTTTACTATGTGTAGAAATCCATCAACTAAGTACGATATATATTATAAGCTAATCATAGATTAACTAAGTTTTAATTCATCAATTTAGTAATATTGAAAATAATATTTTTTTAATAAAAATAAACAAAACTAAAGAACTAATTAAAAAGAAAACATACAAAACCAGTAATGGTTGGTATTATATATTTATTACGTAGGTATGCATATAAAAACAAATGAGAATGAACATCCAAAACCAATTAATGGTTAATAATATATACTTATTATTTATAACTACTTAAAAGTTTATTGTGAAATATTAAACAGGATAGAAAAGGAAAAAGGATTTCCCTCCATAATTAACATGGGTCGTTCTCAATTCTTTATGCCACAAAAATTTGTCATATTGTGGATTTTGGGCTCTACTTTGAAAGAGATTGAACATTTTTTTCTAATCATTTCTACATAATATTCTCATTGGATAGATTATTGGTAGCTTCCTATTTTCTAAACCTATAATGCAACTTTACCAACACCAAGTACATATACATGTTCTTCTTTTTTTTATAAGTCAATTATATTTGATTATTTCCACATCATATACTTCGGGGTTTTCTTAGCAATCTATCTCAGTTAAGATTTTCATTCATTACATTAGTAGTTTGTATACCATAAACTCATCATATAACTGTTAACAAAAAAATTAAAAAAAATCATCATATAACTCTTACTTTTACGACATGTTTTCCACCAAAATACCAAATTACAACAACTATATCATATTAACTCTAAACAAAAATTAATATATAAAATCCATGGAATTTAAAAGTATGATGCACAAATTGGAACTCAAGCTAAGACGTTAAGAAAACATGACTTGTACTAGAATTATCTTATTGTCAATATATTGTAATATATATTCAACTATTGCATAAATAGATTTATCATATATTTCATGATTATGGTGGTTTCATATTGATGGTGAAGGAGTTGAGAGATCAAATTGGAAATATAAAGGAAATGTGCACATTTCCACGTGGAAAGAGATTGATTGATTTTTTTTTTTTCCAAGGCTATGGCCAACTCTTATGGACTTTGCAGCAAATTTTTTTGACTAAAACCCCTAACACTATTGCCTAATTCATCCCCACAAAATTTATAAAACACATATATGTATAAACTAAATAGGGTCGCATATTTATTGCTGTTTTCTAAAGAGTTCCATTCTCATCCCCCCCCAAAAAAAAAAAAGGCAACACTATTTATGTATGGTCTACTTAGCATGCTTATCAAAGAGAAAGGAAGAAAAGAATGACTAGTGAGTCATTTATATAATCAAAATGTTTTGCAATATAACAAAAAGAAAGATTGACTTTCTAAAAAAAAAAAAAAAATAGAGCAGAGAGAGCTTATATGTATTGTGAAAAGGAAAGATATAAAAAAAATTTACTTATCAAATCATTTTTAAAAATTAACATCAATTTTATAGATCATACATATTATATGATCGATATCATATGGTTTAATGATATTCGAGATTTCCCACAACAAGTAATCTTTAGATTCTAATACATTGTAATCGGTGGTTTTTATTTACTTTTTAGAAAAATATAGAAATATTTATCTACATTAAAAGGATAATCCCATTGTTTTTATTTCTCTAATTATTTCAAAAATGTAGCTAGTGAGAAATTATATATTTTTGGATAATGACTTTCTACGTAGAATAGTATACTATTCTATTGGTTTGATGAGGGAGTGGTCCAGTGAAGATGGTGGCAAAATTAGTGAGTAAAAACGACTACTTAAAAGACTATTTAAAAAGCTTAATCCATATATATTGAAATGATTGGTTATGTAACAGAACTAATGTTAAGTGGGAATTGATGGGTTTTGTTGTTGGAGGAATGGCCCAATTTCCAAAAGAGATTTATAGTTTTTTTTGTATTTACTATTGTATATTATATAAATGCTTAATAGAATGAAAGATGTGTATGTGTGCTCTCTTTTTCTACTTTCATCTTCTTTAACATGATCTCATCATGCCAAGCAGAGCGGCCTCTGCTCCAATCAATTCGACCCACGTGTGATCGTGTTCCATTGTGTTCCCACTTTAGCTCTCGCCACGTTGCACAACAATAGTTTAGAGAAACGTAAGACCATCTACGATGGAGATTCCATAAATATGTGTCTTAACAATTTTTTAAGATTAAATTTAATATAAATTTAAGTAAATTGAGAGACATGTGTCTACCCAAAGACAATATCTTGCATATTTCACTCACTTTTAATAATTTTTATTATTTTAAAATTAAGAGACATATAGAGTTATCTCCAACGTGGGTGGTCTTGGGTGGTCTAAAGATATTACTTTTTGATAATGGATTTAAATGTCCATAAAACTATGAGAAAAAAACGTTTTTATAGTACAATTTTTGCCCTAAATACAAAACTGTTTTATGTTGTGATTGTTTTTAGGGTTTTGATGAGAAATAACGGAATTACGAGATATATTATTGGTCTTTTATTCTGAAACGCGATTGTTTAGATGAATAGTGATGATGATCTTCATTAAAAAAATGTAGACTTCTATACAAACGACATATAAGTTTGTATGTATGTCGGTGTTATCAAAATATATCTGTGTCAACATAATTTTTTTCCTTTGACATCATGTGTTAACAGATTTTGTAGCATTTTTTTTTGTAAAATTTTGGCGGATCTTATGGTGAAAAAACCTATTTAAAATCTGCAAAGTTTTACCCTTTTTTCAACAATATGTATTTTATGGGATTTGAATTCGGGTGATAAAATAACGAGACTACCAATAAAAACGATAAACCTACATGTCATGGTGGCTTTTCAATACGTGGTCCTGTGGCGATATATTGAAAACTAACCACATACGTTGATTTTTATTTATTTTAAATAAACATATTTTGAAAGCATAAGGTATTGGATGATTATGAAGTTCCACTAGTCTTTATTATTATGTAGCTCAAATAATCAACTATTTCGTGAGAAACGTGAAACTTTATAAGAAGTTCAAAAGGTTTCATAATACAATAATAAGGTGGCTAAATAATGATGATCATAGCACATTAATCACTATATACTAGGCTTTATGTGTTGAATAGGTACTAATTTGACATTGAATTGGATAAAACTATTGACAAAAAGAACGAAAAAAATTGATAAAACCAAAACATATGGTTATGTAAAATTGTTTATATACTTAAAGTCGACATATACTAAAAAATAAAATATATATGTTATTAAAAAAGTCGACATTTACTATTTACTTGGGGAAAATATTTTCATCTATCGGAAAGTGGAAAGGTAAATTATAAATGGAGCCACTTCAAATCCAGTAGTGAATTTAATTATTAAAAAAAAAGAAGAAGAAAAAAACCTTGGTGGTGGTGATCAAGGTTGAAAAACTAATTAAATCCAATAGAAATTTTTTATGGATAATATTTATTAGGAATCAACATATGAAAATCTGACACGTGGTATTTAGATACTTTAAAAAATATCCGAAAAATAATCTCTTGCATTATTATTAGTTTATTACGAGGTGATCTCCCGTCTCATTCTATTATGAGAGATACACAAGTGAGTAAGCATATGATAAATCATGTTCTAATGTGTTTAAATAACAAATGTCAAGACCATAAGACGTGATGAGTACTCAGGCAAAAGATCGACAAGTAGAAACCTTAACAATTACAAGTCTCTGATATTCCGTATCAAAATTCGGTAAATGTATATATATAAGAGGGGTGGATCTAGAATTCTTTTTTGATGGGGTCATATATTTTTTTACTTGAAATATTGGGACATAAGTGCAAAAATTTTGAATTAAAAAAGACATAGAATTTTTTTTTTTCGGTGGGGGCCAGTGCCCCCTTGTTGTTGTACATGGCTAATATATCACTCTTAAAACTATTTTAAAGCGATTTAAACCTCTTCTAATCTAAAACGAAAATATAGATTTTATACATCCAAAAATATATAGTGAAAAAACACTCAACCATTTAAAACTAAGTAGCAACCATATATTTTCTAATGCGCTTGCTATATTAATTTTTTTCTATTTCAAACCTTCTAAGACTAAAACATCACAGAGAAGTGTACCCCTCACACCCTTGTTGCTTCGAATGACCTGACTAATTTCTATGTGGCCTAAACTCATATACTCCCTAGAGGATGTCCCTCACCGAGTTAAAAAAACCTCACACATAATATATAGTCTTGTTTGAAATCATGCCCAGAAGCATGTTGCTCAAGGTCCTTCCCAAACGCTTGATATGAATGGTTTTTCTTACAAGCATGCCACTCAAGGTCTTGTCCAGATGTACGTTGTTCAAAGCCTGTTTTAGGGTTTCCTTCCAAGAACTATATATGTCCATAAAAGGGCTTCTCAACTAGTCTCTTCGTGAAAGTCCTAGTAGGGACTTGATTAGTTTTCCCCTATGGATTATCTCTCCATTGCTCTAAAAACGCTACTGCATAATGGCTAAACAAAAAAATATGCACAAATAGTTTGACGCTAGGAAAAAAAAAACACAAAACAAACTGATTAATTCCCATTACTAGAACATATTAGAAAGCGAATTGGATCATGGACATCTCGATTTCTCTTGTTTGCGTAAAGATTTGACCTGATTAGTACAGTCTTATGGAGCATCTCAAATTTTTGGTTGGCTGCGTTCCGACTCCTAAAGGACTACATTCACGTAATAACATGGAAACCCGAGATCATTTGTTTTTTTCATGCAGCTATGCTTCGGAAATTTGGGCGACACTCACAAAACACATCTTCAAAATAAGGTTCACAGCTGATTGGCAAGCAATTGTTACCTATGTCTCGAACAACAAAATCGATCGTATACAGAACTTTTTATCCTGATACATTTTTCAAGCTTCGATACACACCATATGGAAAGAGGGAAATGCGAGATGGCATGGTGAAAATCCGAATCCGGCGGCTCGTCTTATCTGGTTGATAGATAAACAAGTAAAAAACCAACTTTTGTCCATTCGAGTAATTGGAGATAAGCGATATGAGACGGGTCTACAAATTTGTTTCGAGTCAAGAAGATAAATGTCTCTAAGTTTTGGTTTAGCTTTTGATGTAAAACGATGTTATTTTTAAAATTAATTTAACAGTACATTCCAAAAAAAAGCATAAAAGTTTTCTAGAAGAAATTAACTAAAGGAATTTTATTTTCCATCGTACTTTCTAATAAAATTTGATATCTTTTGACCAAAGTATTAAATGAAATTTTATATACACTTTTATCTACTACAGTATGCTCTTGATTTTTGGGTATTAGGCCGCTCCCTTATCATCATTAGTTTTGTCTTTTATTTTTTCGAACCCATTCATTGTACAAAGTTAACCAAAACATATAATAAAAAACGTTGAAAAAGAAAATCCCGTTAATAAATTCACATATTAGAAAGAAAACACTTTTATTAAATTTTAAGAATAGTGATAACTATTCACGAAGCAAAACTATCATGCTAACAATTTTGTTCCTATGAAAAGCAATATGAAAAATAGGAAAATTCTTAAATTTACCCCACGTGTGCAAAGAAAAGAATTTGATCATTCTTAGAATCTGAATTAAAAATGTCAAAATTTATTTGTAGATGTTGAATTGCTTGGGATTCCTACAACCGTGTGGGCGCCTCACTTTAGAAACTTGAACCCGACTTTTCTTAAACCGTAACCTTTTTTTTCTTTCTTTCTTTCATATATTTTTCTAATCTTTTACTTATTTGGCTTTTAAAATATTCTTTCATGCACGCTCTCCCTATGACCACAAGCTTCTAGGAATCCGATGCTTATCTTAATCTTAGACTTGCTTAATGAAATTTGGTTTTGATTAATTGGGCATTTGGGCCTATATTATTATAATTTTAGATCCAATAATATTTGGCTATGATCCAAGCGAGGAAGAGTGTGTGTGTGTGTATTGTGTTAGGAATTAAGGTTTCTAATGACTTAGATATTGATTATAGAATTATTCTATATTTTAAAATAAAAATTAGCAAAAATTCAGCATTTTAAGGTATATTTCATACTATTTTAAAAAAATCTTAATATAGAAAATTGTCGGATTAAGAACGAAAAAGAACAGGATATAGGACATAATTGCACAATTTAAGGTTTGGTTGTCAGATTGACCACTTGACCAATTTGTTGAAATAAGATATGCATATGACCAAGGATTCGCGCCAATAATTAAGTGTCGAAATCTATAAACACTATAGTACTTTATAAAAATATGAACTAACTATTAAAAATTCACATTTACTTCTCACATATACCTGCATGAATTTGACGTATGTACATGACCGCACGTCATACATATATGTATACGTAGAAAAATAGATAATATATATAATATAATAAAGTTAAGTGTATATACGTACGTACGCAATGTGGCCATGCATGTGGCTTAAAGGTTTAAACCATGATATAATTCTGCAAGAATTTCGTCTTTATCGAAAGTTGAGAGACCTCTCTTTCTCTTTACAGTAACAATTTGTTAAATCAATCCTCCATCATTTTTTTTTCTTTTTGCTAAGATCCCACTGCCCATCCACTCTATATATACACACTAACACACGCATGTATGTGTGTGTATATACAAATTACTCGTGATTGTGTTCCACCAATGTTTAACATTTTACGCAAAAGAACTAGTTACAAGTTGATCTTGACTTCATCAATCACAATCACAATGGTTATCATATAGTTTTGGATTTCAGTTCATAATCTGTTAGGAGTTACAAAGATATTATAATGATCATATGTTTATTATCTATTTTGGATTTGTCATTTGTGGATAGGTACAAACTTTTGTCGGTAGAGATGTTTAATTTGGTTTTGTAAAGGGATGCACTAGGTAGCCAAATTTCAGAGAGAAATTAGGTAACCAATTTGGTGAAGACTGTCTCAGATTTATATTTTGAACAACTAAAGAAGAAGAATAATGGTCAAAGTCATGGGAATAGAGAAGACTGTCTCAGATTTGGTGAGAATGTGTCAGACATCAAAGCAAAGGCTCAACTAAGATCTATTTTTTAATATTAACCTATGACCTACCTACTTACTTATTCTACTCATATAACTATATATTTAGTATCTACCATTTTTATTCTATATCATTTTGGAATCCAATGGAGGTTAACGTCATCTTTAACGGATTAGATGGACTAGCCGGTTTAGTGTTTTACTTACGAACCAGATTACAATTTACGTTATATAATTTTATTTCTTATAAAATTTATATGTTCTAGATAAAACATTTTTCTGTTGCATGTTCTCACCACCATGGTGCATATCAAAATTAATAATTGGTAAACAAAGAACAGTTTAGTTGAAATGCAAAACATACAGTATGTTTATTTTGTATTAAATTTAATCAATAATCAAAACTATATACATATTTATAGATAATGATAATTAATTAGATTTTTGTAAGAATCTGGTATGTTTGTCTCAAGGAGATTTTATTTTTATCGAATATGATGATTGTTAACATCCATTTTCACAGAAGTTTGGGTTCTACTATTCATATAGATAATGTTCCATCATATAGTTTGATTAATCTATTTTTATATATATAAAAAATGATAACCTATGAAATTGATTTTTCCTTAAATAAATGTTAATCGATTGAAAATTAATTAAAATTATGGAATATTAATAATCCTTATATATTTTTCAGTGTGAGGTACGCAGTACAGTACTCATTTGATGTGCAGAGGGCCTGATTCGAAGCTTGAATAGTGTGTTGGAGTAGGACCAAACGGTAACATAACTGTTATTTATAATATCTCTTTTGTTTTATTTAATTCTGGCTGTCACATTATTGTCTGATTATAATCATATACGACAATATCATTATTAGTCGCAGACTCATCGCAGGGACATATAAATTCATAAGAAAATATATACTTATAGCAAAAATTATATTCAAATATAAAACTGTAATGAATATGAGATATATCCTTCTCTCTTTTTTTTTAAACAAACAAAAACCCTCAAAACAATTAACAAACTCAGTTAAGGGGGCCAGTGAGCAATTGTAATATTTGGGCTTATGTCAACACCAAGCCCAAAATAAAGTTACATCATTATGATTATGAACTTGTTTTGGGTTTTATATCATTCTTAATTTCTTATGGTTGGCTTGGCAACCTCATTTTTTTTCTTTATATCCTCTATATTATTTGTTTCTATCATTTTATATATTTCTTACATATAAAAGAGGTCTGTTTGAATCTGCATATATAATAGAGGATCTTCCAAACTACTAAACCGACTCTGGTTCTCAACAGAGACCGCACCCGATAATTTTTCAGAAAACTTATAAGAAAAACATTATAGGTTTTAATACGAACTTTATTGCATACTTAATATTTTGTTAAGAACATAACATGTGATCAAACTATTTTGATTGCTCGATGATCGATCAAACCGCGGTGACTGCGATTTTCATATTGCTTTCGCAATGGTTTGGAAAATTGCAGATGAAGAAGTTTTGTCCTTTAGACAAAATTATACGATCTTTGCCTGAAGTGTAAAATTTCGCACTTGCCGGGGTGTTGCAGCTGTTGTAACTTCCACTATCTACCTTCACTACGTTGTGCATCCTCGGATTATAATTAAACACTGCAACAAATTTCGGAAATTATAAAATTTTAAGTTAATCATATAATCAATTACTCGACCGCTCTTCTATATATTGACACTAAGATATATAAAGTAGTTGGAATTGTATTCGGAATTTTCTTTACAAAAGTAAAATTTTAAAACCCGATTTCGTATGTGCATGGGATATTGACCAAATAGGTTACTTAGCTTGTTTAAATGGGTGTGATTTGTGAGTTTAAATATATAAAAAGTACCTACACTTCTTAATAATAAGTTAACCACAACAACAGTGTTCCTTAATTATATTAAGACTAATAAAAAATCTTAATGTTCACTAATTTAATACGTAAATCTACATATAACATTGGTTGAGATATTGCTTCATGGGAAAACGATTTCAATTCATCACTCTAGTTTAAACGGAAAATAGATTAAATATTTGGTTATTTGTACTATTTCTAATAATTTAAAACAATAAAATTTATTAATTGTAAACGGAAATGAATTTACGTTTTACAGTTTGTAAAATTGTTTTACATCACGACCGGTTCAAATAATAGTAAGAGATATTATAGGCTGTATTCACTGTTTAGAATATTGACTCTAATTACGTATATATGCTAAACATATTCATTATAATATTTTTAACCTTAAAATATACATAATGAATTTTAAGAATGAATAGCAATTAATTTGTCGTGTACTTATACAAAAGCATAACTTGTACAACATACTAATTAGAACCGGCCATGATATGTATACATCAATAGTGGATAGGAAGATTAGAAAACTTAATTTCTTGCATATGAGTAACAAAATAATAGAATATTATTGAAGCTTGATTAAAAGGATGTGAAGTATACCGAGAACGTCACCGGCTCTAAAGTGTTTGCCTTTAGGCCAACCCACAGCGTTAAAGGTCCAGACACCAGAGTCACCGACCATGTACGTCGCAGCTTGAGCGTAGTCAGCATGAAGCAACAACACTGACACAGCCATAAGAGCCACTATAGCTCCAACTGACCATGATGCACCGCCTCTTCCCTTGGCCATATTGATCGATTTTTGGCGAAAGTTCAGAAAGAGAGATCTAGAGAGTGAGAGAAAGACTAAAGAGAGAGAATGAGGATGAATTGAAAAGAAAAGGTATAAGGGTTTTTAAAGAAGAAGAAACCAAGACATTCAATGTTCTTATTTTTATTGAATTGGGTGTCTCAACAACCCGCGATATATGGTCATTATTATTTTTGGCCACATTGTCAATGTAAATTAATTTTAGACTTTAACTTCGGTTTGTTTTGTCTCATTATTGAAGTTAGAGTTTGGTTTTGATATAGTTTACATATTCGTGAAACTAGTTTGAATTTTGTTTCTTTCTTTTGAAAATGCTTATATCAACTAAATAGGAACTTCTCGACACAGACTCTGACATCAACAACCCACGATATATGAGCACTTATTATTTATGGACACATTGTTTCTATAAATTAATTATAGACGAAAGTCACATAACCAATAACACATATTTTGTTTGTTTTTGTTTCTTTTTTATTGCAGATATAGTTTGGTTATGATTTTAGTACATTGTGTATAGGTGAAACTAGTTTGAATTAGTTTTCTTCCTTTTGAAATGGTTTGTTTCAATAGTACCAACTAAAATAGGAACTTGTGTACAAGGAGTCATTAAGTCGTTGTATAATTATTATATATCTCAATCTTCTTCTTGAGGTGCAAATGTTGATTTACTAATCAGCTAATGATCTTAAATTTTATATTGCTTCATGTATATTCGTCCAATACGAAAATATTAACAAAAAGATGATTAAATTAGTTTGGTAATGTTGGGAAAACGTACACATCTCCTATATATTAATTGATAATCATTTAAAAAAAAATAACTTTATGTTTACGTGGAATATTACAACACTGTCATGCTGACGTGTCGTCGGCAAAATGATTATCTGAGAATATATTTTATAGGACATTAATTACTAGACTAATTACATAATATGTCATTAGATTAATCATATATAAATTACCTTTATTTCTAAAATTATAATCTTACCTAAATTAATTTTATTTATTTATAGAAAATCGAAAAATAAATATTCCGTAAAATTAGTGCTGGTTTTATTGTTTTTTAAATTTGATTTTCAATTTTTTTATTTTTAAAAGATATTGTTTTAACTAAATAACTAGGATATATCCCGTGCTATAGCACGGACAAATTGCAATTATAGAAAAATATCTAAAAATTATAAAATTAGGATATTAGAAAATTATAATTCTTCTAAAACTTTATGAAAATTATAATATCAGTTTTTATAATATCAAATATTTGTTACCACCTCAAAACAGAATTCAATCGGTTTAAATTCTTCTTTAAAATCTTCCAAACAATTGCAATATAAATCAAATCTCTTATTTTTAGAAAATTAAATCAACATTTAATTTAATTTAATTAGTGTATTTAATTAAATCAACAAAATCTACACAAAATCTATTTTTAATTTTTGTTCAAAAAACTAAAATAAATAAATTATTTAAAACGAAAAGTATAAATAATTAATTTAATATTTAATTAAATGATCATATAATAATTAATTGACTAAAATACCCTTAATAAGATATTTTAATTTGGTCTTAGATGTAATGGCAATGTGATGTAATTATTAACATTTTGTAAGTTTTATTTATAAGTGTACTCTCTAAATAATATATAAGAGATTAATTAGTAACATAAATATAAAAACCTTAACTTTAGATTTCAATTATTTATACAGTAATATACTCCTAAAATATTTATAATGTTTATTTATTTTATTTATTTTTTTACAAAATATTATAAATATATTATCCACCGTTATAGGAATTACCTAGTCATATAACCCACATTATTATAGGTTGGACTATTGGGCTTCGAATATGTTGCTTCAAGTTTCTATTTTTTGGAAGGAAACACACTATAATAAAGTGATTCAAAATAACGAAGATAATCAATATGCTAAGATATATTTCAACCATTCTAAGTGAGAAAGAGGTACGGTAAATTTAGAGTCACACTGTTGTGTATAATAATATAACAAACTAAATGTACAAAGACCTACATACATATACGCCGAGAGGAGAACGTGGTCAAAAAGAATCGAATGGATCTAAATCTGAATTTTGTGTCTATACTGTCGGAAAAAGCCTGTGGTACGGTTTTGTATTGGTGACTCTGGTATAAAGATTTTACCCGATGTGGAAACCAGTGGACTTGAAAGAGCTAGATAGTGTCGGAAGCCTTTGCAAGGCAATAACTCCGGCAGCAAAAGCAGCAACAGACGCCATAACAAACGCCGGTAAGTTACCTCCTCCAAACAATTGATCCCATGGACCTGCTCCTAGTGATACTATCATCTGTTTAAAACCAAAACCAAAACCAAAACCAAAACCATATTCAGACACAATGACGGGTCTAGAGACTGAAATTGAGTGGCATTATACAATAGAATGGATATGATCACTGTAACTAAATTTGAGAGATTGCCTGGGGAACAACGATTGCGAGGTTCAACACTCCTATAGCCAAACCTAGAGTGAGGAAAGTAAACCATTAGAGATTCCTGAAATCCAAGGTTTAAGCACAAAACTATGAATGTAGTGAAGATATGAATCTTTTCACACACCTTGACCGCCACCGGAATCAGCAGTGACTTCTGCTGTGACAGAGAAAGGGACACTGTATGTGATCTACATTAAAGAAGAAAAAATATGGTTTTATCACATATTTTAGAGAAAAGTTGCAACAAGAAAAGAATAAAGAGAATTACGGTTTAAAGAAAACACTTACAGCTAGAGGAAAACCAAGGAGCGCAAAGACAATTACGGCTGCAGTTCTTGTTGTTTTGTTCCCATCCATTATGTATTCGATTCCATTTTTGTAATCACTGACAGACATCAAGCTAATTATAGCTGTTCCCGCCATGCAGGCAAATACAGTAAAATTGCTCAGAGCCCATACAACCCGTGCACCCATCCGCTGACACATTGGTTCAATTAGAAATGAGCTGATCCCAAGAACAACCTACGGAAACCGGGAAAAAGAAAATTCAATAATGGGCGAGTGATTGAATTTGAAGAGCAGAGCAGTTTATAACGATTATAACAATTTAAAAAAAAACAGATAATAACGATTCTTACAGAGTTTAGTAGCAAGCCGAGTGCACCTTCACGTACACCTTGATCATAGAGTTCAACATGCAAACTATCTCCCGTTGGATCCCCATGGTAAACTTCTCTTCCCATCCAATCTGTATCAAACAGAAAGAACGGGAACCACGATAACTGCAATGAACAAGACCACAATCAAAATATCACAGAAGTAAATAATTTTACAGATCATTAAAGAATCTAAGAACAGGACACAGTGTCGGAAAGGTTATATGATGTAAAAAAGATCATAATGTTTCTTCGGCACTCACCCATGTAAGAGCCATGACGATAAGAACTGAGTGCATAGCCGGTGGCAAATGCCTTAAACTAGTTAGCAAATTCACTAAAACTGATCCAGGGCCATCAATGAAGGTCTCCTCTTGATGGTCATTTTTTGAATTGCCAAGCTGTACATCCATATCACGTTCCACTCTCTCATACTTGATCCCATTGGCAGTACCATGATTGGATTTTGAGTGCTCAACGCCTTTAGACTGGAGATCATCCAACAAAGGTGCAGAATCTGGTATGCGGGTGGGCGTGTTGCTTGTAAAAGGAATCTCCTTGGCAAAATAGATTGTAACAAGAGTACATAGAGTGAGAAAGACCTGAAAAAATGATAAAACTCTTAAAACATATAGAACAATATATTCAGACTACACAACAAGAAGAAAAGCCACTAGGTACATTTATATGAATTTAACTTTCAAAATCACCTCATAAATCATAAAGACATACAAACGAAATGCCTTGATTTGCGACATATGACTCACAGTATATAAACATGAGAGGATTTGGTAAAGACCAGACTATTCCATTGCATTTGTAGAAAGCTTAGCAAGATGCATGTGCCAGAAAATTAAACATACAGCTTACCACTGCAAGAAGAAACGCTGCTTTGAGATTTCCACATGCAGCACAACATGCTCTACTAGTTAGGAACGGGAACCATCTGCTCAGTGAAATTGCCGGATCATTAAACAGGTGACGAAAAATGCAAAATAGCAAACGAGGAAATAGACTACAAGCGTTTGAGAACAAGGATCTCGAAGATTACTCTTGCCAATGTCCGCTAGCACCGGCAGAAAACCCAAGGATATTCCCAATAGCCATCCACAAGCAGAACACAGCATTTGCTGTATTCCGCTGATCCGGACCTAAGGACAGCAAGAGACATCTCATAAGTGTTTTTCTACAGCACTAGAAACACAGCAGCATTTCAACCTGATTCTAGAATTTGAATAGAAATTCTGGTCTATTAAGTGTATGGTAATATTCCATTATCACCTGATAGATCAGCTAGAAGAGCACGAGCAGGTCCCTGAAAAAAAGCCGAAAACATCATTCCTGGGTATAGAGGTAATGACTAATACCATTCACTCTAGTAGATTGGATAAAGCAGATCTGAACCTGTACTGTATTATTTGCTAGATCCAACAACCAAAAACCAATGATAAAGACAACAGCTGCCCTGGTTCGCGTGCCTTTGAAAGTACTGCATTTACAGATACACATCAAGTCGTCAATTATTTTAATTTTATACATTCCATACAAACATGCCATAGGCAGGGGAGAAGGATAGCAACCTGCAATGCTCCTTTGTATCTCCTAACAGATACCCAATGTCTGCAGAAAACCCGATTATTATCACCTAAATTGCAAGCTTTTGTTTAGCTTATATAAAACACAATGTAGCCAGCTATCTCCTATAGGAAAATTAAAACAGAAATCATATCTTCTAATGGCCCTTACTGCTATTGAGATCATGAGTGATCCAACGAGAATAAATGGTCGTCTTCTTCCATACTTTGAAGTACATTTATCACTCCAAATGCCAACAAAAGGCTGGACCTAAAACCCAACAAACAAATAAGTTTTAACAAAATGGGACAGGAAAAATGTATGCCCCCACATAAGAAAAATAGTTTCTGATCCTACATAAATCAAATCTTCAACTCTAAAATTCCAAAGGAAATAAAATTTGATTGCAAACCTACCACAAGGCCTGTAATTGGGCCGCATAGCCAAATAAATGAAGAAAAAGCATGCGATATTCCAAGGGTCTGCATCAACCAACCAAATGCAACACTGTTAGATATAACTCAAAAGGCTCATCAGCAACGAGAAAACCAGAATACTGCCAGCAAACAAAAATCTAAGAACAGTTCTATCTACCACCATAACTACCCACCTGATACTTAAATGACCAGTACAAAATATTATTCAGATATCTAAACACAATTCAATCCAATGATAATCATTCTGAATATACATACACTGATTCTCAAACAAAAAAAAAGCTTTAAAAAGTCTCTTAAAATTTTCACAAATGCTTATATAATCGAATGAACATAAGCAATCTAGCTAAATTCCATTGTCAAATAAAGCTGATTATCAGCCGATGATATAGTTCCATACGAAAATATCTCCTAGCTATGTTGGTAACATTGACCATAATTTCCATAAAATAAAATTGGCCAACAACAACTACCTAACCTAAGTATTAGACTTCATTGTTTCACCTACAAAGTACTCGGCTTCCTCGTACAAAACTACACGAGAACAAAACCCTCGCAAAGCCACAAGTGACAGATATGGCAACAATGATAAGAGAGTAGTAGTACCTGAATATAAGGAGTAAGAAGAGAAAGTTGCAATGCCCAACCAAACTGAACTCCAGCAGCAACTGTACAACTAAGAACCAACGTTACTAAGCTACAATTCTTCGACGCGGATTCATCATCAGCCGAATCAGAATGATTCAAAGGAGAAGCAGATGAAGAGAACGACGAAGAACCAGATTCGTTTTGATGATGCTTCGCCACGGTCTCAAGTTCAATCTCCTTCCTCAAATTCCTATAAGGAACCAAGATCGACACCGAGTCACTCATCGTCCTCAACACAGACTACACAGATCCTTAATTCGTATCAAAATCAATATCTCATTCCGATCCAATAAGATCTAGATTCTAGGGATTCGATTCGGAGAAGACGATCGGAGATCTAAGCAGAGTCAAATTCGGGCGGGTGAATATTTTGATGAGATCGATTTTGGGGTGATTGAGACAAGGAAGATTCGTTTTTACAGGAACCGTTGATCTGTAGATGGACGGCTGAGATTATACCTACTGGTCGTAACCTACTAGTCAACGTCTTCCTCTCGGGTTTGCGTAATCACCACCGTTGATTTTATTTGATCTGATCGGATCAAATACGTTGCTTCAATTTAAAGAAAGAGCGGACGAAACTCACCGTCACCGACACCAAACGAAAGTGTGTGCTTTAATAAAAGAACGCTGTCGTTTATGGATCCGTATCAGTTTAGAGTGGGCCTGTAATTTTTGTAGCTCAGCCCATTTATAAGATAATTCAAAAGTTAGAACTGTGGTAGATTTAGCCCAAATATTAAGCTTATTAGAAGAAAGCTGTTTCTTTTTTGTTAGCACCTAAAGGCTATAACCTATAAAACATGTGTCAAAGAATGGAGCTTATATGTTTCATTGCTATGTCCCTGTTTCTATTTTCTTTTTGTTAGTACCTAAAGACTAAAACCTATAAAACATGTGTCAAAGCAATGGAGCTTATATGTTTCATAGCTATGTCCCTGTTTCTATTTTCTGAGGCCTTACATTGTGATTAGTGATTACATTGGTACGAGTTTGATTTCATGGAATAAGTTTGATTCAACTTTACTGCAAATGGTCGTCAGTTGCGTTACCATTCAAATTCAAACTCTCACAATTGCATAAAAAAAGAAGTCATGATTCAAAAAAAAAAAAACAAATATTTATTTAAAATCATATAGGAACATACGTTCTTACTGACGTGTATATGAACATGTGTTAATAATAATTTAATAACAATATCATTTTGTAAATTGTTTTTAGTTAGGTGCTAACAAGAAAAAGTAATGTTAATTAAGAGAATTATAAACACGTTTTCACTATTTATAGTATTTTTTTCTTCTTACCAATGTCACTATTACAAGTATATGTATATTTTACAATAACTAATGTAAACATGTTTGTAAAACATTATAAGTAACATATATGTGTGTGAACGTGACAAGCCGAATTAAACGAATAAAAGAATTATAAATAAAAAGGAGGAACCGGAAAAAGACGTGTGCCTAACAAATGTATGATGTTTTGGTAAAAAAAATGCAAAGACGATATAATTATTCTCTTGCTTGTGGAAAATGAAAGCTACAGAGCACACAATTAATACTTACGTCTCTCTTTCTCCATCTCTCTCCCCTTGTCTCTTCTCGTTTCCTTCTCCACGTCTACATGACCTCCCTCTTATGTCCAATTTTTTTTTTTTTCTCTTATTACCAAAATACATTTTTTAGCCTAAGCATTCGGATAATCGGATCAGTTCAGATCGGATAATTTAGATGTCGGATAGTTTGGCTATCGACATCTAATACCCGAATAGGTACAAAAAAAATTTCGGTTCGGTTCGGATCGGTAATTCGGATATCGGATCGGTTCAGATACTTAACAAAAAAATCAAAATATATTCGGTATATCGGATATTATTAGAACTACCTGAAATTTTATCCGAACTATCCGGAATTTTACCTGAACTATCCGAATACACCGTTATTACCCGAACAGACCCTTCAACATCATACTGACCTACTCTCAAGTTTCGGTACTTTGGGTTTCTCGGGTATTTGGGTATTACCCAAACTAATCCGATACCCGAACAAAATTCTTCTCATAACCGAACAGGTATGCTGATATAACCAAAACTCATTCGATTCGGGTATTTCGGATCAGTTCAGATTTGGGTATTATGCGCAGACCTAGCACTTTTATCAAAAGTTCCAGATCTTATCCTTTTGAGTTTAGTTTTTATGATGTGTGAAACTCTATTTTGTAGGTTTGTTTAGTTGTTATGGTGTTTTTGGTTTGTTTGTGTTATAAAATAATATGAATAAACAGAGATTAAATATAGATCAGTTTGGTATATAGATCAATCATTCAAATAATTTAAGAAATTATATGATATTTTGACATACTCCATTACGAAATATTTACTCCACGTCTTAGTTTTTTGGTTTCGAAAACATGACATTAAAAATAATCTAACATTAAAAAATTATCACAACTATCAATATTAAAATAACACTAATGTTGTTAATTTCATTAACGCTACTGCTTGCATGTATATATAGCATGTGTTTTGGGTTCGGTCCCAAAATTTGAAGCTTACAAAACACAATTTTTAAATTTTACAAAAAAGAAAAGAAAATCGGATTATTCAATTTTAAGAAAGGATTTACAAAGTTAAAGCCTAGATCAAGATATTGGCAATTTGGTAGCGTTGACTCGGTTTCTCCAAAAAAATTGAACCTTACACCTTCGGTATAATCTTGTTTGGGAGTGATGATCTTGTGCCAATACTAATATTATTAAATGTTAGTTTCGGGTATTGAAAAAATATCACAGGTTTAATCCCCAAAACTGTTTATCTATATACGTATGTGAGTGAGGCAGTTAACTGATAATTAATAAGTTGATTAAAAATTAATAAACAAAATTTTATGTTTAATGTAACTAATTACATTTTACAAAGAGCACGTGTTGAACGCGGCTATGACCCCAAACAAAGAGAAAAAACATATGTACCATAACTTAACACGTCATCTCCTTAACGCCGAGCGCGTCGAATGCTGACGCCTGAAAATTACTCCTTCGTCGTTTCACAAACGACAGATCCAAAATATTAT
This sequence comes from Boechera divaricarpa, assembly GCA_026770425.1. Taxonomy (NCBI): domain Eukaryota; kingdom Viridiplantae; phylum Streptophyta; class Magnoliopsida; order Brassicales; family Brassicaceae; genus Boechera; species Boechera divaricarpa. The sequence goes on from CM049188.1 coordinate 17,681,962, forward strand.
AATTATAAATACTATACAGTAGAAAAAAAAAAAAAAAAAGAGGTGCGTTATTTAAATAAGTAGTATTGTTTATAACTTAGTGATTGGTTGGCAATTTTGTCTTTCCCTGTCGATAGATGATAGTTGTGATTAACAGATATATAAGGATGGGGCTTTCACGTATATATATATAACTATTAAAGTTGATAAAGAAAATTATAATGGTCATTATTGAGAATGTAACCATCGAATCGAAAGATAGATGTAGAAATGTGGGAAGAACGTGAAGAAATTAAAAAGAATCACGTCACGTGGAGACAGCTCTTTTACGAACTCTCATATCCACTCACTTCATTAAATCATTTAAAAAGTGGAAAATCTAAAAAGCAACAAGAAGAAACACCTTAATTGTCCCAACAACAAAAAAAAAACACACACATCTTGTTTGTTTTTGGGTCCGATTTGTTCATATATTTGTAATTAAAAAAAAAATCTAGATGTTAATTTGTTTTTTCTTAGACGTTCTCGATGTTAACAAATATATAATTTCTTGTGTGTTTAAGTATATAGTTAAGATGTTTTTGTTTTTTGAGCAACCAGCTAAGATGTCAAAATTGAAAATGTTATAGCCGATGTTAAAAAAAAAAAAACAATATGGAAACGCAAAAAACCACAAGATGATTATATGGCAACATGATGTTGGTTACGTCTATAAGCAAAAAAAGACCGATAAAAGTAGATTGTTCATAACAAAATATTAAAAAGAGAAAACAAGAGTATACATATGAAACTTTATCTAACTCTAATCTCATTGGATTCGTGGAATTAGCTCCAAATAGATATAACTAGCTATAGTAAGTTATAACTAACGAGAAATTAGTAAGATAGATATTGATTAGCTATAGTAAATAAAAAATTTAGATGATTGGTCTAAAAATTGATATTTTTAGATTAGTCGTAAAATCACTTTAGCACCGTCCACTAATACTTCACATGGAGATATAAGACATACACACAAAACTCACACGTGCCCATTATTCATTGGATAACGATGGCCATTAGCGCACGGTAGAATCTTTCGGCGCGACTTAAAGTTTTATTTTTTTAAATAAATTAAAACTTATAATCGATGGAGCCTGATCAGGAGTTGGACACAAATAATTTTACAAATGCTACTAACCAGTCATGGTACCTGTCGAAATAGTAAATAATAAAAAGACTAAAACTTGTAAAAACATCATAATAGTAACATGATAATGTATAGACAGCCTCACGTGCGTAGGCACGTGTTTAATGGCCATAGATTGCTCGTCGCCAGCTTTCTCGTATTCCTAATATCCTTGTTCGAGTGAGTCTGAACTGGTCTAACAAATATTCTCTTTTTCCCGTACAATTTGTTGTAAAATAAATCGTTGAAAAAAATCATATAAAACAGTAATTGTTAATGGAACCACATAATGTCAGAAACATTGCGAACCGCAAGTTTGGAAATGGTTTAGCGCTTAGTCAATTAATCGGAGGATAATATTTGTAGGTTTTCCGCATTGTATATGTATATAGTTAATGTAAAAGTTAAATATAAGATGTTAAATATACTTTTAAATTAAAATATTCATATCTAGCTAGCAATTTTTATATGAACATAATAATAAATGAATTAATCGATTGTCTAAATAAAAACACTTATTATTTTTGATAATCGATTTGGTCGAAATAAAAATGTCTTGACAATTTTTTATCAACTAAATAATCATATGAAATACCGAATTTTAAAACAATAGCATCACGTTAAATTAGTAACTTTGTTTAGATAAAATGGTCAATAATGTTCGAGCTGTTATGTAGAAAATAGTTAGAAAACAGATTCTTAAAGACAATAGAAATTGGCGATAAAAAATATCGGTATGGTACTTTTATATGATAATTTTTAATTAATGTATTTATTGATAATTTTTAAAGTGGTTTATTTCCAACCACGACTGTTAAAAATTACCAATTAAATCCAAGTAACAACATAGAATATAATAATCATGAAATAAAATGAAAATATATTTGGATAATCACTGATTCGTGAAAGAACAAATGGTACTTCGTTTGGTTATAATCACTGACATTTTCTATGTATTATCATTTATTATGATTCTCATATATAAGCTTTTGTCTATCTGTTTGAAAATATAGTGTACTTTCATAATATAGATGATGTTAAAAGGAAAATAAAAGAGATAAAAAGATATTAAAACTCGATGACGTGGGATTTGTAAACAACTTTTTTTCTTCTGTAAGTAATTAAATTCCTTTTGACCACTGAAATAAAACAGTTGAAGTACTCTGAACATCTGCATTCAACGCTGAAAAGTAGATTGTTTCTTTTTCCTGAAAAATATACAATCCAATTTATTTCCATCAAATAATTGGTTTTTTTCAATTATCCAGAATCAAATGTCCTCATCAGTAGCTAAAATTTTAAAATTGGACCAAAACGTCACTAAAGGAGATTAAGCCTTTCTACTAACTAAACAAAATTAAAATAATACAAGTATTTAAAGGTGGCCAATTGTTTAGGTCTCCAGATTTTTTATTTATTTAGAAGATATTAAATGTGAATTAAAAACCAAATCTAACTCTTTTTTGTTCTTTAACCAAAAAAAAACCTTTCTTTTTTTGACGGCTAACCAAAGCAAATCTAATTAATGGGAAAAAAGAAAACCCAAAATTAATATACTTGCGTTAGTTGAGATAGTTTTGGTTCTCTAATTAGTATCTATTCTCGATTTCTTAATTTTCAATTTTGTAACTAGTGATAAAAAAGGAACTAAATAAATATTATAATTATTATATATTTTTAGTTTAAGTTCAGTTGCGTTTTTATTGTTTATTTGACTGCATTTAAAATTTGCATATTAAAATTAAAAAGTTAACAAAAGAGGAATAAACAAGAGAGAGAAAAATAGAATTGTTGCTCCAAAGATTTTTAACTTTGAGCTCTCTGAGAAACCAAAGCTTCACTCTGATTCGCAGAGCGAATCAAAGAGACGACAGAGAGAAGAAACGCGAAGAACAGAAACAGCTCTTAAGCTTTTTAATAATTATTATTATAATTCTCTCTTCTGAATCCCAAATCTCGTAAGTTCTCTTCTTTCTTCCAATCTCTGATTCGTATTATAATAATCTGTTAATTATCAACCAAACCAAACCAAACCAAACCTCTTTTGTTTAATCTTAAAGAATCAATTTTTAATTTTTCTTCAGCAGATGAAATCATGAACCAGATCGGGATCGAAGATGATATGAGGTTCCGGGTTTGTTTTTTTCTCCCTTTTTTGTGAAATTGGGTTGGAATCTGGAGATCTGGATCTTGAAAAGCTGGAAATTTACGTGTGTTTGGGGGTGTTGATTTGTTCTTGATGAACTGATTTGATTAGGTGATTGGTTTAATCTACAATCTGAATCCATTTTGAATGGTTCTGGATTAGAAATTTGAAGACTTGTTAATTTGGGTTCGGGATTGATCTGATTTCATAACATCTAAGAAATAGTAGTTTTGGAAGATATGTTGGAAAATCGATCACCAGATTCGTGTTTGATTTCAAGGGTTTTCTCAAGCTCTCGTCTTTCTGAATCAAGCTGGTCTAAGTCTTACATGTATCCAGAGGAGGATGATGTCTCTGAGAATAAGCTCGGTAATGGAAAAAGAGCTTTGGAGGTTGTTGGTGAGATTAGACAGACCAAATCACTTAAATTAATGGGTTTTTCGATTAAGTATGATAGCGATTCATCTGACTATTCACTGAGTGGGGAAGAGCAAGCAGATGCTGCAAACGGTGATGGCTCATCATCAAGACAGGAGCAAGAACAATCTGATTCTAACGACAATGGCGGTGATTCATCGGATTCGCATTCTCTTATCAATGAGATTGGTCGGGACAACTCGATAGACTGTTTGATCCGATGCTCAAGGTCTGATTACGGTTCAATTGCTTCTTTGAACCGGAATTTCCGTTCTTTGGTAAAGAGTGGAGAGATTTATAGATTAAGGCGACAAATCGGGTTTGTTGAACATTGGGTTTACTTCTCTTGCCAGCTCTTGGAATGGGTTGCGTTCGATCCTGTCGAGAGAAGGTGGATGCAGTTGCCTACAATGCCTTCAAGTGTTACCTTCATGTGTGCTGATAAGGAGTCTCTGGCCGTTGGGACGGATCTGCTTGTCTTAGGAAAAGATGGTTTTTCTTCTCATGTAATATACAGATACAGCCTTCTGACTAATTCTTGGTCTTCTGGTATGAAGATGAACTCTCCGAGGTGTTTGTTTGGATCCGCGAGCCTTGGAGAGATTGCTATATTCGCTGGTGGTTGTGATTCCCAGGGAATTCTTGATTTTGCGGAAATGTATAATTCTGAGCTTCAAACTTGGATAACTCTTCCGAGGATGAACAAACCGAGGAAGATGTGTTCGGGAGTTTTCATGGATGGGAAGTTCTATGTAATTGGAGGAATCGGTGGTGCTGATTCTAAAGTCTTGACCTGCGGTGAAGAGTATGATTTGGAGACCAAGAAATGGACTCAAGTCCCAGACTTGTCGCCTCCAAGAAGCCGTGCTGATCAAGCTGATATGTCATCAGCAACAGAAGCACCGCCTCTTGTTGCGGTTGTGAATAACCAATTGTACGCTGCTGACCATGCCGATATGGAAGTGAGGAAATATTGTAAGGAGAATAAGAAATGGGTAACTATTGGAAGATTGCCTGAAAGAGCTGGCTCAGTTAACGGATGGGGACTTGCTTTTAGAGCTTGTGGGGAGCGGTTAATCGTTATTGGTGGACCGAAGTACTCGGGAGGTGGGTTCATAGAGCTGAATTCTTGGATACCGAGCGACGGTGGTCCACCACATTGGACATTGCTTGACAGGAAACATTCTCCTAATTTTGTGTACAATTGCGCGGTAATGGGTTGCTGAAACAACACACATTTACAATACTCTCCATTTGAATACCCTCCAGATTCTTGTTGATGGGTTAGCTCACAAGTCAAAAGACTCCATTGAAGGTTCCAAGCTCCAACCTTTATGCTTCTTATTCTTCTTCTTCCTCATTTTCTTTTCTTACAAATTTTTCAATTTGAATACAATCATCTCTGTATTGTTAGAGACCAGAAAAAGTCCCAAGGAGATTCCAAAAAAGAAAGGAAAAAAAAAAAACTGAAACAGGTTATAATAAGTTCGTTAAAAGTTGAAGCTTTTTAGAGTTTGTCAGATCTGGTTAACAGTGTTGTATGTGTTTTCATCAATATGTTTTCTAATAATCTAGCCATCTTTTGGTCTTTGTTCATAGTTTTGCTTTTGAGTTTTTTCTCTTTCTATTTTTGTTTGGCTTTACCTTTCCTTTTTTTTTTTATACAGGTCGAATCGTTAGATTCACTTTACAACGTTGGTTCTAAGTGTTTGTCATTTTTGTGACGACAAAAAGAAAGTGTCACTTTTGTTTTTTGTTGGGGTAAGGAGGGGCAAATGTTATGTCTTTATAGATGTGTCCTTTAAGATATCTCAATCTGTTGTTGCTTACAAGTTACATGTTTGTTAACAATGTTTTTGGACTCTTCGTTTCGGTTTTTTAGCTTTTAGGCTATATTTAGATTTTCGTAATTCTGGTGTAGAAAACATATTCCAATCTAAGTTAAGTGTATTATCAAACAGAACAACGCAAAAAAATATTGATTAAAGTGATCTAATAGAGTAGTTAAAATTTCTTAACTATAATGCCCTTTTTAGTTTTTACGTGTTATTTATTTACTGTTTCTTATGCTCTTTGCCAACTACTTTTGGATACTAATATATACTATTCACACACGCACACTACTCAGTTTGAATCGAAGTTAGATCACAATAATATCACTAGCATCAGTTATGCTCGAAATTTAGACATGTAAAATCTCATAGCCAAATATAAATACTAACAATCATAAATCATTCACATACAGATCTTTATAGGAATATCAAAATTAGCAGAATATCTAGTCAAGATTAAGATTCTCCTCTTTCTTCAGCATATCACTCTCTATCAAAATTCTGCAAAAATATATGGTGTTTTAAGCAAAGCCCAACTATTAAATTGGGCCCATAATGTTAAGGCCCATTTAAAGTTTATGATTTTACTCATCTAACACCATTATCGTTCTGTAGAAGAGCTTCCATTTTCGTAACTGAGAAGATGAACTCTCTTCATCGGGTAGTAGGATTGATCACACGAACAACCAGAAATCAAATTTCTTCAAGAATTTCACATTCCCGTTCGAATCTCCCGTCGAATCTCGTCAATTTGATGTCCACAAAATCTCGAAACGATGAAGACAAATGGAACGACGCTTGGGAATCAGCTTGGTTACCAGATGATCTCACAGATAAGAGCAGGGCTCCATGGGAAACAGATGTGAACTTCGATTCGAGAGAATCAACGACGACGATTGAAGAAATCGATGTGGAAGCAAAGGCGTTCGTAGAGGATATGAATGAGCATTGGAGTGAGAGGAGAGGGAAGAGTGGGAAAGTGGAGAAGAAAGAAGAGAAGAAAGAGATTGATGGAGAATCGCTTTATAGTTTGGAGACGATGAAGAAGGATTATAGACTGAAGAAGCAAAGAGTTCATGCTTCTTTGTGGGTTAAAGAGATTGAGAAATTGGAAGAATCTAAATTGGGTGATTCAGGATCTGGTGGTGGAGCTGATGATATTGATAGGCTTCTTGATAGTTGCTCAGAGTAATGATTCTATTTTTGCCCTAATTTCAATTTCAATTTCAATTTAGGGTTTTTTGTTGGATCAGTCTTGTGTTAGTTTCACTTCACTAGCTCTGTGATTTATTGAGATTTAACATGTATAGAGATTGCTCTGAGGATGGTTTCTGGTGATTTGATTGAAGCTTTCACTTACATGCTTAAGTTTGAAGATCTGTGTTTAACGTTTTACCTAAATCCCTGAAAAAGATTTGTGGTTTGCTTGTTTGCAATCTTTCAAGCATGTTCATTTAGTGTATTGAGTTTCACAATAAACGTTAGAGAGATTTCTACAGGGAATTCTGGTATTTTGATTGAGGTTTTCACTTACATGCTTATGTTTGAAGATCTGTGATTTACGTTTTAGCTAAGCCCTGAACAAGATTGTGATTTGCTTGTGTACAAATTCTCAAGTATGTTCATTTAGTGCATTTGAGTTTCACAATAAACGTTAGAGAGATTGCTATGGGGATATCTTGGTGTTTTAATTATCTTCGCATGCTTTGTTATGTTTATATAAGAAGGTGTCTTGAAGATTGGTGTGATTGTTGGTGATTTTGATCTTTTGATTGTTAAAACATTCAGGATTTTCGACTCGGTAGACCACGATTTAGACAAATTGGAGGTTTCGAGTGGATCTGAGTTGAAGAACAAGCCTGATGGCTGGGAATCAACAGCAAAAGAACAAGACGGAAATCTCTGGGAAATGTCACAAAGAGAAGAAGACATTCTTCTCCAAGAATTTGATCGCCGGATTGCCTTCTGCAAATTTCAGGTACCACCCAAATCTTTATACAAATGATTCCATTGGTCTATACATTGATCAAATCTGTTCTCATATAAGTCTGATCTCTTGCAATAGAACCATTCAAAAGCTTGAGAATATCTAGATTTCTTCATCATGTTCTTGAAATTCGATTGATGTGCAGATAGCGAGTTTTATAAAGCAACACATATTCAGTAGGAGAAGACCGATTGATGGGTGGAGATACATGATCGAAGTGATCGGTCCAAATGCGAGAAAAGGGAAAGGAAGTGTTTCTAGGCTCCCGGCTTTATCGGATGTGTCGACTCAGCCTTTCAAAGAAGAAACTGTCAGTCTCACTACTTTGAAGCGTCGGTAGAAGACTGAGGATTTTTTTTTTTCGCTCAAACAACACTAGTCAGTTTAATTGTCTGAAATTCCTTTCCCTTTCATTCTCATGTAATAAATTGTTTTGTTTATAATTTTTTTTTAACCTATAATATCAGATTCAATGCAATTTTATTTTCGTATAGTTGACTATTAAAAGAAATTTATAGTAATCTTGACTCTTGAACCATATTTGATTGGATATTTATAGCTTGACTTTGACGTAATCAAAGATCTAATCTATAACGTAAGGTATATCTAATTAAATTTGAGTATGTATTGAAGTGTTTCAAATTTTGAAAGATCTAAGTCTTTTCGAAGTTACATTGGTTCCGGATTGGTGACCATAAAAAGAATAATAAGAATAAAAAAGAAAATGAATAAGAAAAAACAAAAAGGAAAGGAAAATGACCAAAATGAAAAACGAGTGGAACAAATGTAAATAAAAAATTGAACAAATAGTTATATTAAATGGTAACCAAAATATTGAATAGATATTTTTTAAAAATATTTAACATAAAGATTATTTTTGAAAAGATTCATTTAGTGAATTTAGTTTATAAAATTCAATTAAAACAAAATGGTAGTAGAAATTTGAATATAGCTTATTAAAAATATATATAATTTTTATTTATTTAATTATAAATATTAATTTAAAATAAAATCATATCATTCAATTAAAATAATTTTTTTATGAAATTATAAATATATGTAAATTTATAAATAAATGATATGAAAATATTTATCTATAAAAATGTAAATATTATAAAAAAACCTATTTTAAAACCATTTTATAATAAAAAACGAAATTTAAATTTTTGTTCCTCATTGTTCCTCTACAATTTTGGAGAGAAACATTTTTGTTATATCATTCCTTTTTGCATGAGGAACAAAGAGGAAAAAATGTAGGACCCATATGTCTGAAAATTGAAAAAAATTTATTCTAAATGGTAACAAAAGTTGAATAACAAAGAAGAACATAACATTTCTCCTCGTTCTTTTCCTCAAAAATGGTTACCAATCAGGGTCATTATCTTTATAATGTCTCAGTTTTTCACTTTACAAATTCCATAACTTATAGAAGAATTTCACTAACATCTTTTACATAAAGTTAAATGCTTTATTTGTTTAAATATTAAATCAAACGCACACAAACAAGAACCAACAAAAAAAAAAAAAAATACAACAGAAACCAAAAATACATATTAAAAAAAGTGTTGCAGGTGTACACCTAGTTACAATTAAAATTTTAAAAGAAAAGGGACAATTCAATAATTGTCGACCTCTACTGTAGGGTTTCCCTACCTTCAAGAACTATACAAAGTGGCGAACGCTACATAGAAAAGTAGAAGACGTTTCCTTTGTGTGTTCCAGATATATTGGATACGGACAACGGATGTTGCAATCACTGCAAATTGGCCTAGATGCAGAATTGTTGCGTTGAATAAGCAATGGTACATCACTATGCAGTGGGAGAGTTTGACCAGGCTTCAAATATGGATCAGGGCCAAGTAAGCAATTAATATGAAGCGTGGTACAACAATCGTTGCACTTATAGAACCCTTCTTCTCCTCCAATTGCTAATTTTCCCTCGCATAATTCACACCAATCTGAGCCACTTGCCTCATCTCCATGACAAAATGTGAGGTAATGCTCATCATGCTTGTACCTTACCTTGTATGGTAAGGTCGCGCACTTAAAACATATAATAAAATCGCATTCAATGCAGTTTAGTACCTTCGAGATTTCCGGTGATGCAAATGTGGCAGATTGGCTTTTCTTTGGGGTCTAAAGCTAGAATAAGGGGTGTTGATGACCTTGATAATCAAATGGCTCAGAAACCGAAGCACACACTACATCTAGAATGCAATTACATTCCTGGTTGGCACACTCATATCTGAAACTATTACTTACGCAATGGTTATCTTATGTGAACAGCGTAGCCACTAGGCCCACTACACACATTGCAGCTGTATGCACCATAATCACTGTCAATCTCTCGGCGGCAAACTCCACAAGACCATTTTCCTAATGGACGAGAAGAAGTAAAAGAGACACGGTGGAGATGACGAGATATTTGTATGGTTTGTGGGATATAGATACAATCACTATGGGCTACGAAATCGCATATAGCACAGACGTAGGTGAGATAAAGTTCATTTACCAAACCACAGATATTGCAGGTTAAGGAAGCTTGTCTAGGGAAAAGGGTGAGGGTGTGATCATGTCTTTTTGGTTGGTCTATAAAAAGGGGTATTGCCTCCTTAGCACAAAACACATGCATATAAATGTCGCAGAGAGCACAATAATAAATTCTAAAGGATGCTCTTTTTGTACAGTAGATGCAGTGGTCAGATCTATATTGAGAAAAGTAGAGTTGGAGAGAATGTTTAACGTGGGAAGGACGACTAATCTCAAGTGGAGGCTCGACGCATTCTTTGTGGAACCTTTTATCACATTCGACACAGAAATAATAGTCTGTACCGATGGTTTGGATAGAGCAAGCATCGCAATCCTTGACTTCAGGATCCACATCTTTATTGTTGCACCAAAACAGAGGGAGTACATGATGACCGTCGCTGTTGTCATCAAAGAGAGAGGAAGTCTCGATCTTGGCAGGATTCCATATTTGGAGGACCTATTTGTAATAAGAGAATCCCATAATCTTCGGGATCGGAATTCAGGGCATGAGAAAAGAGGTTGAGGAAGGAAGTCGTCGCCGGAATGAATGGCTAATTTAGAGGTTGGGGTGTGTATTTGTGGTAATGGTGTTATAACGTTTTGGTGGTATACCAGAAATTGTTTCCCATTGATTTCCAACTTATGAAATTCTCCGACCAAGTCCATGGCTGCTCAATCGGAAATTATTTTTTTAGAGGGTTTTGGGATATTATTGTTATCCTTCTTGACTCTACTTATGTGTATATATATAGACATACATACACATAGTCACACATGCATGACATGTAGCCCTCGTATTATCTTTTTTTGAATTATATAGCTTCAGTGGAAAATTAATAATGAGCTAAATGCTGTTTTCACTATGCTTAAATTACAGCTAAGATTGGTTCATATTTTCATATTTTACACTATGCGGTAATTTATGCGGTTTTAAGTTAATTCGGATGTCTAATAGCATCTAGGTGGATGTTTACCTGAAATAGATTTTCAGTTGCGTAATTATACATTTTTATAACATATGTTTATTTTGATTTAATAAGTTTGTTAAATTTTATTCATTTGAAAGGTAATGTATAAACTTTAAACACTACATATTTATCTAAATTTTTTCATGTTTTTAAGATTATTTTTTATATATATTATTTTTCGTTTAAAATCAAATTTGTTGCGTGGTTTGCGATTCAGAACCGACTCTCAACATGACGACGAATGCATGGTTTTGTTGAAAACTAGAGAATTTTATGTTATAAACTAGAGAGAGTTTTAGAGAGATAAAGTTTAGAGAGATAGAACTTTTGTTCTTATTCATTTTTTTCTTCTGTGCTTACATATATATAGAAGGAGAAACTTAGCGACGAAGTAACTTCATAGCGAAGTAACTTAGTAACTTCGTAGCAAAGTAACTTAGTAACAAAGTAAAAGATATAAATAATATTAAATAATTACAATTATCTAATATCCCTCTTAATTATTTAATATGTACTACCTCGTTAAAAACTTTATTATGGAAAAACTCAATGGGATAAAAACCATGATAAGGGAAAAAGAGTACAGTAACATATTCTCCCCCTGGAAAACACTTCTTCTTCATATATCTCGTAAATGACGCATTCCAATACTATGAATATGCTTTTTGAACATTGTGGTGGACAGCGCCTTTGTAAGAAAATCTGCTGAATTGTCGCTTGAGCGGACATATTTAATACTGATTTCTTGATTTTTCTCGAGCTCTTGTGTGTAAGAGAAAAACCTTGGTGGAATATGCTTCGTTCTATCGCTCTTGATATAACCTTCTTTAATTTGTGCGACACATGCAGCATTATCTTCGAATATGGTTGTGGGCTCTTTACTCGTCGGTATGCCACTTGCTTCTTGAATATGTTGGATCATAGATCTGAGCCACACACATTCCCTACAGGCTTCGTGCAGTGCTATGATCTCTGCATAATTAGATGAAGTAGCAACTAGTGTTTGCTTTTGGGAACGCCACGAGATTGCAGTCCCACCTACAGTGAATATATATCCAGTTTGGGATCTTGTCTTATGTGGATCTGATAAATAACCTGCATCTGCAAAACCAACTAGACAAAATTTTGAATTTCTTGGATAACATAATCCTAAGTCAATTGTACCTTGAAGATAACAGAAAATGTGTTTTATTCCGTTCCAATGTCTGCGCGTCGGAGACGAGTTATATCTTGCAAGCAGATTAGTCATAAAAGCTATATCTTGTCGTGTGCAATTTGCAAGATACATAAGTCCACCAATAGCGCTCATATAGGGTACTTCAGGACCCAATAATTCTTCGTTATCTTCACATGGTCTAAATGGATCTTTTTCAACATTGAGTTGTCTATTAACCATTGGAGTACTCAAAAGAGTCACTTTATCCATATTAAAGCGTTTGAGGATCTTTTTAGTATAATTAGATTGATGCACAAATATTCCATCTTGGAGGTGCTCTATGTGGAGTCCAAGAAAAAACTTTGTTTTTCCCAGATCTTTCATTTCAAACTCTGTCTTCATATGATTTCGTGCTTCCTCAATCTCCTTTTGAGTTCCAATTATATTCAAGTCGTCAACATATACAGCGATAATCACAAATCCATTCAAGGATTTCCTTATAAAAACGCAAGGGCATATTGTATCATTTACATAGCCCTTCTTTAAAAGGTATTCGCTTAAACGATTATACCACATGCGTCCGGATTGTTTCAATCCATAAAGTGATCGCTGTAATTTGACAGAACATATATCTGTAGACTTTGAGCTCAATGTTTCAGTTATTTTCATCCCTTCTGGGATTTTCATATATATCTCATTATCAAGCGATCCATATAGATATGCTGTCACTACATCCATAAGATTCATTTCTAAATTTTGGGATGCAGTCAAACTCATTAAATAAATGAACGTAATTGCATCCATTACTGGGAAATATGTTTCCTCATAATCAATTCCCGGTCTTTGATATAAACCTTGGGCGACAAGTCGAGCTTTATATCTTGTGACCTCATTATTCTCATTTCGTTTTCTCACGAATATCCACTTGCACCCAACCGGTTTCATATCTTTAGGTGTAGTGACCACATGTCCAAAAACATTTCTCTTATTAAGGGAGATTAATTCATTTTGCATGGCCATCCTCCATCTCTTCCAGTCAGATCTTTTCTGACATTCTAATATGGACCTTGGTTCTGGGTCATCATTCTCATTATCAATTTCTTTGGATACAGAGAATGAGAAAATTTTATGATCATCATCCATATTATTTCTTACCCATATTTTTCCATTTTGGGCATAATTTATGGAAATCTCATATTTTTCTGTATCATATCCCTCCTCAGGGATACTTTCTTTCGGTAGTTCTTCTGGAACTATTCCTTTTTCATTATGTAGTTCTTCAGCAACTACTTCATCTAAGTTTTCTGGATTTTCCTCATTTTAGGTTTCTTCTAGAACTATTTTATGTAAATTTAATTCTCCCATTGTCTTTTTCTTTCGGAGAGTTTTATCTTTAGAACCCATGGGTCTCCTTCTCTTTAACTGAACTTTAGGCTCATTAATTTTATTAGCACTAATTTGTTCCTGTGGAATTCCAACTCTTGATAGAATATTTGCACCCGGTATATATGATTTTGTCACCCTTTTTGTATCTACGAACCCGTCTGGTAACTCGTTTGCCATATTCTGTAAGTGCACAATTTTTTGCACTTCGATTTCACGTTGTTTTAGGAGGATCCAGAGATATCAACGATGGTGTATTCCATGCAATATCCCTTGGAATTTCACGAATTCCTCCGCCTAACGATGGGAACTCATTCTCATTAAAATGGCAATCAGCAAAACGAGCTGTAAACATATCACCAGTTTGGGGTTCAACATAACGAATTATACTTGGTGACGTATAACCAATATAAATACCCAATCTCCGTTGGGCCCTATTTTCATACGTTTAGGAGGTGCAATAGACATATATACTGCACATCCAAAAACACGGAGATGCGATATATCTGGCTGCTGACCAGATGCTAATTGTAATGGGGAATACTTATGATATGCACTTGGTCGAATCTGGACCAATGCTGCTGCATGCAAAATAGCATGTCCCCATATCGAAATTGGAAGTTTTGTTCTCATAATTAACGGTCTAGCAATAAGTTGCAACCGTTTAATCAAAGATTCGGCCAAGCCATTCTGTGTATGAACGTGGGGCACTGGATGTTCTACATCGATCTCCAGTGACATACAATAATCATTAAAGGCTAGTGAAGTAAATTTACCAACATTATCAAGCCTCACTTTCTTGATAATATAATCAGGAAATTGCGCTCTTAACCTGATTATTTGGGAAATGAATCTCGCAAATGCCATATTTCGTGTCGTCAAAAGACACACATGGGACCATCTACTTGATGCATCAATTAATACCATAAAATATTGAGATGGTCCACACGATGGGTGGATTGGTCCACATATATCATCATGTATTCTTTCTAAGAATTCTAGTGATTCATTTCTAATTTTAGCTGGTGATGGCCGAGTTATGAGTTTTCCTCGAGAACATGCATCACATAAAAACTCATTTGATTGAAAGATCTTCTGGTCTTTCAATGGATGGCCATTAGAATTTTCCACAATTTTTTTCATCATGATTGAACCAGGATGACCCAGTCTTTCATGCCATACTTTAAATATATTGGTAAACTTCGGGTTTACCGTGGCATATGATTCAATCATATTAATCTTTGTGAAATATAGTCCAGAAGAAAAAGCTGGCAGTTCTTCTAATATATATTTTCTCTCCGAAGTCACTGATGTGATGCAAAGATATTCAATGCCACTCTTATTCTTAATCTCCATATGATATCCATTTCTGCGGATATCTCTGAAACTTAACAAGTTTATATTAGATTTAGGAGAATATAATGCATCAATAATTTCAGACTTTGTTCTCCTTGGCATTGAAAACTGAACTTTTCCGGAGCCCATAATGATCTTTGCATTTTCTGATATAGTAATCACACCAGTTTCTTTTATTCTAAGATCGGAGAAATGCTCTTTATATTTTAATATTGTGTGCGTTGTCGCACTATCTGCCAGACATATATCTTCATCATCATTCATAAATTTTGATATTTTTCTGAATCAAAATATTCATAAAGGAAATACATTAAAACACACCAAAATATTCATTAAAAATATACATTAAAACAACAATATATTATATTACAACGAAAAAAAACATATTATTCTTCTTCTTCAGGAAGACTTTATATTACATTGACTCGTTAATATCCATGGGTTCAACGAGAAAGTCTGCGATATCAAGATGAGTATTATCAAGGGAAGGTTCGGGCTCATGAGAGATAAAATTGGTTTCATTCTTTTTCTCGTTTGTCTTTTGAGATTCTTGATACAGATCGGTGAGATGTTTTGGCGTACGACAGGTACGCGCCCAATGACCTTCCATACCGCATCTGTAACATATGTTTTTTCTCTGAGTAGTTACTACGCTCGCATTATCATGCCTTTTGAAACTTTTATTCGCCTTTCCAGCGTTGTAACTATTATTATTGAGTCCCCTTCTTTGTCCACCTCTGCCTCCACGTCCACGACCGCGACCACGGCCTCTACCTCGTCTCTGCCCTTGCCAGTTATTATGTCCAGATGAAGATGCAACATTCGCTTCAGGAAATGTTGCTGATCCGACAGGACGGGTTTGATAATTCATCATCACGAGTTCATTATTCTGCTCGGCAACTACGAGTATATTCATTAACTCTGAATACCGAGTATAACCTTTTGTCCGGTATTGTTGTTGTAGTGATACATTTCCAGGATGAAATGTCTGGAGAGTTTTCTCAATCATATCATAATCACTTACTTTTTCTCCACATAATATCATCCTGGAAGTAATTCCGAACAACGCGGAATTATAATCACTTACACTCTTATAATCCAAAAACCGGAGGTTTAACCACTCATGTTTAGCCTTTGGTAAGATCACAAACATTTAGTGATCAAACCTATCTTTGAGTGATTGCCAAAGATCCCTAGGATCTTCTTTCGTGATATATTCATTTTTTAAATTATCATGGAGGTGGTGGCGTAAAAATATCATGGCCTTTGCCTTTTTCTCTTCTGGGGCCATAATTTTCAGATCAATGGCACCCAGAAGCCCGTTGGCTTTTAGATGTAACTTTGTATCTAATGCCCAAGTCATATAATTATTTCCAGACACATCAAGAGCAGCGATATCGAGTTTTGTCATATTAGACATGATATCTTAAAACGTACCTTAGATTGGATAAAGATTGTTTTGTGCTTGGATTAGATAAGGAGCGGTTCGTGCTGATAACGTGTTGAAAACTAGAGAATTTTATGTTATAAACTAGAAAAAGTTTTAGAGAGATAAAGTTTAGAGAAATAGAACTTTTGTTCTTATTCATTTTTTTCTTCTATGCTTACATATATATATAGAAGGAGAAACTTAGCGACGAAATAACTTTATAGCGAAATAACTTAGTAACTTCGTAGCGAAGTAACTTAATAACAAAGTAAAATATATAAATAATATTAAATAATTATAATTATCTAATAGGTTTGTATTTTTATCATTTTATTTCTTGTTTATTAGAGATTATTTTTTATGTGGGTCCTACAAAAATGGATAAATATGATGAGGTAGATGCTGATGTGGACACTGGAGAGTCATTGTTTTTTACTTTTATATACAACTAAAGTTGGTTGACATAAACAAATACAGCTAAGCTGAAATTAAATATAGAAAAAAAGACAGCTAAGGGTGGTTGATATATTTTAGTATACCCTCTCTCAAAAACGTCTTTTGTATTATTTTCTCAACAGTCTTTTTGTATTATTATTATTTACATGATATCCTAAATACAATCGATTATCAATCGAAGGGATAGAGATAGAAAACTAAAATAAAAAACTTTTGTTTCAAGTTCACATCAATTAAATTAACCAATCAAAACATTATAACGAGCAACAACTATCATATAACATTCTAACAAGTTCACATCAATTTTACTGATTCTCAACTTAACTACAGCATATAACCCTTACCTTTGATCGATATATGATTCAATTGCCATTGTTTTAACTAAATGTTTTTGTACGTATAAAAACTTAAACAGGTAATCTTAAAATCTTTTAAAAGGGAAACTCTGAAATAAATTAAAATTTTTTTGCATTGGTTTATGAAAATGAAAATGTTTGAGAAAAATAAAATAAAAATAAAGTCATTATGGTAAATATAAACTTATCTCACATGGATTTAGGGAAACTTAAAAAGAAAAGGTAGAGGATCTTCCTATAAATAGTTATAGTTTTTCAAGCATACTCGCAAGTGGACTTTAACTAAATCCAGTTTCGCTTTATACATATTTGACCAAATTATCAAAAAATCTGTGAATATTAAAATCGTTGAAATTGGTATAGGCAAATGATAAGTCGGCTGTTTAACTTATTGAGCCAACTTAAGGGAGAAATTTTAAATTAGCCGTTGCGGTTTCTCATCACGTGTTGATTTGTATATTTAATTTACTTATATTCTTGACCATTGAATTTTTACGACGTTCGAATTTGTTTACTGTGTGATTTTAATCACTTGATTTGACTTAAATTAAAATTGTAATCTGAAAAGAAAACGAAAAAGGGCTATAATTTGGGCTTTAACACTAAAACCACACGACATAAAAAGAGGTATTGAGTTTCTCTAACAAAGTAATGGGTTTTTATTAGGCTAAAGCCACATACTGAAAAAAAGTAAAAAAAAAAAAAATACGAAATAGATGGTGATGTGGGATTGCGGGGTATCGATCTGGCACCTCTCTCATGCTAAGCTAATCTGCATCTCTCTTTAGCATAATTTGCAAAAATAATATCCAATTTAGTAGAAAAATTCATCAAAAATTTCCGTTGGATGCTCAAAAAAGAGAAAAAGTTAACAAAATTTATAAATTCTCAATTAGAGGTTATTAGTATTGGTACATTTTTTTTTCTTCCAGTTTCTTTTAAGTGAAATTGATAAACTATTCAAACCCGTAAACGAATTTGAAACTGATGTGATTATAAACATAAACAGCAAAACTTGAAGAGAGAGAGAGAGAGATTTAGGAAACTTCCTCGAAGTAGCTTTTAGTCCGTCAGTCGTCACTCAACTCTTTATAAAACAAAAAAACTTGCAAGCTCCAAGGCGTTTCTTCATTTTTTTTTAAAGGCAAAAAGACTTAGCTCCTCGGCGTTTCATGGTATTAAACAAAGACAAAAAAAACTTGTAAACTCGGCGTTGAAATGTCCTCGAAGTAGAAATGGTACGTAGCTAGTAACTTAGAAGAATCATCATAAGGAATAGAATATCTATAATACATATAATATTTACTAGACCGATCACGAGGAATCATCATAACCTAATTTATTAAGTGTTTTAGAGAAGAAAACCCCTCCACTTAAACCCTAGAAATGAAGAGAAACCACAAGAATTAATCCACCGTATATCCCACCAAGTGTTCTTGAATTTCCGGGGAGAGCAACTGCGGTATAACTTTGTCAGCCATCTCAGTGATGCCTTCCAGAGGCACGAGATCAAGTTCTTCATAGACAAATACGAGCACCGAGGCAAAGACCTAAAACATCTCTTTTTTAGAATTGAAGAATCGAGCATTGCACTGGCAATCTTCTCTACTAGGTTTGCATGCTGTTCTTTCATGTTCTCAATATATCTTTACTTCAGATGTGTATAGTAGTGTATACTAGCTTATTCGTGAATCCCATAAGACTAGGATTCAAGAATCATAATCATTGTCATATAGGTATCCAGAGTCTAGCTGGTGCATGGATGAGTTGGTGAAGATGAAGAAACTTGCGGATCAAGGAAAGCTCCGAGTCATTCCAATCTTCTATAAGGTGGAGGCAGAAGATGTTAGAAAACCGACAGGTCACAGTGAGTTTAGTAGAAACTTCTGGAGACTCGGGGAAGCTTTTATTGGAACTTAATAAATAATAAATGGGTTTTCCAACTTTGTGGCGACTTTTCCGGTCCCGGATTGTGGGGTCATTGGATTCTTTGTAATAAGCACTATGAGATAGTGTGGTTACTTGTAAAAATCAAAATTAAATTGAATGAGAAATGAATGCATATGCTGGGTTGACGGAAGATGGTGGAGGATAAAGCTTTGACGAAGCTTCCTGGTTACAGTGTTATTGACGTTAGTGTTGGATAGTGTTTCTTGAAGTTTTCCGATAACAGCGATTAGTTTAGTGGCTGTGTGACAAGTTATAATAATAGGCAATAGGTTCCTTGTAAAATCCAAGTAGTAACATCACAATAAATGTTGAAATCTACAACTCAGAAAGTAAAAAAAAAAAACAACATTCTGCCATTTTTATTGGTCAATTAATAAAACTTAATTAATATCGATTAATTAATATCGACTCTAATTTGTTGATTCCTTGGTCTGAGATTGGTGGGATCTCTTCTGAATGTGATGTCAGATGCTGTAATATAACGAAAGAAATAAATGGGAATCATTAGCACCTAACTTTACTTGCCCCTACGGTGTAACGAAGAGAAGAATATGAGACTTACAGATAAGAAGAGATTCATTCAACTGAGCAGTTATTGAGGAAAATTTGCAATACAATCGATGGATGGTTGTCCTTCAAAGACAATAACTCGATCTGCGAGATAGGTCGTCATTGTAGTATCATGCTCGCCTATAAATGCAGTTTTCTTTGTATGGAGAATGAATTGCTTAATGACTTTAGAAGCCACAATACGTTGCTCTGGATCGAAATATGCACTTGGCTCATCAATCAGGTATATATCCGCGGGCTACAGGGATTCACAAAATTTGTGGATGCATGAGATCACTGACATAAAATAAATATGGCTATATATGTTCTATAGACTTGTGCAACAAAAATATACTCACCTTTCCAAGGCACAGAGCTAATGCGACCCTTTGTAACTGTCCTGGTGAGAGATTGACAACTTCTTGATCCATCAAGATCTCAATCTGCAGAGGTCTCATTATGTCTGACACAAATCGAGGATGCATGTAAGAATTCCCAATCTTTTGATGCAGCAAGTGTCTAACTGAATTCGGAAACTTTGGGATGATATTTTGGGGCTTGTAAGAAACATTGAATTCTGGTATTTCTATGTCTGATCCTTGTGTATCATCAGGTTTCAGCAAACCTGCCTGCAGAATATACCAATAATACAAGTTCAGGAGTGAGGTAGTCACTTTCTAATTAAAACAAGGGAGATAATAATGGAGGAAGAGAGTACCAGCATCAGCATAAATGTCGTCTTCCCTGTACCCTCCTCCCCAAGCATGACAATAATCTGAGAGTCGGCAAATTCACCTTCCTTCACTTTCAACCTGAAGTCTCCTTGAGTTTTGGTCATGTTGGGGTATTTCTTTGGCTTGCAACGCTCTTGACTCTCAATAGCAATACGTGTCGTCCATTGATCGCCATCTACAAAATATAATGAAATCTTTAGTTTAACTTACTGATGAGGAATAACTATAGAGAGATCAGAGATCTAATATGCTAGAAAGGTCAAATTATCCATAACTTTGAAGCTTGGAAAACGGCAAGTTTAATACTTGGAATAAAAGGGTGAATCGATTTTATACAAAGAAACCAAGTGAGAAACCAAATTAGCACACATAACTATACAGAGAAAGATCATATCTAATTTGTTAGAAAGGTCGATATCGAAACACTTCTCCACATAATTATAAGTACACTGACGAAATATCGACAGGTAACTATGTAGTCAAAAACCGATAACCCCAAAATCTATGTCGGTGACTATATAGAAAATCATCTGAACATAAAATCAGATTATCCATCGACGAGAAAAGGAAAAAAAAAAAGAGATAAATTACTTGTAAGAAAGTCTCCGAGTAAGATCGAAATGAAAAAGCGTGTGCAGGAATCAACGCCCAAATCACAATAAGCTACGTTAGGGTTTTCTAAGTTTCACTTGATTCGATTTATATATAGGGCTTGGGTGGGCATGATTGGGTATAATTTTGCAATAATAATTAATTTGTTTTTCCATTTTTTTTGCTGTCATTATGAAATCTCCTTCCTTTTAAGATATTAGTATAGCTAAATTGATTATTAGATATAACTAACAAATCTGATCAGTCCTAAATTGAATTTTCCTTTTTTTTTGGAATTTTTTTTTCCATTTTTTGTTATTATTATGAAATTTCCTTCTTTCAAAGAAAATTTGTCTTTTTAAGAAAAAAAAAATAATAAAAAATAAAATAAAAATCTTGTCGAATTTTATTCTAAATATATAATTTATAATGTCTTTGGAATGTTAAAATTTGGAATGTCTTTCTCGTTTACTTGTTCATTTGGATTTACAAATTTTAATATATAAAAATTCTGGTATATGTTAGTTTGAAATTTTAAAAAATTTGATTTTCATGCAAAATAGAAATACTAAAATAAACTATGCTATTAGTTTTTCTTTGTCAAATGGTATGCTACTACTTGTGTTGTTTATTATAGAAACATCGATCAGGTAATTAATGTGACTAACTAATAACCTGGAGTTCCTTGTCGAATTAAACCTGGGTAGAAGCTGTGGGACGGAATTAAAGTAAGTCATTTAAATTTAATTTTTGTAAAAATTTAAGTTTAAAGTTTATTTTGAATATATAATATCCTTTCTTGTAAATTAACTTGACAGATTATATTTAACTTGTCACTCCCTTTTTTAGCATGGAAGTTTATTTTTTTTCAATGCGTGTTCTTTTTTGTGTGTTTATTTGCTAAGTTTATAACATAATAGTGTCTTCTGTCTTTACGTGTCCGTACAGCTGCTTCGTCCCTTGTTAACCTAGAAGCTTTCAAGGTTTTACCGCGGAACTTGCCACAACCTTGGCTGCTTTGACCAATAAGATATAGAAGCGTTGAATACTAATATTACCAACGCAAATCACAAAGAGATAGGAGAGAAGAACCAATTAAGTGAACTTGTTAAACTATTAAAACCCATAAACGAATTTGAAACTGATGTGATTATAACATTAACAGCAAAACTTGAGGAACAAAGAGATCCCAATTCCAAAAGAAGATTCCGACTTGAAAAGAGATGAGAGATAAACTCAGATTCACCAACTTCTGGTTTAGTTTTCTGCTTTGTTTTCAATCTAAAGGAGATGCAATCCAGATCAGTATCTTTTCAAATCTCATTCCTTCAAGTGTTAATGTCTTTTATCGGACAAGAAACCTCAAATGTTTTAAACCTTTGGTTTGGTCATGGGCAGTTCAGACAAATCTCTAGTTGTTGCGTCTCCTTAACCTTAAAAGCAGCAACTGGTTCAGTTATGTCTCTTATGGTATATCCGCAGTGAATTGTGTTGTAAACTTACTAAGAATCCAATCTTGGCTCATACACAATGTCAGTTAGGTTCCTCTTCCATCTTTCATCTCCTTCAAAGTTAGACTATAAATAGAATGAGGAGAAAAGTACAAAAATTGTAGAAAACTATTTTTACTTAATCAATCAAGCAGGAGGTGAAGGCGGCGATGAATCTACGCGATGGTGGAAAAGCTTAGTTAATGCTCGACGCTCACAGTCCTGAAATGAAAAATACAACATTTTTATGATCTACGACTCCTTTATGATTATGTACTCATAAAATGAGACCGACGATCAATCTCTAATATGCTTTTTTTTTTTTTTTTACTATTTTACCTTGAACATGTTTAGGCGTAAGGGTCTATCTGGATTCAATCTCTGAAGTTTAAGGTATGTGTATGCAAAACTCAACTGATCTCGTGAGGTAAACCGATCAACTTCATTGAACCAAAGGCAGGTGAAGAGGTTTGACATTGGTGTATGAGCCCTTACAATGAAAGAACCTTCAGGTACATCTAACACAACAAGACATAACACTCAAAAAAATCAACAAACAAAACAAGTAAATGAGTACGATGAGAGAAAAGTTAATGATTGATCGATTACTTACAACTTGGAAGAGGAGGATTAAGATCTGAAGGGTCAAATTTCTTAAGTCCATCTGATCGGTAGAACATAAACTGTTCGTCGATGGCCGAGTGGTTGTATTTGTTCAGCCGTTTGTTCTGTAACACTTCATCCCAAACACAATGCCGGTCATAATGGTTCGAGATTGCGAATTCTGATTTTGTTCTCCATAAGAAGAAGTCAATTATCAGCATAGGATCTGTGGTCAGTCTCATCTTACTGTCTATCCAAATCGAATACCTGAAACAAGAAATGAGGACAAGTATAAGACATTTGAGGCACTGATTCAAATTTAAGAGCTTGAGTACTAGCCAACTAACCTCACCTAGAAGAAGGAAAAAGACGGTGTGATAGAAATTTCGGAACCTTTCCACTCTTTCGCATATCAGTATAAGGCAAATTGCTCACAACTACAGTTTTCCACAAACCAACAAATCCTTGCTTGTCAGGAACATGCCCTTCACTAGCAATTTTTGATAGTGTTTGCTCATCAAGAAACATCACAAAACAAACATTTCGCTTCGAGAATTCACTGATCTGAAGAAACAAACAAGCACAATGAGAGCTCCGCATCATGAGGAGGCTCACATATAGTCTTAATGCATTCTCGCGCAATAGATAGTAATCTAATGCATAAGCTAATTAATATCTACTAAGGGATAAAGTTGAAACCTTTTTGCTTGCAGGTCTCCTTAGAAAATCAGAGCTTCCAAAAATGCAAGAAGACACAGAGACTAGACAGTTCTTCATGTACGCCCTATCCTTTTCACTCAAATCAAATCTAGTACCTTGATGAATTCCATTAGTCCCTTTGACAAAACCACAGTGAATTGTCTGATTTATCGCAGAGTAAGATCTCTCTCTTTCCTTGAGTGTCTGATGCCCTCCAAACCTAGGCTTATTATATGTCTCAGTCTCTACAAAGCCTAGCGAAAACCGTGTAAAATTTAAATAATCCTGAGGCTCAAGTATGTGATCAACAGATTCAGCAAGTGCAACTTCACAAGGCAAATCTGAAATTACAAACAAAATGTTACCTTAGATCATCAATAAAACAACACTAGCATTGATTAAAAATTACTAGAGATTAAACAATCCATACGCTTGTTTCTCTTCTTGCTTCCGGGTGGTTTTTCGATGTTGGATTTGTTTAATCCTATATTAAGCTCCGATGAAACCAACATATGACTTTTCATGTAAGCTGCATTTGATTCAAAATCCAGTTAATAACAATAGCTTTTGCAGTAGCTTTTTACACAAATACCAGAACTAAGACAAGTAAGCTTACGGTTCTGCTCAAAATGAGGTAAGAACTCAGAACCTACACCAAATCCAAGAGTGTTTAATTAATCTCCGAAATTGAGAAAACAAAAAGAGAAAGACAAATCTCAATTCAAAGCTTACCATGAAAGAGGAGTTTATGGCCAGAGAATATGCAAGAGAAGAAAAAGAGTGACACGAAGAACAAGAAGATATGTGAAGGCTTCAATTTCACAATCCGACCAAACTTTTTGCCTCTTCGAAGAAGTAAAAAAGAATTATCATTGTAACCAGATGGATTCAGATAAGAAGAAGAAGAAACAACCGTACTTCTTCTCTCCGGTAACATTATCTATTCCCGAACACTGCAAAATTCAGACCAAGTCAAGATTTTTATATATCTGAGAAGCTTAGGGATGATTCAAGCATCATTTTTAATTCAAAATTACAACGAAAATCTAGCAGAAGAAAATGAAACAAAGACAAAATCCAAGATGCAGATATGGAAGAATCTTTCACACGAATTCATGAAATTTTCCCGAGAATCAAGAACCGAAAAAACACCAGATTCGAGAAAGGAAACAACAAAAACTCGTACCTGATGCGAAGATCTCTAGCCCACCATGGAAACAAACCTGGTGGCGATTTAGAAACTTTATTTATTTATTGTTCTTCTTTGTTTCCTTTTTATTACAGTGTTAATTACTTAATTAATTAATAATAATAATGTCCAAATTGTTGATTAACTTGTCCGACGGCTAAATAAAAGGTTTGGTGTTATATCCCACATCGCTCAACTATGAATCGCTCACTCTTGGTATTGGTGTATAAAAAGGAAGCTCAATGGACCGAACAATTCATACCTTTCTCGGCCTTTTGGCTAAGATCAAGTGTAGTATCTGTTCTTATCAGTTTAATATCTGATATGTGGGTCATCGGCCCACACGATATTAACTCTATTTTTTAAGGGAGAAAGCCCGTTAAGATAGCTTGCTATCTGGGCTTTCGTGAGTCGCCCATGTGTTGCACTACTGCACGGGCCTGGCTCAACCCGCCATTATTGTAGTCTAATCTCTTTTTCTTTAGTGTAATCATTACATAGGTAAACAATGTCAAACGTTAATTATCATTAACCAGTAAATTGTATCTTTAGGCGTTCGCGTTACTGATCTAATGATAGATTAGGGGTGCTTTAAAGTGCTTAGATTTCCAAGTTCTATTATGTTCTCATATGATCATTATAATCCTTCTCTCTTGGAAGATCTTAAGAACCAACACATAGTTAGAGAAACTCAAAGTTTGGTGTACTGTTTTTGTTGCGAAAATATCAGATTGTAGTTTCTATAAACATTGTCAGTTCCTCAGCCTATCTACATTTGGGGTTTTCTGTATCCTTCAGGCTAATGCAGTGAATGTTTCACCACAAACTCTATGGTAAGAAATAAGAACTTCTCTCAGCCATTCTTTCTCATGTGGGATCGGATTACCTACTTGGCACTTGCCTAATTCACTTGAGAAAAGAGTAAGCGGATGCTTTAAATCACGGCCTACCAGGATGAGTGATTTTGTTTTGTCTTCTTAACACATTGGTCTTCTTGATTTTGTTGTTCTTGTCTCATCCACATACGGAAACTGAGTAGTTAGCTGATTTGATTTTTAATTTAATAATTTATAGGAAAATAAGTGATGGCTCAATTATACCCCCATATCTCTTTGAGAAGGATACAATACTTATCTTTAAGATCTGTATATATTCTTAATTTATAAAACCCATGATGTATTAGCTTTGATGTCTGAGATCATCATCTTGGTTTCATTTGTTGAAATGTAATTAGCCCTTTTTGAATTGACTTACAGAGAAGGTTCAATAGACTGGATAAGATTATTTGGGGGGGTAAATACAATATTTTCCCTTATGAGTAGGCTACAGAGACATACATCTTCATTACATTTATTGTCTAAGCAAGCACTTGGTTCTTTTCTCTGACATTACTTCATATTTTCAACGAAACAATTAAGGTTTTTGTCTACTTTACTTTTATCTCAGACACACATGGCCTTTAGATGAGTCTCAGGACCAGATCTTAGATATGTTAGGTAAAATGACACTTTCATTTATTTAAGTTTCCTCATTAATAGCTCTTTGTGTCAAACTCTTGTGCGTTTGATTTAACCCTTTGAAGCTAAGACAAAACCGGTATCTCTCTCGTGAGACTAAATCCAAACAAAAAAAAGCAAATCTTGGTGGGGCAATTTTTGGATTTTGTCTACTCATTTTGCAGAATTTTAGATCTGTGTTTTTGACTGAGCAAACTGTTATATTCACTCTCTAATCATTTTGTCACTCTTTGAGTAAGTTTATCTTAGGTGCAAGAGGTCTCTAAGAAACCCTTTTAAATCAATTTGATTTTCGCGTGGAATTGCAGATAACACATTATATAAGTTTACAAATGTAAACTCAACAACACATTATATAAGTTTACAAATGTCTCACTCAGTAGACATTACAGATAAAGAGAGATAAGAGATTGAAATCGTTTTCTTTACTTTTATGCAATCACTGACTATACAGAAAAGATGACTGTGTGTGAGAAATCGAGCTGTTGCTGATCCTTCTTCGTGTTTCGAAACTCTTAGGTTTAGTAGTCTCCATTGGGAATCTGGGAACATAACTCGGTTGTGTCTTGTTCATGGTGCTTCTTCTGTCTGAATCACCAGAAACCCTAACAGATTTATGACTCTTGCAGCTCAACAAGAAACCACTGCCTCCGCTGCTACTCGAATTCCGTCTCTGCGGTGCTGATTTAGCGGTAATAGGGATTCGAGGAATCTGAGAAGATCGATTATTTCTTCTTACAGGACTAGTTGCACATTCCGACATAACAGAGAAATCTGCTGCACTTGCTGTCACTATGCTCCACTCCACGCTTACTTCACTTGGAGCATAACACGTAGGTGAAGCTGGATCACTTCCTTGCCTTGTAAGAAAAGGTTTTGGTTTCCCTGTAAGACTCTCTATCTCGAAAAGATCCGCACTTGTATCACTCCCTTCACTCTTTTTGTCTTCCTCATCTGTTCTTGATTCCCATGGACGCAATGTGAGTTTCTGTTGAACAACAATCCTCTTCTTCTCAATATTTACAGGAGATCCAAAAACTTCTAGTGATTTCCTCTGCGATAACTCTTCTTGCTTCTGAATCCTGATCAGGTCTGAGTTCATATTCGCAGAAGAACTCATCTGATTTTCGATCTTTCTCGTTGTGAAAACAGAGATATTCGGATCAGAGCTTCTCTTCACCGAGATTTTCTCGTCGACATCTACTGAATTCCCATCAGAACAGGCACATTTACACCCCAAATTTGCGAGGAAACTCTTCTTATTATTGCTCACCTTTTGAATCTGACCACTGTTGTTCTTCTTCTCCTGCAAGGAACTGTTGCAGCTATTCACTAATTTGTTCTGAAGCAACACGCTCTGACTATTCCAGCTTGATTCAGACCGGACACTCGGAGTTCCAGTAGATTTCTTCGCGCCCTGCTTCGAATCGATGATGGTTCTCTCAACTTCTGGGTTTGTCAGAGACAGAGACAGAACACTAGAACCTTGGTCTGAATCCATGTCTCCATTGAAGTACTTCTCAGCTCCAAATATACCAATCTCTGGATCGACAGAAGCTTTCTTCACAATTTTCGTCTCATTGCCAAGCTCCTCTTTTTTTGGATTGATGCTCACGCTTAGGGTTTTGCTGGGTTCCATGAGCTTCTTGGTTGTGACAACAGCATCTTCCTTGATGCTCAAGTAAGAAGAAGAAGGAGGAGGAGGAGAAGAGAAAGGAACATAGGGACTGTGACTGTTGTTATTCTTCATGAAATCAAAAGATGTCTTTGGAGTTGAAGAAGATGATGTTAATGTCACCATTTTTTCGTTTTACTTTTTGGTGGTGGCTTTATTTTTCCTTTTTTTTTATTTTTCTTGCTTGTTTGTGTGGATATGTAGAATTAGGGTATAAATAGAGAAACAAGAAATGTTTGATAGCTGTTTTTTTCTGAAGCATAAGTGTTCTGATCTGATCAATGTGAGAGGGTTCCACTTTGAGTTATTGGCCAGTTGTGTGTGAACTGATTTATATATATATTTATTTGGATAAAAATATTGGATGATGAATCTTTGTCAATCAATGGAGAATAATAGATAAATAATGTTACCCCGTGACCACTAAAAAAAGGAATTATAATGACAAATATGACATGGTATTAATTCGATTAGGACTTATTAATACAATACTAGTACTAGTACTCACATTGCAATTGGATCTCTTAGAAATTGTCTATCCTTTACTTTTATTTTGCAGGTTTCATAAAGCTTTTTTTTTTATTTTTATATTAAAGTGGTTTCAAGAAGCTTTATTCGTTTAATTTTTGTATTTTGTACGTAGACGTTTAGCTTTTAAACACTACAACTAGAATTAGTCTCGTGCTACAGCACAGATTAATATATATTTTAAAATTCAGAATTATAAATTTATATTTATATTTATTCTGAAATCTTATACACGCTAAGATGAGTTTTCATTAAGATTTTATTATAATTTTTTGTTAAGATTAAGTAATTGTAATCTAGAGTATAAAGAATATTGATGACATATAAAGTTTATACTCGTGATTTATAAATCAATAAATGAACAAAATCGTAATCTAATTTTTCTTATTAGTGGTTAATTTAAAATCGTGTGTTTTAGGGTTTTTTTTTGTTTTTTTTTAAAGATAAACATGTAATGTAGGTTTTAGGTTCTGCAAAATAAAATCTTTGATAATATTTACATGTTTATTGACATTATCGATTATAATATTTTTTTAGAAAGATTTTGATTAATTTTAAAATCAAAAAAAAACATAAATTATAAAATTAGGATATTAAAATTTGCTCTTTGATGTAATGGCAATATAATGTAAATATTTATATTTTTTAATATTTATTTACAAATGTATTCTCTAAATAATATATAGAAGATTTATAAACGACTAAAATTAACAACTAAACCTGCACGTACGACATAAAACCAGGATAACCGACTTAAACAGCATTACACAATACTTAATGCATCTCCTAACTTCTTCTCTTAGACGATATATAATTAAGTCCATTAACACCATATTCTATGCACCGGCCTAACTAGCAAATTCATGTCCTACTCCCACAATATTTTGCTCTTAAAACCAAAAGTTTTTAATTTTATTTTTGTTAAAGGGCTCTCTTAAACCAAAAAGTTTGACTAACATGTTCGTAAGTTTGAAATAAAATAATACATTGTATAAACTTACTATTCCATCATAAGATTAACAAATGACGATCGTTTCAATAAAATTAAGTTTGAAATAAATGTATTGTTTACATGAGAAAAGTAAATGTGTTTTTCTTAATTCTTTCAAATTAAAGTATTGTTTCACATAACTAATACTACTTTCAAATTAGATGTTGTTTAAATTTTTTTCACACCTATAAAGAAAACAACTAAATTTTTATTTTTATCACTCGTTAATATACTGTATCATTTTTTTTCGTTGGTTAATACATTTAAACAGTAAAAATAAAACTTAAAATTTGTTAAAAATCTACGTTGAAATCTAAAATGACACGTAATCTAAAACAAAAGTTTAAGATCTATAACGATATTGATATCTAATTTAAAAAGGAGGAGTAATACGCTGACAAGTTTTCGAACACACATTTTCAAAGACAAGTTAGGATTGAGCTGACAAGTGAATCTGGATTTGCTTGTATTTTAATTTCTTTTTTTCTCATTTACAGAAAAAAAAAAAGTAAAAGCGAATAATTAAAAGAAAATACTAGTGGATATGTGTAATTCACATGAGGAACAAAAATACAAAAATAGAAAGCACGAGGGATGTACGTATTTTGTTGCATGGGGAGATATTGACAAAGACCATCGAGTTGGGTTTTGTTAAATATAGTAATATTTCATGTACTGATTTGACGTTCACTCTATAATTTATGTGTATATATATTAGAAAATTCATGGGATCGTATCTTGTGATATTATACATATCAAATAATTGTAAAGTAATGTGTATTATATTTGTTCAAAACATAACGAAAATTTAATACATTTAAACATAAATTCCATATATCTGTCAATCAAGGAAGTTGTGTAATGAAATTTATAAAATATGCTTATGAGTTGTTATAGTCGACATATGAATGGTAGAATTTTAAGCTTGACCCCACAGCATTACGTGTTTGAGCCTCATCCTCAATACAAAGCTACTCTTTTTCGAAATACAAAAAGAAACTCTCATAATTACCTCCTAAAACTCTCACTCCTTTAACGTTTTATCGTAATCTCGTGTATAAATTGTCTACCGTAAACATAGTGTAAAAATAACCATTCATCATGAATCATTATGGTGCAGATAAAAATGTTTGTTCTGGAGTCATTTGTGAATCCATTCGATGTATTTTCAAATGATTTATGAAATTAATTTCACTCGTCATGAATATATGATCGTCATTTGTAACGTATGTTAGAAAATAGTATGTTCTTTGTGTTAAAAAAAAAAAAAACTTCATATAAAACTTCACATCGTGTTTTTTTTTTTTTAATAACATAACTTTTTAAGAAAATCTCTATGAAACAAACAGTATCCAAAATGTCAAAGAAAAAAAAAACAATCTCTATGAAATAAATGCTAGATCAACTCCGATCAACAGAACATGTTAAGAAAAAAAAATTACAATCTCTATGAAATAAACATTATCCAAAATCTTGAGCTTAACACACAAAAATATAATGTTTTAGCATCACAATTGGTAAAGTGACGTAGAGGAAAGAGATCTGACTTTCTTTGTTTTTTGTCGGCAAATTTATTACACACAGAGAACAAGCTCATATAACCAGACTACGATGTAGGAACTACAATTGACTCGAGCTCTTTTTTTTTCTTTTTTTTTGCTAGTTTATCTACTAACTTGTTAGCTTCCCTTCGAATGTAGATAAAACCAAAATGACATGAAGAGGGAGCTAAGTTAATTATGTCTTGCAAATAAGTAGCAACTTAGTACTGTCTTCAACATCGCTGGTTGTGCTTGTGAAGTAAATTTGTACATGGTGCTCGAGTCTCCACATGAAGCAACATCTCTATATCCCAATCTTTTTATTCGCAGCATTAATAGCGGTGGTATGGATGAGTATTAATCTTTGACACTCTGCGTTATATTCTTCCCATGTAGTGACTAATCCCACTCTTGCTTTTTGGTGTAATAAGGTCCATATATAACGCATGTCCATTGTCTATAGCTAGAAGAAAAGTTTGAAGAGAAAGGCAAAGTCTTTGTTATGATAAGGTTTAGTTTTAATGCATTCCAAATATTGGAAATTTGGAATCCAAAATTGGTATATGTATTAATGTTTGGCATGGACTATTTTCCATTCTGAAATAGTTGGTTATTCCTCATTTTCCAAATACATCATCCAATAAATGGAAAATTGATCCTCACCATAAAACATAAAATAAACATGAAGATTCATGCCACGTGTCCATAATGTAGATACAAGATGCCTCTTGAAGGTGAAGAAGAAGTGGTGAAGAACGTTGGTATTAGCGTTGAGGTTGATGATGATGAAGACTTTAGTGATTATTATGATTTTGATTGAAACGAATGACATGATGATTTTTTAAACTTTTTATTGGTTTTTTGGTTGTGTTCTGTTTTTTTAATGGAGAAGTGAATTTTTCGTTTCATTAAAGCATGGTTAGGATCTATTGGAATAAACCCAACTTTAAATTATTGACTTTCAAGTAATATTGTCCAAAATCATGGTTTTGAGTCAACTCACAGTAAGCAAATGCTAACAATATAGGAGAGTTTGAAGTCTCTAGATTCTGAAACAAGAAACACAATCTATTCGAATCAATGGATCGTTGTGAATAAAAGAGAAGAATGATTCGAAGGTTACACAACTAATGAGAAAGATTCAAAGCAATGGACACAAAATGTTTCTAATTCACTAATCTAAGAACATGTGATCATCTTACTCAAACCAAGTAGATGCGGCCAATCATCAATTTTGTAGTCAATATGCCTCTTTCCCATGTAACCTTCGAATCAACTTTCTTAATCATCGAGGTTCTTAATTACACATTACATAATCTAACAAAACATTTCCCCATCCTAATCTTTGAAACAAAAATAAATAAATACACAAGCTCATGTCATGCTTACAACTTCCACTCTCATTATGCAACATTTAGACTGGGCCATAGGTAATGGAGAATCGGTGAGAACCTGGCAGGATCCATGGATGTCATCATCGCGTATAAAAGTCTCAGTAGGACATGCAACAAAATAATCATTCAGTCTAAAAGTTTCATATCTGTTTAAGGTCAATTCAACAACATAAGATAGAGATCGAAAATTAAGAAAATCTTGCCACAATATGAATCTAAAATCCTAAGCATCAAACCAAGCCACGAAGGGTGCTCAAGGTAACTTAGTGTGGTTAAAGAACTCTGGTGAATGAATATACCACTAAAACTAGTTACCATGCAACTTCAGAGTTTTCCCAAACAGAGAATGAACCAACATATTTTAAGGGTGTAATAAATTTAAAAAAATAGAAAATTTTAGGGGCTTTTTTGCAATTTTCTCCATAGCAAAACCCCGAATTACTGATCCGCCGCCAAAACCTAAACGTCCGAAGCCAAGTTTCGCCTTTTAAATTCAAACGCAATTCTCCTTCTTCACCATCTTCGTCTTCTTCCTCTTCATCAGTCTGATTTAGGGTTTCCTTTTTCCATCACAAAGTTTCTTCCTTTTTCTTTCTAATCTACAATGACTACGATGATCTGCAAGGAGTGCGACAACGACGCCTTTGACGAAGGAGACGACGGCAATGAGGTGTTATGGCTGACAATATAATTCAAACCGGCGTCGACGACGGCGATTTCAACGGTGAAGGTGGAGGTACTCACGGCGCAATGTATAACCCCATAAATCGCCGTAATATATCACAACAAGTCACTCCTTCACAGCCGCGTTACACACAGGACGCAGTGCGTTACTCTCAATTTCGATCTCAGCTTAAATCCGCGAGCCAAGTTCCCAAATCTGGAATCGAGAAGAAGGATTTTTCCCGGCAAGTGAAGAGAGAGCCTGAGAATTATCTCAACAAAGAGCCAACTGAGCCTGTGGATTTTGGAGCAGAGACTTTTGAGTTATGAGGATTATTACGATGAGGCGAGAGATAGATATGTTAAAGCTTTTCTGATGATGATTACTTATCAGTGTGATGCTTTGGTTGAGAAGTTTCAATGTGACTCCTTTGATTATTGGTTTGGTTGGACCTATCTGTTTACGGTATGTGGCTCTCTCCGGCGTTTACGATGATGATTGGGCTGATAATGCGATTCGTGATTCCGAGCGTCAATCAGAAGATGGTAGAATCTATTGAAATTTTGTGATTTTTCGTACTTGATGTTGTGTTGATTCCAAATTTAGAATCAGAAGAAGAGTCTCTCTCTATTGTTTGGTGTGATTCTCTTTGTTACTAACTAACTCTCACTCGTTTTGGTGTCTCGCAGGTGAATTAAAAGATGTTAAGCAGCCTAAAACACACAAAGCTGAGCCTCGTAACTCAGATGGTAAAAGAGCAGTGACGATATGGGTTCGAGTTCTTTGGCATATCTTTCCTTGCTTGTCACAAAGCGGGAGCACCTGTTTTACCTACGGATATTGTGAGATAGGCACGCGAAGGAAACATTCCATATCTATCTTGCTTTCTGGAGATTCGAGAGCAAATGGGAGAGCGATCAGCTGCGTGTCCGGTGAAAACAAGCATAATGTCTAGGCCTTTTCAGATTGTTTCTGCTCAGATGTTAGAAGCACGAACCGCTTTGATTGCTGATATTATAGGTTTACCTTTGCCTCCTGTGAATTTCTATGGTATAGCTTCAAACTATCTAAAGCGTTTGTCTATTCCTGAGGATAAGATTCTTGATCTGGTGCGACTTATACAGAACTGGTCAATGCCTCCAGAATTATATATATCGAAGAACGAGCTAGGAAGCCTCACTAGCATTAACTAACCCCAAACTCCGTTCCCACACACCCAAACCATTTATGTTATAAAGCATCCGTATAGCTACAATCAGTATAGACATGACACACACACGGGTAGGAAGCCTCGGATTGTGTCATCCTACCCGTGTGTGTGTCATGTCTATACTGATTGTAGCTATACGGATGTTTTATAACATAAATGGTTTGGGTGTGTGGGAACGGAGTTTGGCATTAGTTAATGCTAGTGAGGTGGATATCAATTAAGACTTTCAGCTGCCGGAGAGTTTGGGGTTTGATTCTCCAGTTCGTGATGAGGAGGTTTCAGAGATAAATTCGGCTGCTGCAGAGTCATCAGATGTCACGAAAGCAACCAAATATGATACTGAGGAGCTCCTGAAGAACCTTGAAGCGAAATATTATGAGGTCGCTGCAGAAACTCTTGAATCCGACAAGGATCTGTTGTCATATTTATCACTCGGGAAAAACGAGTTCTTTGCTGGTTTAGGGGAAGATTCACCTGACGATACATACAGAACTGTTGATAACCTGTGTAATGGTTATCCAAAAGACGAGGTAAGAAACTGCTTATATTATGCTTCAAATTTTTATTAGAATAATCTGAAGAAATTAGTTCTTTAAAGGTTGCATATAAACTGTCTCTTTTACATGCATTTTTGTAGGAATTCGATCTGTTTAGGACTCCATCCAAGAGGGGAAGAGACTGGGAAGATGATCTATCACTTAACCAACTTTCATTAGATGATAGCAAATTTAATGGAAACAATCCTTGTAGTAGTCCTTTGAGGAGAAACGAAAAGGTATCAATGGATATTGATCTATCTTCAGAACGTCGAGTTTCATCATCACCAGAGAATCATCATCAAGAAGAGAAATTTAAGGAGAGAGCGATAAGGGAGAGAACTTGTTCTGTTACATACCACCTCATGTGAAGGTAAAGAGACTTGACTATCTTCAATATGTGAGGAAAAAGGAAGATGGAGCATTGAATATATGCGGCTCACGGGATTACTACATTCTTTTGCGGGTTTGTGCTAAGGTTGCTGAGGTTGATGTGAGGAATATGCATAGAGGTGTGTTGAGCTTTGAGAGGAGATTGGCTTGGATTGAGAAAAGGATAGATCAGGTTTTGCATCTAACTCCACCTTTTATGACATGTGACCACTGTTGTGATGGTGATAATGTTGGAGAAGAACAAGATGATTCATACACTAACGCATCAAGATGATTCATACGCCAGTTTGTTTATAAAATTGGTTGTCTCCTGTGTTCTTCCTTATTTATTTCCATTTATATAAAAGTACCCT
Organism: Boechera divaricarpa; assembly: GCA_026770425.1. Taxonomy (NCBI): domain Eukaryota; kingdom Viridiplantae; phylum Streptophyta; class Magnoliopsida; order Brassicales; family Brassicaceae; genus Boechera; species Boechera divaricarpa. Next base: position 17,717,731 of record CM049188.1, read on the forward strand.
CAAATTTCAAGTCAATGTTTGGAAATTTGTAAAACAGAATTTACAAATTCATGCAAAAACTATTGCAAGAACCATTAAAATATTGTCATTTTTAGCTACAGATAAAACGAATGAACTCATTCGGAATGAGATCTAACCTTTCAAGAACTCAAATGATTTCAATCCTTTACTCATACAGCATTATAAATTTACAGGCAATCAAACTCTTCATTTCATTCACATCGTACCTTGTAATGGCTCCATGCTTACGATATTAGATCAGAATACATCAGACAGGATCGCCATGCTGTTGTTGTGTAGATGTAGTTGAGTGAGCGATGGAGGATGATGGTGGTCCTGGTGATACCGTGAAGTGAACTGTTCTAGGCTGCCCTGACTGAAGCACCAACGCAAACTGTGTAGCCAAAGCTGCAGCTTCCTGTTCAGTCGGGTTGCATTAAGTCAATACCCGTGATTCAGTTTGATTCTCATGACAGATAAAAGAAAAGAGTTTGTCTGGACAGACCGGTGCACGAGTTCTTATACTAACCTGTCTTTGTCTTCGCCGTTGTAGAATACTGATGGCCCAAGCCATGATATAGCATGGAAGAAGAAATCCAGCAGCTCGGAGCAAGACAAGCTACAATAAGAATCAGATGATTTTGTGGTTTTGATGTTAGAACTTACAATACTTTTAAGCATGAATTGCTCTGAGTCAAAAATACAGCAAAGAAGAAGCTTCAATCCGCTTACAGATAGTATAGAAGATGGGTCGTCTTCTTCTCCATCAGCATCGTCTGTTATGGTCAGTGCATGTCGTAAGAGAAGAAGAGCCATTAACTGTGAAAGAAAAGTGTGTTTCGGGGTTATCACCAGCGAGGGGTTGTTGACACTTGTTAGAAATTTGCCAAAAAGCTTTACGGCTTACTATTAGAGCAGCTGAACGACAAAAAGCAGCTCCGCTGGCATTTGAAGCTGTATATTCCACATATTCAGACTCTAAATACCGACGTTCAGCTTCTGCAATGGCAAGGAGGCGAGGATCATGCAAATCCAGACCTGAGATTGTCCATCCTTCACTGCAACGCACATGCATAAGTCAGAAATCAGAAACAAATATAACCATCCTCGAATCAATTCTGAGGAGATAGAAGCAGAAACATGAAATTAACCATACCCAATGTCAATAGTGGTTTCTTCAGGCTGAACGGGAGGTGGTGGAGCAGTATATCCGGGTTGGTAAGGCTAGTAAGAGAAGTAAAAAAAAACCACCAACAGATAGTGATAAACCCCTATCAAAGTTATATTACTTAAGAGAATTCTACTAACTTGGTGATACTACATATGCATGAACGTTTTTCAGGTTTCAGATACACTAATGCAGTTGTTGAACTCATGTAAGCATTATTAATTCATATCCAAACCAATTAATACCTTGAAAGTGACAATTGACATATTAAAGTGCAATGCATGATCTTAAATCATTATCACAGGCATAAACTTATGCGTGGTCCATTTGTATTGCACTTGAATTCATCTATCAAATAGTCATATCGCCTTCAAGTCTATAAACATTATGATTTTTTTACGCCACTATAATCCAAAAGATTACAACAAAAGGAACATACCTGATGACAAATCTCGCATATAATGTTTCCCTTTTCATTGCACCAACGCTGAACACATTTTCTATGAGCATACTGGTAAAACAAACAAACGTCGTCAACAATCAGTTAGTCTAGAACAAATCCATTGCTCAATCTCAGTAACATTTAATAAATTTATCAGCTCATCATCATAAAAACATCAATATAGACCAAATGGTTTCAAAATTAGATGATGAATACTACCTTTAGGCTGCCACTGCAAGTACAAGGACTCTCAAGATTCTCAATAGGAGACTCATCCGAACAAATACGACATTCCGCAGAAACAATGAGCGGTTCATTCTCATCCTCATCAGAAATATCAATCGCTTTATCATTAACCACAGGCGACTCTGATCTCATCTCCTCAACCTCCGCATTAACCGGAGACAACGGCACCGGACGCATCAATCCATCAAAATTTACCACCATGTCACTGCTGCTACTCTCAGTTAATAAACCTATCAATTTCCTTCCTCCAAACTATTCCACAAAAATCGAACAAAATCCAAATGAAAACCCTAAGGAAATCAGAACCATATGAAATCTAATCGAATAGATCCGGCATATTCGGAACCACATAACCAATGATCAACGGGACAAAATCGGAGATATGAATCAGAAAAAGAAAAAAAAAACGATTCGAAACTCGGATTTAAGATACAGAATCGAAGAAAAACATCATCACCTGTAGAAATGGGAAGAGATGATTTATAGCGTTCTCGTCTCTGATTTAGGATCAGAGAATCTGGAGACACATTAACCAGAAAGACGAGAGAAAATTTTCTGAGGCAGATCGAAAATTTCTTCACAATATTTTCCCGCAAATCGAGCTAATAGAAAATTCGCTTTTTATAGCCGGAGAATAAATATATAAACGACGTGTGAGAAAAAAGTTAATGGCCGTTGACTAAAATCAATGTAGTAATTATGCTGATTTCTTAAGGGTATTTACGGTATTATTCAGACTTTGCCGCGCTGTAAAGGATATCATTTTAGTTGTTTTATTAACAATAATGGTGTAATTTTTTTTCCCTAAAGGAATAATGTGATTTATTAAGCATTTTTTTTTATCACATGATCTAGTTGTTCAATTAGATTACTTATGGAAAATATTTATTGCTTATGATATAGTATTAAAGTGGGAGAATAATTGTCGTCTAAGATAAATTTTAGTATGCATAAAATCATGAATTAGATGCATGACCGTGGAAGTAACTTACCACTTTTACAGATTTATAATCAGATAAAATACAACTAGGAGACAAAGTTGTTTTGTCAAACGAATACAGATTAGTTTAGACAAGTAAACATGTAAAGTATTTTTAAAGTCAAAGTTAAACGATTAAATTACTACATCTACATCTAAAAAACAATTGAAGTCTTCAATGATTCCAAAAGGAAGGAGAGGTAGAAATTTTCATATGAAAAGAAACTTACATTATCGAATTTAATTATATTTTGACAATACAAATGGAAGTTATATCTAAACAAGACTTCGTTGCATAGAGGACCCTTCTAAAACATCGAAATTACGCATCCCATCCCATCCCATACAATATCCGAATTTTCTCTCCTATCCCCATGATTCCAAGCAATTTGGAAATTTCTAAGCATTGATATATAATCACTCAGATGCTGCTCGCTTGAATAACCTCACTTTACCTCCGTTAGAGAAGATGAAGAAACTTCACAATCACAAGCTTTTCGAGTGGCAAGACTCTTGCGGACATTAGTTTAGAACCAAGATCATCTAATCCGGGTGACTATGTACCGACCTTTTTCAAGGTCATAAATCGTTTTCAGCTGCGGTTTTCTCCACTTAGATACCAAATATACCAAAACTGTTATAAGGATCGGTACCCCGATAATATAATGAAGCATCTTCGAGTCATTACCGAACAGACCATGGAACCAATGGAGATTACCAGAGGCTACATGTTGAGAGGTGTCTGTTGCAGTCTGTAGAATAAATGCACCTAAAGCCCAATCGAGCGGTATGTCTCCTGCATGATTCGCAAACCTGATTCTACATAAAAAGAAAAACAAGTTTTTTGATTGAACCATGTTTAGGAAAGTTATAAATCGTTGATAAATCACAATATATGCCAATAAAGTTATTAAGTCTTAGGTTAGGGTTCTTGAATTTACTAACATACCTTTCATCATCAATAGGAATGCCGAGAGTATCGTGAAGCAATGACACAATATATGCCGATGAGAAACAATAACGTAGAAGATCCTCTTCTTCGAGTGACGGGTCTTTTACTCTCAATTTCGACCAATCTTCACCACAGAATCTCTCTCCGGCTAAAATCATATTAGACAGCCATTCTTTTTCTCCCAACCCGAAAAACTAGGACGAGAAACAAAGACCATGTTAACAACATTCTAATATTGTGGATGGACACTGTTTTAGGTCTATGGGGGTTATATACATCACGAGCGTGAATCTGATATGAGAGAACGAAGTACCTTAGAGGTGTAAAAGAAATTTTCTGTAGCTAAAAATCTTCCTCGAAGCTTAGGCGTGAAAGTTGATCCAATAGAACAATGCTGATACGAGCATTTTTCTGCACTCATAAATAGATACTGTATCCATTAGAGACAAAAAAAAAATGACGCAAGGCATGGAAATCCAGCGTTATTGATTAATATTCTACCATTTCCTTCTTGCAAGATTGTTAGTGCAGCGGATCGACACTCCGAGTAATTACCCCCAGCTTGAAAAGAATCTGCGATTCTGCTTTTTTCAGCTAAAAGTCCAGATAAATGTTTCTGTGCGTTTGTGTCGAGGTTGTACCCTTTTGGAGCACAAGGGTCTGTAAATATTCTTTCCCTTGTAGGTTCCAAAGCTTCAAGAAATGAAACACCGTATGAGTAGGAAGGAAAAGAAACTTTGCTATTGACTTAATCTGATAACTCTAGAAAACTTCAATCATTAATTTGATGATCCATAAATTATACTTATAGATTCACCAACAGCTTACCTGAATTATGGTCTTTTGAGAGAAGTGAACCCCATAACTTATCATGTGCAGCATTCTGCAACAGGAAAAAAGTTAATAGCATCAAGGACATTGCCAAAAGATAAAAAATCCTTCCTTCTAAAGATTTCAGAAATGGAAACAAAAGATCAGAAACAACAGTTATGGAGACAGCTGTTTGGTCAACTGGATTAATTTACCATTAAACGACTTTAAAAAGGAACAAACTAACTACAGTAAGCTTGTGAAACCTATGCCAAACACATATACTGCTTAATGGAAAATACCTGCCCAAAATGAAGGAAACTGTGACTGTAGAGATTGTATGAAAAATTTCCAAATGATACTGTACGTGAGAACTCAGGAGGCATTGGCTCACTTGACACAAATGTCACCTAAAAGAACATACAAACAGTCATAGTCTGTTGCAGGATAGTTTTTGACTCAAGCATAGCTTTGAGAGGAAAGAAACTAAACCTGAGCAGAAGCCCCACCAAGTTCAACAATTCCGGTTGTTTTAAGAGGATCGCCGCCAAGTGAACCGAGAGCAAAGTTTGCAACAACCCAAGCATATACACCTTCATCAGATCCTGGAAATTTAGTAAATTTAGTATCCAATGATTAGAACCCCTAATCACTGATGGATTGAAACATAAATACATTCAGCTAAGCCGGTAACAATAAAGGAAAAACAAACTCTCAAATCAATAAGAGCGAGAGAGAAACTGATACAACAACAAGGTTCTAACCAAAATGCATTTCAAGATTGTTCATCGATCTAACTCTAATATAGAACAAAGATAGAAAACACACTTGAAGATGAAGCATTGATTTTGAAAACTCACCAGAGATAACAGAAGCCCAATCATCTCGAAACATGAACCCAGAAGATTTAAGAACTCCTCTTGTAACTCTCAGAATTTTTTCCTGAACAGGTAATTCAAGCAATCTCATTCCAGCCGTCGCCATTAACCTTACTTCAGTCTCCATCCACATTCCTTTCGGAATTCTCCCTTTCGCGAATTCAACCAGCTCCGTCAATGACACGCTTGCTCCATCAGGATCATCAGCAAACGCCGACAAACCCGGATGCAACTTCAAACTAGCGTAATTCGCTCCTCTGAATTCAATAACGGGTTTACCCGACTCAATTCGGTACCCAAACACATGGATTCGTGTCCCTGTACTTCCGCCGTCGATCACGACGCTGTAACGAAGCGATCCTCTCAGATTACCGCCGGAGAACAAAATTGAATAGCAAAGAAAGAGAAACCCCAACACTAAAGATATAGAAGCAACGGTTAACATGAGATTCGATTTCGCGTGTTTCGAATTCGATTTCGTTAGCGTGTACGTCGACGAAGAAGAAGATACTCGGTTCCCAGAACGGATCTGGAACTTAATCGGATCCATATCTGATTTACTACTCTTCACCCTAGAACGGGCATGCGATCGTCGCATCAACAATTCACAAACCGCCACGAGAACGAAAAACAAGGAATCATAAGATCTGAGATAAATCAAAAATGGAAAAAAAAATCAAAGTAAACCAAAATTAATATATTTTTTCGTGATTTTTAGAATTTTTTTCTTCTTTAATGAAGCTTTTTATTCAACCGAGAATAATGGAGATTGAGCTGGCCGCCGTGAACCAGCGCCGGTGAAGCTCGTCGCCGCCCTCAAGTCTCCGATGTCGTTCTCGGTAATGTGGAAAAAATAAAATAAAAAGAGATTAAAAGCAAAATTAAATTGGAAAATAAATTGGTCGTTGTAGCAAATAAATTTACGATTTTTATATTTATACCTAATTTTATTAAATTACAAACCGGGTCGGTCAAATCGGGTCGAGATATTGTTCATTAATATTGCAATCGGGTCATGATCACGAAACAGGCTTATCGTTATCCTCAAGATTTGTCAGTTGAATAATGAGAAGCTCAAATTCAGAGCTTTAATGGCGATATCTTCTCCTTCATTAATATCATCATTCTCCCACACCGAAACTTTCACTAAGCATTCGAAAATCGACACTGTGAATCCACCAAACCCAATTCTTCTAATTTCCAGATGCAATTCTCTAAGAGAGCTGATGCAAATTCAAGGTTACGCGATCAAATCCCATCTCCACGAAGATGTTTCATTCATCGCTAAGCTGATAAATTTCTGCACTGAGTCTCCAACGGAGTCTTCAATGTCATACGCACGCCACTTGTTCGACGCAATGTCTGAACCAGATATCGTGATTTTTAATTCCATGGCTCGTGGGTATTCTCGCTCCAAGACTCCTCTTGAGGCGTGTCGTCTCTTTGCTGAGATCTTGGGAGATGATCTTTTACCTGATAACTACACTTTCCCGTCTCTTCTCAAAGCTTGTGCAGTAGCAAAGGCGTTCGAAGAAGGTAGACAATTGCATTGTCTTTCGATGAAATTAGGGCTTGATGATAATGTATATGTTTGTCCTACGCTTATCAATATGTACACTGAGTGTGAAGATGTGGATGCTGCTCGATGTGTCTTCGATCGGATTGTTGAACCCTGCGTTGTTTCTTACAATGCTATGATCACGGGATACGCGAGAAGAAACAGACCGAACGAGGCTTTATCCTTGTTCCGTGAAATGCAAGGTAAGAACTTGAAGCCGAATGAGATTACCCTTCTTAGTGTTCTGTCGTCTTGTGCTCTGCTGGGATCGTTAGATTTAGGTAAATGGATGCATGAGTATGCTAAGAAACACGGTTTCTGTAAGTTTGTGAAGGTAAACACAGCTTTGATCGATATGTTTGCGAAATGCGGTAGCTTGGATGATGCCGTGTCTCTATTTGAAAGGATGAGGTATAAGGATACACAAGCTTGGTCAGCGATGATTGTAGCTTATGCGAATCATGGGCAAGCTGAGAAATCCATGTTAATGTTTGAGAGAATGAGATCTGAAAATGTTCAGCCTGATGAGATCACATTTCTCGGTCTGTTAAACGCTTGTAGCCACACAGGTCTAGTGGAAGAAGGGCGCGAGTATTTCTCACGGATGGTTCACGAATTTAGGATTGTTCCAAGTATTAAGCATTATGGTTCTATGGTAGATCTTCTTGGTAGAGCTGGACGATTAAATGATGCATATAGATTCATTGATAAGCTCCCGATAAGTCCAACTCCGATGTTATGGAGGATTCTCCTATCTGCTTGTAGCAGTCATAACAATTTGGAGCTAGCTGAAAAGGTTAGTGAAAGGATCTTTGAGCGAGATGACTCGCACGGTGGTGATTACGTAATCTTATCAAATCTATACGCGAGAAACATGAAATGGGAATTTGTAGATTCTCTAAGAAAGGTGATGAAGGATCGAAGGGCGGTTAAAGTTCCTGGGGTCAGTTCCATTGAGGTAAACAATGTGGTTCATGAGTTTTTTTCAGGAGATGGTGTGAAGTCTGTAACCACAAAGCTTCACAGAGCATTAGATGAAATGGTGAAAGAGCTAAAGCTTGCTGGTTATGTTCCCGATACATCAGTGGTGGTTCACGCCGATATGACTGATCAAGAGAAGGAGATTACGCTTAGGTATCACAGCGAAAAGCTTGCGATAGCGTTTGGATTGTTGAATACTAGTGCGGGAAGGACGATTCGGGTTGTGAAGAATCTTAGGGTTTGTAGAGATTGCCACAATGCAGCTAAGTTGATCTCTCTTATATTTGGTAGGAAAATTGTTCTTAGAGATGTTCAAAGGTTTCACCATTTCGAAGATGGTAAATGTTCTTGTAGGGATTTTTGGTGACGTCATCTCTAGACCAACAACATAATGTTTAGTAGATAAAAACATATGTAATTGTATATAGTTTTACACGGTGATGCTAATCGGTCTGGTGTTACTCGGTTCCATATTCTTTAGAAGTGCTTGAAAACTTTTGTGACCAAAATACTCTTGTCTCTACTATTTTAGAGAAATAACTACAACCAAAATAAAAATCGTAATAATAACCAACAGAGCTGCATCGGCCTGCCCTTGGGCTAACACTTTCTCCGTTCCCTCGATGCTTCAATCACCTCGACAGATTCTCTTATTTTAACAGGATCACCGCCAAGTGAACCCAAGGCAAGGTTTGTAACAACCCAAGCATTTACATCGTCCTCAGATCCTTAAAATTTAGGATTGAAACATTGATACATTCAGTTAAGCTCCAGTTGTTTGATTGATCATTGAATTGATGGTAGTAAAAAATTCACTTGAACAAAAGGATGAAGTAGTGATTTTGAAAACTCACCAGAGGTAATAGAGGCCCATTCATCTCGAAACATGAAACCAGAAGATTTAAGAACTCCTCTTGTAACTTTGAGAAACTTTTCCTGAACAGATTTTTTAAGTAAACTCTTCCCAGATGTGCAAAGGTTTCATCAAAATTTTATGTTGGAATATTAAATTCATTTCAACACAAAAAGAAAACTATTTACAAAGAATGAGAAAAGTTTTCTTGTGGAGATTTTTGGTGACGTCATCTTCAGACCAACAACATATAACTGTATATTGTTTCTTATAGTTTACAGTGATTTCAAAGCCGATTTAATATGCTAATCGGTTTGGTGTTTACCAGTTCAATATCTTTTTAGAAATGTTAGGTTAGTTTTAATAAATCTAATCTAATTACCAGATCTGAACTGAACTAAACAAGAAAATATTAACAGAAATTTAAATTACATTGAAAATTAAAATTATACAGTATCCTATATATAAAAGATGAAGGGAGTCTCTCTAGCGTTCATCTCTTAATTAATTCTTGATTTTTTGTAATTTTATTATTAAATATTCTATATTAATTACTCTTTTGAACCAAAAAAAATACTCTCTCTAAATAATGAAAATGCCTTTAGAACTCTTTAAATGGTTTATTTTATTTTATTTTAATTGAACTCACTGTTTTAATCGAATATACTCATTAAAAAAATTGAAAAAATGATTAATTTTTCAAAAATGGCAATAAATTTTCATTTTAATTAATAGAAATTGAATTATTATTTTTTTATTAACGTAATATAATTTTTATTTTGACTATAATTATTAGAATGATTGATAATAAGTAAACAAACTGAAAGTAAAATCTCAATGTTATTTGATCAATAACATATGTTGAATGATATAAACACTTTATTTAAAACAAAATTAAACACTAAGATCTTCCTTTCATTTTGTTTACGGTTCATTCTATTTTCTTAACACATAAATCTTTTTTAAAAATATGATAACAATGATTTTTTGGGTTAATTTAAAGGTTAATAAAGTATTAAGTATGAAAATAATAATTAAAAGCGGATTTTGATAGTTAATTTGAATCTTTGTCCCGGATCATTTTTAATAAAATAATCATATATCGCAAATATACTATAGGAGACGATTGTATAAAAAAATAACAGAACAAACATATACATAACAACATAATATATAAATAAAACTCGCGTATAGACGCGATATTCATCTAGTAAGATTAAAAAGCGAACTATAAGTCATTACATCGTGAACAAGGACAAGCATTTGTATCGTTTATTCGAATTTGATATCGAAGTTAGTTTCTTGTAAGGAAAAAAAAAGTCATTACTTATCACAAGAAGTAATAAAAGTTTAACGAATTCGTTGACTAATAAGTGTGATCGGATCGACATTGTGATTAACTTAAAACACATCACATCACATCACATCACATCTTTAATAACAACAGTCAACAAGGAATAATACAGTTCAATTATCGTCTACTATTAAAACACTTCTTCTATGGGAGCAAGGAAAATTGTCGGCAACGACCCGGGACCAATAATATTCCGTGTTTAAGTTCAAATTGAGTTATTTTATTTTTGGGGAAAATTTGCTAAATTAACTTATAATGTTGGTTAAGTGTTGTAATTTGTTAAGTTGTTATCAGCAAATAACAAAAGAGTATATAGCCAAGAAAGTTTCACACGTAATTTAGCTTTTAAAAACTGGTTTATTTAATACTTCCGTAGATGGGTGTACAAATATTTAACATGTTAAAAATAATGTAGAAGTTCAAGATAACTGATTATCTGATAAATTAGATATACTAACCTGCATATGGTAGGGTTGAGGATATGAGACTCTAGGTGTAAATTCTATTTGGCTCTATTTCTCTGGCCAACAAAATTGATGTACACGAGTCATTTGGTGCCGTGGGATTTAGCCTATGTTCATTTACATTTTGTAGGTTTGCGTGAAACTTTTAGTCGACGAGCATGTTCACTTGGAAATAGTCGAACACCAACGCGATCTGGACATTTTTTTTTTTCTTCTTCTTCTCTGCATGACTCGAACTCAGGAGGTGGAGCTAAGCCCTCAAACCAAATGATCTACAAGTTCCGGCAATCCGGACATCTAATGTTAATTCTAAAAAAAAAAAAAAAAATTCTGATATCCATAAAAAAATTAACAGGTTAAAAAATAATGTAAGAATTACGAGAATAAAATCATCTAAAACATTTTTCAACTCAATTTTGTTTTGTCAACACTCATTTTTTTTACATGCTTATCTTTATTTTACTATTTTCTAATATGATTATGTATTTCCATTCTTTAATTTTCATTTTCTTTATTGTCTAATGCAATTTATTTTTTAGATAAATCCTTAATGAAATTATTAATTATTAGATTAGATAAGTTATAAGTGTAAATTATTGGGCTTCTTAAATAACATAAATATACAAATTATTGGGCCGTTACGAGCATACAAAACGAACTTTCTAACCAACAAGTGGGAACGTTACGACTTCAAAACTAAAAACCACAACTATGTCCACACGTAATCTCATATCTTGATTCAGATTCCAAGAAAAAAAAACAAAATTAAAAACAAATCTCGTAAATATACATATACTTCACATAAAAAAGGTATATACCATAAATCTCCCAGATTCTTTGGATGTATCTGTCCATTTCATTATTACACAAACTAGGAAATTGAAATCTCTCTGTTCACATTCCTCTCATCAATTTCCCTTTATATATATTCACCCCATAACCATCTCAATCCTATAACTTCAAATCTTCAAAATCATTATCATCTCCAAAAAAAACAAATTGTTTCATTTGAAAGATGAAGATTTTTCTAGCAACATTGTGTTTGATCAGTCTTCTCCTAATTTTGCCTTCTGTATTCGCTGCTTCTTCTTCCTCCGAAGATTTCGATTTCTTCTACTTCGTCCAACAAGTAATAAAACCATTACTAATCATCATCTAAGAATATTAATAATGAGTTTCTTAACATTTTTTTTCTTTCTAATATTATGTTGTGTTTGATTTTAAAGTGGCCAGGATCATACTGTGACACACAGAAGAAGTGTTGTTATCCAACTACAGGCAAACCAGCTGCTGATTTTGGAATTCATGGTCTTTGGCCTAACTACAAAGATGGCACTTATCCATCTAACTGTGACGACACTAAACCATTCGATAAATCAACGGTAATAAGATCAACATTTTCTGTTTTCAGGTCAAAATGTTTTTTTTGTGTGGTATAAGGGACAAAAAAAAAAAAAAAAAACGAACTAGAACCAAAAAGAAACCTGGTTCGATTCGGGTTGCTTGCACTATGATTGGACAAGTTATTATGTGTTAGTTCGATTTCGGAAAAATGTACCCCCTTGTTGTTTAGATTATAGAATAATGTGGCTCAAAGTTCTGTTTTGGAGGGTTTAAAGATTCCCAAAATGGGAAAATTTCGAAACATAACCGGTTGGTTTGATTTGGTTTGGTACAGATATCAGATCTTATTAACTCAATGAAGAAGAGCTGGCCAACACTGGCTTGCCCGAGCGGTTCAGGTGAGGCGTTTTGGGAACACGAATGGGAGAAGCATGGTACTTGCTCTGAATCGGTTATCGATCAACATGAGTATTTCCAAACCGCTCTTAACCTTAAACAGAAAACCAATCTCCTTGGAGCTCTAACCAAAGCCGGTACGTCTTAATTCCAATTCTCTTTTTACTTTCCCGGTTTGGTCTAATTATTGGTTTTATATGTATAGGGATTAATCCGGATGGAAAATCGTACTCTTTGGAGAGCATAAGAGATTCGATAAAAGAGTCAATTGGTTTCACTCCTTGGGTTGAGTGTAACAGAGATGAGTCTGGCAATAGCCAATTGTACCAAGTCTATCTTTGTGTTGACCGGTCTGGTTCCGGTTTAATCGAATGTCCGGTTTTCCCTCATGGAAAATGTGGAGCTGAGATTGAATTCCCTACTTTTTAATTTCCGATTTCTAATTTCACAGTCTCTTGAACTGGAATCGATCTTTTGTTCACGGAGATTGGTTTGGTCAGAGAGAGAATATATGGTGTAATAAAAATTTATGGGAATTGGATGAAAATTTAGTTCAATTTCAAGTATTTTCTATGTTTACTTTTTTTTTTTTTTTAATAAACTAGAAAAATATTGAGAAATTTATAAATCTTTTACAAAAATTGCAACAAATCTTGTAAAACAGATTTGATATGATAAAATCGAATCTAAACAAACCATAAAGAGTTTAAAAACAAGCGTCGTCAAAATCTAATCTTTTAGGTTTCGTTCTCTATAATTTGGAACTCTCTGTTTACTTTATTCTTAATTTGTTTTTTTTTTCTTTTAGGTTTTGAATTGCAATGTCGTCGTCAAATTTGTACGACGAGCGTTTATCTGATCATCGTTATTTCGCCAGTACGAGTAGAACAACGACAACAAACGTGCCAACATCGAGATCGAACATGCGGACATCGAGTTTGATGACACCAAGGGTTATGCGGACTTCAATGTCATCGGGACGAGATATTCTCTTTTCCGAGCCTGTGTACCTCGACGAGCGTTTTTTCAATGTTCTTCGTTATCACTCCGCTACGAATAGAACAACTTCAACTAGGACGATGATGCTACCGCGTGTAGAGATGGTGGAGCAAGGAGAGTGTGTGATATGTTTGGAGGAATGGAGCAGAGGTGACATGGGGACGGAGCTGCCATGTAAACACAAGTATCACTTCGAGTGTGTGGAGAAGTGGTTGAGGATTCACGCCACGTGTCCTCAGTGTAGATACCAGATACCTCTTGAACGTGAATATGTGATGGAGAATGTTTGAGTTTAGCGTTGATGATAGTGATGATGATGAAGACTCTAGTGATTATGATTCTTCTGACTCGGCCTGAGGATTTTGTCAACTTTTGATTTATCTTATGGTTTTTTGTTTTTGTTTTGGTGTTTTAAGGAGAAATGAATTCAATTGGATTTATGTTTCGTAGAAGCATATGATTAATTACGATCTATTGATTAAACCCTTCTAGTTAACCCAGCTTTAAATTAATGATTTCCAAATAATTTGGTTCAAAACTAGTGGTTTGGAGTGTTTGACTCAACTCAAAGTAAACAAATCCTAATAATTTGGGAGAGAGTTTGAAGTTACATAGAAAACAACATATTATCTGTAACTTCTGAAGCATGAAACACAATCACAGATAATAATGAGTTAAGGTAAACACAGCCAATGAGGAAGATTCAAAGCAATGGACATAATTATCCGAATGGATAATCAAACTAGTTTCAATTAAGTTATTCAAAACTCAAATCATTCCCGATTCACTGGTGATCTAAGAAAGATGATTTTGGTCTGAATTTTGTTTGAGTAATTTCGATTCGAATTTAGCTAAAATCGGTTTAAATTTCCAAAATGGATAGTTTTTGAAACATAAACCGGTTGGTTTGATCTGATCAACTCAGTGAAGAAGAGCTGGCCAACGCTGGCTTGTCCGAGGCATTTTGGGAACAGGAATGGGAAAAGCACCGCACTTGCTCCGAATCGGTTATCGATCATCATAAGTATTTCCAAATTGCTCTATTCCCTTCTAATTAACTCTACTTTTAATTATTGATTTCCAAGTAATATGTTTCAAAATTATGGTTTTGTAAGTTAAAATCTTCTGTTTGAGTCAACTCAGAGTAAACAAATCCTCAAATTTGGAAGAAAGTTTTAAGTTACAGAAAAAAAACACAGAAGAAGAAACACAACCTATTCAAAATCAAGGAATCATATTACTCAAGTCTTGTGATTCACAGAGGATATCACAACCAATGAGGAAGATTCAAATCAATGAACAAAAGTTGAATGGATAATCAAACTAGTATTAGTTTAGGTGATTCAAAACGTATCTGATTCACTGATCTAAGAAAAAGTGATCATCTTATTCAAACCTAGGTTCTTAATTACATTATATGATCTAACAAAACATTTCCCCATCATAATCTTTGGAACAAATCTATTACAAGCTCATGTGAAGCAACTTCTAAACAACTTTCCTCATAAACCTGTGTTACAATTTCCATGATCTAACAAAACATTTCCCCAACTAATCTCTGAAACAAAAACTATGAACAAAGCTCATGTGAAGTGTCTTACGATGTCCCAAAGTGCAAAACTTTTGCAATTCATCTCTCAAACCTCAGTCAAAAGAACAATTAACATCAAAAAGCTTAATATGCAGAAGACAGAAGAAACCTTTCTCAAACAGAGTACCTGTTTTGCAAATCGTCAATTTTGCAGCAACTTTCTTCATCTAGGTTCTTATTTTCACATTACATGATCTAACACAACATTTCCCCAAACTAATCTTTGAAACAAAAAATATATACAAAGCTCATGTAAAGCATCTTGACATGTCCCAAAGTGCAAAACTTTTGCAATTCATCACTCAAGTCACAGTAAACAGAACAATGAACATCAAAAAGCTTAATATACATTGTTTATCATCTTCTTTCAGCAGACCTAAGACGGAGTTCTAACAGCCAATTATTAAACTGACCATCACTAACCTTCAACATCTCAGACAATGGCATCAAAATCCCATGTTCCTTAAGCAACCTATGCCTCGGCTTTATCTTCCTCTCCAAGCTAAATGAAAAATACTGAGGAAAACGTTTAAGCTCCTTGACATCACCACGCATCTCTTCCATAAAAAACTCAACTTTAGGAGCTAAATTGTTATCCACACTATACGTCAACAATGCCGGAGATCTGACAACCATCTTCGCTACTTCTTCTCTTGTAAACCCTAATCCTTCTTCAAGATACTCAATTTTGGGAATTAGGGTTCGTTCCACATTAGAAACGAGCAACACCGTGTTCCGTGACGTAATCGTGTCGCGTCCGACGAACCCTAGGGTTTTGAGAAACGCTAATGCAGGACGAAGCTGATAATCTACAGATGAAATTAGCAATCGAGGACAACGAGAGATCGATTTGGGGATATCTTGCTCTGAAATTAAAATCTCATCTGATAAGAAGCGAAGAACTGGTAAGATTTCAGATTCGGGATCAGAAGTTAACAAATCTGGAAACATATCGAGAATCCGACCAACGGCTGGTCTTGAGAGTCCGGTGGATGAGAGAAGAATCTCGACGGAGACGACGGAGGAGATTGGAGCACAACGGAGAGATGGGTTTACTCGGAGAGCTTTGTGAGGATCGACGTTAAGGTCTTGAAGGTATATAAGCTTTTCTCGGAATAGAATCCCAGTATCTGAAGTTTCTCCGGCGAAACATCTAACTCTCACCGCGGAGAAACACGGCAGAGGAAATAGAGAGCACCCTGCAGCAATCATCATCGTCGGGTCGGTGGATAAAAAAAAAGGTTTCAATCTTTTTTCACTTCCTGAGACTCTGAGGAGTGATTTGCTCTAGTAACTTAAATTGAGAAAGTGATAACTACGTTAACCTTTTTTTTCTTCTATATAACCTTCGTTAAACAATCAAACCTACCATTCTTATTTTACCCTTTATATAATAATTAAAATAATATAAAAATTAAATTAAAAAATCTCTTATTCTACTATCTTATTTTCTCTTTTCTCTTTTTTTCCATTCGCGTAATCAAAAGAAAAATTGAAGAAGAGAGCTCCACGCCGCTTTCGATCCGCCGCCGCTTTTGATCCATCGTCACTATTGCCAGTCCGCCTCTGCCGCCGCTCGCTGTCGCCGTCTTTGAATCGGTAAAGAAATCCGATTTGATTTGATTTGATTTGATTTGATTTTGATTTGATTTAATTTTGATAGTCGATTCTTGTGTTTCTTACTCTTGTGTCTATTCAAGGTTATATGTTATTGTGGATTATGGGTTTAGATTGAGAAGCGAAAATCAGAATTTGTAGGTTCAGAACATAATCTGGGTATAACTAGATTCCGATTTAGTTATACTATGTACAGATAGTAGAACTAGTTAAACTATGTACATGCAGGTAAACTAGTTAAACTATGTGCAATTACTATATACTGATGTCGTTTATTTTTTTTCAGGTGGCGATGATTGACATAACTTTTAATTACGGGGACATTACTCATTTGACGGAGATGATATACAATGGAATCCAAGAAAACATCAGCGTTATACCATATATATGGATAGAAATTTGAAACAAATGAGTTATTCATCTTTGGTTAGTAAAATATGCAGAAAAGTGAAGGTAAATGAATTAAGATGGGCATTGGAATTCTTTTGGCTTTGGGTTGGTGCAAAATTTCTCTCCTTTCACCAACTAAATGTGTGTTGGTTATGTTCTGTTGCTTTTAATCAGATTGAAACATGTATATGAATCTCATAAACAATATAAGCATGAGTGATAAAAGAATGAAAGACAAATGAAGAATTTACATGAAGAGGTGGTTTTACGTTATACAATACATGCTTGCTTGCTTTTATATTTTTCTCGAGGATTTCTTAATGTTTGTGTTTGACATTTTAGTTCTGTAACTTTTCTCTTTATATTAAAGATAATAGTATACGTTTGGTCTCATTGTGTCTTTTTGCATCAATTTCAAATGAAGTACGATTATAGTAGCTTATGATTTATGGTATTCTTGATTATGATTCCTTAGATTATAGTAGTAATCTTAGGAAATTTTTTGTATAATCTGAAAGTAGTATTTACAAATTAAATGTACATATTTTATTGATAATTTTAATCATTACAGAAAAAATAACTAAAAGTTAGATGACATGAATTTAAACTGATTAAACTAGCTAATCTGGTTAAACTATGTGAAGCTGGTTAAACTAGTTAAACTATGTTATTACGTACTTGTATTTAAAAACAAAGTATTACGTACGTATTTCAATAATTGTTTTAAGAAAACGTTAGTATTACGTAAGTAAACGTATATAACAATATGATTTTGACCCAAAAAAATCAATTTATAATATTGATGTGATTATTACATGAACCTCTATTCTTCTCTTTATCTACCTTATACTTTTATGGTTACTTAGTAATTATTATCAAATAACTATGTCAATCAGATAAACATGTATTTTATCATATATTATGTCATAATAAGTTGTTAAATATATATTAAACCACTGTTTTAATAAGTTAAACTAATTAATATTTGTTTAACATATGGTTAAACTAGTTAAATTGGTTTACCCATGAAAGTTAAACTATGTTATAAGTTGTTAAACTAGAAAACTAGTTAAACTGTGTAGTGCAACTATGTGTAATAAAATGACGGCGCCACGTGGCAATCATTCCAGGAAATGTCGATGTCACGTGGCAATCATTTCTGGTGCCACGTGGAACACAAAATTGAGTACTTTAATGTCGTTAAAGAAATTAAATGGGTTAAACTGGTTAAACTATGTTAAATTTGTTAAACTAGTTAAACGGGTGCAACTATGTTAAACTGGTACAAAAACCAAGTTTAACTAGTTTAACAAATTTACCCAGTTCTATTAAGTCATACCATGTTTCTAAACATTATATAGTTAAACTAGTTAAACCGGTTAAACTAGTTAAATTACATTTAGAATTTTACTCAATTTACTAAGTCATACTATGTTCATAAACACTATATGGTTAAAGTAGATAAATTAGTTATACCGGTTAAACTACTTTTCGGAAACATATACATTGAATTTATTGTTTTAGACGAATTTGACTTCTCTTCCGTTAGTCTGAAAATTGTCAGAAAGCTTAGATCCTTTGTAAATTTGTGAACAATTTTCAGCTTAGAAGTGAAAAAGTTTTGATTTTTCTTTCATTCATGTAAAAACTGATGCTCCAAATATATAATTCACTCAGAAGACTACATAGGAGAAAAAAAAAAACTATATGATTAAACTAGATAAACTAGTTAAGTTATTTTTATAAATTAACCCAGTTCTACTAAGTTATATTATATTCCTAATACACTATATAGTTAAACTGGTTCAATCTGTTAAATTGCGTTTCCAAATTTGTAGAACTTGACAAAATTGGAAACGCAGTTTAACTAGTTTAACCAGTTTAATCCGTAAACTATTAATAAAATACTCAATTTCGTGTTTTACGTGACACTATGAATGATTACCACATGACACCGGTATTTTATGGAATTATAGAGTGTAAATTTGGGTGGGTAAAAAGTGAATTTGTTGGATCGGATCCGATTTTAATGGGTTTGAATCGGATGTATTGGCTGGTTCTGTAATTTTGAAGAAGGAGCATGGTTTATTGGTCATTTTGCTATTTTCGACTTTAAAAAAAATTAATTTTTATAATAAGTTATTTGGGCAATTGAAATTACACTGACAGTCATTCCAGCAATTGTTCCGACTCTGAGAGCTAAGTGTGGATAAAACAATGGAAGAAGGGTAAAATTGTTATTTTGATCTATAACGGTCAGGTGATGATGAAACGACGTAGTTTTCTTTAGAATTGTTTCTTCTTCTTCTTCCAATGGGATCCCTATTCTCAGTCAAGCGGCTTTATCATAAGACCGGTTTTTGCGCAGCATCTTCGCTGTCTCTATCTCTACCTCTGGTTTTTGATTTTTCGTTTTCGAAGTTTTTTTTTTTTTCTGTATCAAGAGGTCCTTTTTAAGATCTCGCTCATGGTTAGTATCAGCTTGGCGTTTGAATTTGCCTCGTTAGGTAAGTTTCCTTTTCTTCTTCTCTTTCCGTTTTCTTCTTCTTCTTCTTTACCCAACAGATTAAACGATAAGGGTTTTCACAATATCTCTGTTTTCTTCTGAAAAGATCGAATTTTTATTGAAACCCAAAGTAATGGAATTGAAATCATGATCTGGGTATCATATATTTTAGATTCTGGAAACGTTTATGTTAATGATTCATTCAAGTTTTGATTTTGTTGTGTTGGACTGAAGAGGAATGATTTATTGATGTTTGTGAAGAAGAGACGAATAAAGGATTCTGATTTTGGTTTAATAGTTGGGAAATTAACAGGATGGGAAGGGTAAAATTGAAGATAAAGAAGTTAGAGAACACAAATGGACGCCAATCTACATTTGCTAAAAGGAAACATGGGATCTTGAAAAAGGCTAATGAGCTATCAATTCTTTGTGACATTGATATTGTTCTTCTTATGTTCTCTCCTACTGGGAAGGCTGCGTTATGTTGCGGTACACGAAGGTAATGTAATGTGTGTTGGTTTTTCTTTGTCAACATAATCATGTCTCTTGCTCTCTTGGATTGTGTTGTCTGAATGTTTGCGATTGTTGATTGCGTGTGATTTTTCTTCAGTAGCATGGAAGAAGTGATTGCTAAGGTTTCTCAAGTAACACCGCAGGAAAGAACGAAAAGGTTTGGTGTTTTTCAGATTCTTATCGATATGTTTTTGTTTGTTCCGGCAATGTTTAGTCTTGTTTACTCATTGGTTGCATTCTTTTGAAACAGGAAGTTCGAGAGTCTTGAAGTAAGTTTTTTTCACACAATCAAATGAAGTTCTGTTTAATGTCTATCCTTGAGAATCCCTGATTCAAATGTTTCTCTTTCGAAAGCTCAGAACTTGAAGAAAACTTTCCAAAAGTTGGATCACGATGTAAATATACGCGAATTTATAGCCTCAAGGTATGTAGGAAACAGTTTTTTAACAAAATCTTTTGCAAGAAACTTCATAATCTCTATATGAATATTAACTTTTTTGTCTCCTCTCTTGTTTGTTTTTGGTTCTCTGGTTTCAGTAGTTCAACAATAGAGGTATTCACTTTAAGACTATCTTTCCATTTCTCACGTCTATGACGTTTGCCAAAGCCTAAAACTTTACAAAACCGCATTTTTTTCAGGACTTGAGTACTCAAGCAAGGATTCTGCAAGCTCGAATTTCTGAGATACATGGAAGATTAAGGTAAAGATCTTTCTGAAGATGATGATTCTTTGTTTTCTTGATGTTTGTGCTCTGTTTCATACTTGTTTGTATCATGTTCTGCAGTTATTGGACAGAACCTGATAAAATTAATAACTTTGAACTCTTGGGACAACTCGAAATTTCGATTAGGCAATCCATTGACCAATTGCGTGCACATAAGGTATCTTTTGGTTAAAATATTTTCATTCCACTTCATCCGCGAAACGAAAAACTCAAAACTTTTTGGTTGATAGGAACATTTTGGGCAGCAGCAACACGCAATGCAAATAGAAAACGTAAACTTTGTTAAAGATTGGTCAACATGCTCGGTAATATACTCAAATGGTTTTTTTTTAGATCTCATTCGAAACACAATCAAACTGTAAACCCGGCTTTGCAACTTTTAGATGCAAGATGGGATTCAGATTCCTCTAGAACAACAGCTTCAGTCTATGTCATGGATTCTTAATAGCAACACCACCAACATTGTCACGGAGGAACACAATTCAATCCCGCAGAGGTTAGTGAAAACTCTCACTGAGAGACATTTTTTTCTTCCAGTTTGAATCATATCTTAAAATCAAATCTCTGTCTATCCTCAAAAGGGAAGTCGAGTGCTCAGCGAGTTCTTCATTCGGGAGCTATCCAGGCTACTTTGGAACAGGGAAATCTCCTGAAATTACAATTTCGGGTCAAGAAACAAGCTTTCTGGATGAACTAAACACTGGACAGCTGAAACCGCCATCAAGCTCACATCAGCAATTCACTAATAATAATATCACAGCATACAATCCCAATCTGCAGAATGATCTGAATCATCACCAACCGTTGCCTCCTCCTCCTCCTCAGGTTTATATTCCAGTGAATCAGAGAGAGTATCATATGAATGGATTTTTTGAAGCACCACCACCTGGATCTTCTGCTTACAACAACAACACCAACCAAACCAGGTTTGGTTCTAGCAACAGCTCCTTCCCTTGCTCAATCTCAATGTTCGACGACGACTACTTGTTTTCCCAGGTAACCAAAACAAAACTTTTTCCATTCTTCTAACATCTTCAAAATCAAGACTTTCTCAGAGATTCAAATATATTTTTTCTTAGGGAGTTGACATTAGTTTTTCCCTCTTACATATACATCAAAATCTAAACTTTCTCATAGATTCAAGGTGGGTTTTTGCTTTTTTGTTGATATAACAATTTGTTCTTTTTTTTTTCTTTTTCTTACAGATGCAGCAACCGAACTGAGAGAGATGTAATGAATGATGGTAAAACACCTCATTGAAGAAACTCACCAATGTTTTGTTTCAGAAACAGCAAGAAAACAAAAACTCTGCAGATTTCTGAATTGGTTCCAAGAAGAAGAAGAAACCAGTGGTAATTCTGGTAGATTGCCACCAACCACACACAGTACGTGTTCATTTATTTCTATATCTTCAATAGATGTTTTGTGTTTATTTATTCTTTTCTATACATAATTTCTCAATCTGATGAGATTTTGAGGTTTTCCATTTTTTCTCCGGCGATAAAAGTTAGTGTCTTTTGGAGGCTGTCCAAGTAAACGCCATGACAGCCAAAAGATGAGAAACTCTCTCTCTTTCCCTTCCTACAAACTCTAGCTGTATCTATTTTTTTCATTCATTCATTAATTGTAAAACAAACAAAATTTATTAATTTTTTTGTTTTCTTTTCGTCACTGGTTTATTAAGTGATTATACAAGAGGTTACAAGTTATAATCACAAAACTAAAATGACAGTGGGATGAGCTAGGCAAAGCTATGTTTATGAGGTAGGGAGACTACATTGGATGATTCTTCCAGGAATCCTTCTCCTTGTTGGTAATATGCATTGGAGGAGACCGTAAAACGATTTTGAATCACCAAGAAGCATCAACAAAGCCAACAGTATCTTTCATAATTGCGAATAGCTTCTTGAAAAGTTTTAGGGACTTTGAGAAGTAATGGTAGCCTTACTATTGGGTTGAGATTCTCATTTCTCATCCATCTTTATTGCCTCTAACCATGAATATTAGAGTCCAGCATTGCTATGTTAATTGTCTCTGGGATTAGATAGACCATCCAATAAAAGGAAGGAGATTCAAGGCAGTTTTGTCCTTGCCATTGTGAAGGGGATATTATATGTTATCATGTAACGACTTTTGAGAGAATTTGATCAATTTGCGTACAAGAAAGACTGTTTTGCATTCACCATTCATAATTTTTGGTTCGTAGTAGTATGGATAGAGAAAACTAAAAGAAATCTACCACGGACCAACAAACCGTTCATATGAAGTAAACAAACTTGGTCCGCATTAGATTCTGGTCCGTTCTAAAAACAGAACGGTCCAGTCCGCTAACGGATTAATCCGCTCTGTCCACTACAAGTTGCAACTTGCAACCTTGTAAAATATTCAAAGAGAAATATATAAATATGTAATAATATTATGGAATGGTATGTTCTGTTTCCCGGTTCTCTTTCTCAAACACTGACTCTCTCGTCTTCTTCGATAACTCTTCCAAATCAAGCCTTCTTCAAATTTTTGCCCTTAAACCAATCTTGCTTTCGCATTCCTCTTGTGGTTTCGGTTTCTAACTCGTAAGTTTTCTTTTATGTGTGTTATCTAATCAAAGCTTTGTGTCATTTTAAAATCAAAGAGATTGTAGAAACTTTTATCTATAGATTAGTTTCGTGTATATATAATCGTAAAGTTTCAGATTCGGAAATCGAAAATTATAAATGTTTAAGGTTCAATCGTTGTGATTTTAGAAACCCTAATTACGTTAAATTTTGGAATTAGGGTTTGTTTAGGAGCTCTGTGTATCAATGGAGGGTGGAGTTGGGTTAACGACGACGACGCAGCCGCAGCAACCACCACCTCCCGTGGCTGAGAAGCTGAATCCTAAATTGGAGAAGGAACTAAATCTGGAGTCATTGAAGACACGAGCCCTTAGCTTATACAAAGCCATTTCTCGGATCCTTGAAGATTTCGACGGTTATGGTCGAAACAACATTACTCCTAAATGGTGCATCTTTGAATTCCCGATTTTGATTTTTGGGGGTCTTTTTTTTTGTTTTTGTCTATGAATTTTTGTAACAAAGATTGATGATTTTTTTTACAGGCAGGATATTTTAGGGCAATATTCGATGGTAAATCTCGAGCTTTTTAACATTGTGGAAGAGGTGAATAAAGTTTCCAATGCGTTTGTTGTGCTTCCGAAGAACGTCAATGCCGTGAATGCTGGAAGTATGGTCCTTTTTTTAGGTGATGAGTTACTAAATCGAAATATGCGATGAAACTGGTTTATCTTAGCTTTTATTAGTGAATCTGCAGTTTTACCGGTTATGTTGTCTTCCAAATTACTTCCGGAGATGGAAACTGATGACAATGCCAAGAGAGAGCAGTTGCTTCAAGGCGTTCAGAATTTGCCAATACCAATGCAAATTGAAAGGCTAAAGGTGAGTTGTATGAATTTTGTTGTGATTTCTCTCTATGTTTAGGCTTTTGCTGATTTTGAGAGAGCATTCTTGTGGTTTCTTTTTTACAGGCGAGGATGGATATGATTGCAGCAGCTTGTGAAAATGCAGAGAAAGTATTAGCTGACACTCGTAAAGCTTACGGATTTGGCACTCGTCAAGGCCCATCAATGCTTCCAACTATGGATAAAGGTCAAGCTGCAAAGATTCAAGAGCAGGAGAACATGCTACGAGCAGCTGTGAATGACGGCGCAGGTAAGAAGAGGCTTCAATTTCCCTTTCACATTTATCAAATCATTTGATTTGGTAAGAAGCTGCATTTTTTGGTTTTGCTGAGTTCCGTCTCATGTCTTTTTACAATTATTGTTTCAAGGAACAAGACTGCCTCCAGAGCAGAGACAGATAACCACTGCACTTCCACCACACCTTGCAGATGTGCTAATTATCAACGATGCAGGTAACAATTTCATTGATCTGTCATTCTGTCTGGTTGAAGTAAACCCAATGTGTGAATCTTCTTTATTTTTTTTACTATTACCAATGGCATTCTAGCGCTATTGATGGGTCCAAAATTATCTTTCGTTAGGTAAGATTGCATTACCTGGGCAATCAAACAACATCAACAATCAAGGAATGATGCAGGTAAGTTACGCAACTAGTTTAGTCTCTCTAGTTGTGATGATTATTACTTCTGTTAGTATCATTGTCTTTAGAGGTTTATGTCTTTGAGTGTTTTTAGGTTTCTGGAACACAATTTATGGGAAGATCAGCTGCATCTCCATCTGGTCCTAACTTTGATAACACAACATCTCCCTTACCATATTCCAATTCTCCTCGCTCTACGGGTATGGTTAATGCACCTTCGCCTCAGCAACAAATCCAGCAACAACATCTTCAACAGCAGCAAAGGTCAAAATTAATGCAGATGCCTCAACATCAGCAGCAACTACTTGCACAACAACAACAGCTCAGACAAACTTCTATGCAGGGATTGGGTCAGGTAGGCTTGAACATTTGCTTACGTAGCAGTTGACAGTTTTTCCTGCCATACTGCTTTCTTAGGCAACATGCTAATTCTTTGTGTAGAATCAGATACCAGCACTTCACGATTTGCATGGCCAACCTCAGCAGAAGTTTCAGACGGTAAATTCTTCTAGAGATGGAACTTAAACATATTTAGGCTATGAGGTTTACATTCTGTGACGCAAAAAGGATCATACCCACCTTTGTCAATTGTTTGAATCATTGTGCAGTAGTTATGGCGATAATTGAAGAAGACAAGACGTATGTATGCAAGTTTACATATGCCAAGTGAATGATTCATATTCTTTAAAAATTATACTAGATCTTGGCAGAAGCTTTTATATAAAGTGGTTCTGAGAGTTTATAGTTTCAAACAGTAGAATCAAATGAGACAAGCTTTTGTCTTGTTAAGTTTTATAAGTTGAGTTCTATCTTATTTTTCAGTTACATGGGCAACATCAAATGGCATATTCCCAGCCAATGGCTGCGCACCAACAATTCCAAGCTAGACAGCTCTCGGGTGGACATATTCAGCATAGCATGTCTCAAGGACAGCTCAATCCAGCGATGAACCGTCACTTAAACCAGTTTTCAGGTGGCGCCAATAGTGCATTGTTTACTTCTGCACAAGGCTCCCCAAGTAGCCAAATGGTCAGTCACCTCTCTTTAAACCTCTTGAATTGCTGATTTGAAACTAAGAACTAATTATATGTTGTGCTTACTTGATTTGGTTTTGACTTTTTCCTTTAATTCTAGATACCAAACATGTCATCTATGCAATCTCAGACACTTGTTCCTAGGATGGTTAGCTCAAAAACTCCTCTACGTCACTATGTTTCCCAAATCAAAACGATGAACATTGTCCTAATATGATCTCTCTGGATTTTTATTGTTCTCAGCAATTTGGAGTTTCGGGTACAAATCCCCAAAGAAGCCATTCTTCTCAAATGTTGGGTGACCAGAGTAAGTAAACAAGTCTTCTAAAACATTATTTTCTTAAATTAAAACCAATTCACCCAGTACTTCATTTGTCCTGTCTTTGCAGTGTTTAACAGCAGCGGAATGATGCAAACGCAGCAAACACAACCTCAGCAACCGCAACAGCAGCAGCAACAACAAGGAGGCTATGGAAATATGCAGACGAATCAGCAGAGTCTACAGCCTAATAACATGATGCAGAACGCACAGCAAAGGCACCAGAATCCTCAATAATCTCATTTTATGATTTGGGCTTGTAATCAGCATAGGCCTATACTTTTGTAGTACCAATATGGGCCTGGCCCATTCTATGCTTCAAAAGAAAGAACATTGATTTACCCAATTTTTCTCAAAGTTTGGTACTTAACAGTTCACACTACTTTGTTACTTCTGTGCGGTCTAAAACGTGAAGCAGACAGAGATCGGACTGTGAAGGATTGATTTGGTTCTGACACTTTTATTGAGGATTCGACACGTGTCAAAGACGTGGACATCTCAGACGCCGTTGATGGGTACAAGACAAAACGTAGACGCGTTTCTGTTGTACACGGTACTCGAGACTGCGACGTGTCTATGAAGCTTACCTGTTTTCTGAACTTTAAACAGAGGAGCTCAAAAACTCCGACTCGAAAGCTATTTAATTTTCTGACAATTTGTTTTTGTTTCTTGTCAACTAAATTTATATACAACTAGTATTTCATTTTATGTATGTACTTAGGTTTGTCTTCTTTTCTAAACTGATTTAAATCTTATATACGTAGGTACGACCCTAAAAAAACTTATATACGTAGATAATAATATAAAGCATCATTTCTCAAAAAATAAACCCCAAAAAACGCTTCAAAAATTAAACCCAAAAAACGCTTCAAAAATCTTCATCCATTCACAAAGCATAATTTTTCTTTAAAACATTTCAAATGAAATAAGTGCTTTGCTAGATACCAAATTTGCACAAAAACTCGTTATCAAAAAAATCTAAAAAAATTGCACAAAAGTTAATCGAACTGAACCGAATAATATTCAGTTTCTATCTCAAGTTCAGATGTAATTAAATCGGGAACCGAATTCAACCCCTCAAGAAAGTACAAGTTAGGAATGATAATATAATGATAGCCATTTCTGATTACTTAACCCTCAACACACGATCAATTACAAAACTAGTGTTAATTGCTAAGAATGAGATTGGCCAAAACTATAAATGCTTAACATCAAAAGAAAACAAAGAAAGTCTCCGGGAAGACTCTGACAAATGGCTTCAAAAATAAGAAAGGAATCTGACAAATGGGGACGTGCAAATTCTCTTGTCTCTCTCTCTATAATACTATTGTCATGAAGTAAATGCAACACCAAGCCATAGAAATAACAGCTTCGGAAATGAAACGGACAGGTAGATAAAGGAGACAAAGTCGAAGTTGTGAAATGTCTCTTTAGCTTCAAATGATAAATCGAATATGGAAGACAGCTTTGCATCTTCCTCGTTCACCGTCTTTTCATCTATAACAAGACACATTTTAAATCATAGTACATGATAATATTAATAATTTTTACACGTGTTTACGTTTTTTCAGAAATATTAAATCATGATTTTAGAATTTTTTTTTTCTTATTTAGTAGTATCAGAGTTCTATGATATTTTTTTATCACCATTTATATGTTTTTCTTATGTATTCTGTACATATATATCGAAACTTTATTCGTTATCAAACACTCATCTACTAATGTTGTATGATTGGCAAAGCGGATAGAATTTCACAAGATTTGGTTATCAAAAAACTAAAAAAAACTTTAAAATTATTGTCCAACTATCTACATTTTAAGAAAGATTTTAAAACTACAAAAATATCAAACGGGTGTTACTTTTCTAATTCTTTAGTTACATTTTACGACATGTAAACATGATTAGAAAAAAAAAATTACATATATTAAACTTAGACTTATTAACTTATCAGTTAGCAGATTAAAGAAAAAAAATACATAAAAAGCTACTAAATTCCAAATCAAATAAACCACATCAGCATAAAATATTTCTTAGTTTGCAAGTTTAATTTACATCCTGCACACGCCAACAATGCTAATTACACTCATGTTGAAAGTATATGAAAAAATGGCATTCTTGATAAGTTGATATCATTATGGCAATTTTTTCCCATGACAACCATTGTATACCATAAGATAGTATTTTGTTCGGCTTTTAGTTTTCTATTATTAATAACCAAAAATGTTGATCAGAAAAAATATAAAGGAGGTCACTTTTTTAATTATTACTAAGTGGGAAACTTACAGGATTTTTTGCACTTCCATAATTTATTGATCCTTGCTTAGAATGTTCATAATCACATGGGAAATGATTAACATATTTTTTCCTTTTGGAATGCTACTTATTCTCACCTACATTTCCATTACCCAAAGAAGTTTCTAGAATTTCAAATTCAAGTTTTATTATTCATTGATCCTTGCTAAGAATGTTCATAATCACATGGGCATTGGTTTTCTATTATTTTTGGTTTTGGACTAACATTTCCATTGTTCAAATTCAAAATTATTAATGTTCCTCAAAAAGAAAGCCATAAACTTGAAATCAGACGAAACATATAAAATTTATAGTCTGGTAACAAAACACTTATCAAACCCATAGGTAAAGCTGATCTTAAACAACCAAATACATTACAACTTAATAACGTAAACAAAAACGACCCAAGAAGAAAAATAAAAACACAAGGCGGGTGGTCAAATTCCTCCTCTGCCCCTACCCACTTCTGCTTTTTAAACCACAAGACAGAAAAAGGTAAAAAAAATGAAATATAAAAAGTGATAAAACAAAGGAACCCATTGGTGAAACATAGGAGATCCCTTAAGACACACCACTCTACTACTCAATACCCACTTACTAAAACCCTAATCCTTAAAATGACTAAAAGAGCCCTTTTAAAATAAGCCCTTTTCTCCATTTCACCCCTCAAGAGTCAAAGAAGAAGTTTTAAGGCTCTCCACTTAAAACCCTAAAAAGCCTTAAACCCTCTCACTATATCTCTCCTCTTTCCTCACCACTACACACACCCTAAACTATATAAAGACCGAATTAGAAAATAAAAAACAATTTCAACGGAATTGACGGCCTGTGAAGGTTTGTCCGAACGACCAACTAGCTGGAGCAATGTTGTTAGAGACGATAGTTCGACCATCACTAGCAGTAACCTTAAAGGACAATGCTTGACCGTTTAATAGATTGTTGCTTTGCCAGTTCTGTCCCCAGTTTCTTGACATTTGTTGCCACCTTGTTCTGGAACCTTTAACCGCAACAGAGTGAACATCTCCAGCACCGCCAACATTGGTGACCAAAACAAGGTTGAAGTAAGAGTGGCCGTTGATTGTAAACCTTATGCCTCCCCTTCTCTGGCACGGAACCCTACATATGAAGCAAAAAAATAAAAAAGTATCAGTTAAATAACAGAGACGAACCAGAGAATTAACAAGATTTGTGAAAATTGAATAAAGATTGAAACTTTCAACAATAAATTGACAGCGTCTTTTAAGACACAGAGCAACGAGAAAACTTACGAAGACCCATAGCAAGAAATTTAACACAGTTAAGATATTACAAAAGAAGATTAAGACTTTGTGACAGTAAAAATGTATGTTTACCTTCTGTAAGAAACAGGGACAACACCTGCTTTGTAATGAGCAATGCGTTGGAAAATCGGCTGAGACAGATCAAAATGGTGAAGCGGAGGGTTACACCAACCACCAGCGTTGTTAGGAAGTGCGTTGTTCGGAGGACAGAAATTGGTGGCTGTGACTATGATAGCACCAGGTAAGCACCACGCGCCGTCGCTCTGGCACTTGATCTCGAAACACGCGCCGCAGCTAAGCCCGTTGTTGAACAGTGCGGTGCTTAACGCTGCAGTGTTGGTTCCGTATCCTTGACTGTAGAGATTCCCGTACCCACAAGCTCCACCTAGAGACAACATCAACAAAAATGTAAACTTTGTAAATTTACTTTTCATTAAAAGCATTTTAGAGAACATAGCCATGAACAGAGCACAAACCCATTGTTCCTGAAGCATCACTTCCACCATAGAAGGTGGCATGAGCATTGACCCATCCAGCGTCATAGCCATGAACAGAGCACAACATTGCAGCAAAAACCAACAACAAAACTCCCAAAAGACCCATCTTTCCCCTGCAATTGAACAGATTTTCAAACAAATTTAGAACTCTGGACATTATCATTAAGAAAGTAACAAAAAACAGTTAAAGATTGAAATCATAGACAGAGAGTGGAGTGAAATAGAAAGATGATTACATTAACATTCTCCTTTGAGAAAGTGCAGAGCTTTATGGAGAGTGAGAAAAATGGAATTTGAAAGAGAGAGATAGTTGCTTTGCTTTGATGGAAGTGAAGAAGAAGGTTGATGGTTGGAGTGGATTTTATAGAATGTTTTGACCCCTTCATTTACTGCTTTAACTGTCTTCCCTAGGTTTTTATTTATTTTTTACTTTTTTTTTATCTTTATCTTCCTTTTACTTATAAATAAATCTCTGCAAGAAATGTTTTATTTAAGGTTTCAATGGTGAATTTATTATTTTTTGAAACATGGTTTTATGAAAAAATAGGGGTCAATTTTGATATAGTTATATAAAAAAACATCATTGAATGTTTTGTTACATTTGTCGGCTTGTTCACCTGTTATATACGTTTGACATTAACTTTCACATTTATTTTTATGCTTCGTTCTATACCCATTTACTGTTTTCACCAATAGGGGTCATCAACTTTGATCTTTCAACTAAATTTTTAAAATTTTTAAAAATTTGACATTCAAACTTTACGTTTTTATCAATGCTTAAATTTTACGAAAACCAAAGCATGCAGAAATAAAGGTCGGATTCTTTTCTTTCGTGTGATGATTTCTATATAGGAGGTATTTTGGAATTTAAAATAAAGTTTTAAAATGTGGCTAGCTGCAATGCAAACTTTTGAAATAATCACGAGCATCCCTAAACTAATTTGGTAGTGTGTGTGAGAGAGAGAGGGAGAGAGAAAGCACATGGGAGGGTCGCAGGCGGTTTAGATGGTTGGAACTTTGGAAGCGTGTGACTTTTCTTCTGCACCTTTCTTCCTTTAGTATCCAAATGGGCCATCTCTATTTTTTTCTCTTTTTAACATCATATATTCAATATTTATAGTATTACAGTTGGTGAATACAATAATTTATTAAGGTTCCTTGTGTTAACATCGGTCGAGAAACACTATTAAGGGAGAAATGTAGTATTTTCTTACAATTTTTTTTTTTCTAAAAATAAAATAAGTATATAAGATATATTTATTCTTGTTGCCACAAAATAATATATTTATTTATTTGTAAACGCAAATTTTTTTTAATCGCGTTTCCTCATCATAAATAAATATATAGAATATATTATCTGCATTTCTTAGTGTGGTACATAAGATATCATTGTACCAATCTAATTATTATGCATGCTTTGATGATGTGTTAGAAAACTAGCCGTGTCAATTATATCCTACATGTGGTTTTTGCAGAAAAAAAAAAGATAACTTACTTGTTCATAAAACACTGATTCGGTATTTGAATCATGTTGGGATAAATCCTATAAATATCTCATCACATCTATATAAAAAGGATTTGAACATGTATAAGGGATACTTACTCTCTAGCTATATAGTGAAATATATATTAAAAAAAGCAACACTGGCACCAAAAATCAAAGAATAACTACACACCATTTCAAGTATTTTTTCGACTTATATTTCCAAAGTTTTTTAGTTTGAGCATTGGAAGGTTCGTAAAAGACACTACACTAGTGTTTCAAGTGAGATCGTTGTATTTGACTTATGTTTATTTACTCTTTTTTTGGTAAAATGTATGTTTTTTTTTTTAATAACTAAGAAATTCAGACTTTGCGGATCCGTAAGTTTTTCGAGGACGGGACAAGACCATGTTTTTTTTTTTTTTTGAAAAATATCTCTCCTCCCAAACCTCGAATCTTTGATCTTAAATTTATCGTAGCAATTGTCTTTTGCCAAGTGTCTTAGTAAATCTTGGTTAAAATGTATGATTTACTTCTTTAACTTCTTAACAATATAATCACTTCTCGAAGATGCTCCTAAGCTTGGCAAGCTTTGAAAAGTGAAAATCACATTTCTGCACGAACATATATATATATATATAAATATATAATCATGAATAAATAATTTGCTTCTTACTTATTGTAGGCATATATCGACTTGAGTTACTATTATTAATTCAGCAGCATATTATCAAAATAAATGAAGATTCGAAAAACCAGCTTTAGTAAGAAATGAAGATTCGAAAAAACAGTCTTTAATTCTTACTAGTAAGGTTGGGTCTATAAATTTTAGAATAATTGACACCACATTGAGCATAAAGCATGCAATGTATTTAAAACTAATATTAATCGTATCTTTTCCAATGCTGCGTCACGGTTAACGATATCTACTATGATTTGCTGTCTGGAGCCTAGTCATTAACACCGTGATTTTTGGAGAAGATCATGTTTATATTATTTTTATCTCTAACCCTAATAAGAACCAGAATCACTAGTTCCAATGTGGTCAAAACATTTTTACTACGAAATAGATAATTTTCTTCATCTTCTTATCAATAAATTAAGACTAAAATCGTGAAAAAAAAAAAAAAATTGGCTCCCTCAAAAGCTGTGAAAGTTCGTTTGCTCTTGTGTCTTCATTTGCAATTTTGCAGAGTCTTCAATTCCCAAATTTGTTTTCTTTTCTTAAAATAAAAATTAGAAATAAAAGTAACATACAACCCATGTTTTATCTTCTGACATTTCTGTTTGTTTTACTGTTGGTCCGACTAAGTTTTGACTGGTGATCCTGTAATACCACTTTTCATACTTTTCAAATTTGATATTTGACCTCTAATTTTCAAAATTTTAATATAGTAAAGTATAATAATTACAAAAGATAAAATAGGTTTAACGACCATCAACCGTTCAACAAACTACATTTCAAGATTTTCCAAAGGCAGCCTTTTGGTATTCCTCTTCCTTTGAGGTAGTTGTCTAAAACCTTTTTTAGATTTTAGCTACACCGTTGATAATATTAAATTCAAGGGCTAAGATTGATCGCATGTTGCACGAGCACAGATGATTCGTTGTCTGCACAGTGCATAAAACCAGATGTGTAAGTGGCACAAAATTTCTGTGTATCTACCAAATTGCCATTGCTCTGAGTTCAGCCTAATTTTAGATTTAGTTTCTCTTAATACTAAGTAGAATTAGGCGGAAAGACATAACGTGCTTATTTAGGTGTATAGTTATTTGAACTGTGATTTATATCTAGAGGAAAGACCTGACCTCTTAAAATAATTAGTACGCGATGAGCTCTCTTAATTATGTCCGTATAATAGAATTTCTAACTACATACGTTTTACGTTATATACCATTGGATTTGCCACTTAGCTATAAAAAATGTAATGATGGGTTTAATTGATAACAATATAAATTTGATGGCAGATTCTCAATTTTAGGATAACTTTAAGCTACCGACAGTTATAGTTAGCTAACTAAATACCTCGAGTGTTTTAAGCCTGAATCATGTTCAATAATTGGAGAAAAGGTCATCTGTTAATCATGATTAAGCACATGACTATCACTTTTGTTTCACTCCTCGTGGAAACCGGAGTGGTCAAATTATAAGACCATTCATTAAAAAACAAAGTAATCTAAGTTAACGATGGTTGTATTTGTATATGATAATCAAACATATTATGTAATTATATTTAAAATTAAATTATACTAGCATATTTTTTTCCTTATGGCCTACCATACATATTATGTAATTATATTTAAAATTAAATTGTACTAGCATATTTTTTTTTCAACTGATGGTAATAATAGCGTTTCAAGTTGAGTTTATATTTATATCTTTTCGTTAACATTTTATTATTATAATTTATAATTGTAATTTCACAATCACGTTTACAAATTCAACATGTTATTTTCTTAGACTACGTACAAAATACAAGTGCAATGTATAAAATAATCAACCTCTATGTATGTTTTTTTTTTTTAAGTTATTTTTCTAATCCATCCACTAAAATTTGAAATTTTACTATAGTTTTTGTTGTTGTGCCTCCCGTAAAAATAATTTGAAGATTAAATATTTTGATGCACCTCGATAAATTTGTTGTGTAGTTTGTTTTTATAGTAGTGTGGCATGTGCAATTGTTTTTGCTTTCTTACAATCATGATATATTGTATGACATCCGCATATGTATGTACATGGTCACAAAAAAAGATAAGGGACAAGGTAGGTGTCACGACTCACGAGAGATACGACGAGACTCTAAGGTCGTCTTAAGATATGATTAATCTTAAAATCAAACCCAACATTTTAGTTGATCTTTTTGTATTAGGCTTTACCATTTTTTCTTGATAAGATGCATATCTTCCCCGTTCGAACCTGTATTATTTAACAATTTTATTTTGTTTCCAAAATTTGAAGTTAAGATCGAAAGCATATGTGAAATCTTCCCACAAGTCACAGTGTAATGGATTGACGGACGCTATATATGGATAATATTTAACATTTGATCGATGAGTAAAACTTAAAATATATATAACGATATATATAAACATAAACGACCAAAAGAATTGACATTTGTCATAATAAAAACTGTTTCTTATATGGCGATTGTCAATTATAAATGTTAATTTACTCGTTTAATGATTCTAAACATTCGCATCATATTCCACTAAATCCGAAAGCGACGTGGTAACCAACAAATCTAATGAAAATCGAATTATGCTTTCAAAATTTAGCTATATTTTTTGGTGAACCCTAGCTCTACTACATTTTTATTTATTTGAGTTGGCAACTCGACGTTATTCAAATTCAATTAGGAAAAATAATATGAATACGAATTAAAATAAATTTTAAACAGTCTCTATTAGCTATCTCAGAAGATTGTACAGTTGTTCTTAATTAACTCATATAAACATTGCTAGTTCGAAAGATATTTACTTTTAACTCAATTTGAGTTGTTTTGTACAATTACTTCTTCTTTATTTTTTTTTATGTAAATCCTAACTTATTCTTGTTTTTTGTTAATTTTGTATAACACTTGTTGGAGTAAAAGCATTGTGAAATTACACTAAGACCAGAAATGGTTATATTTGTTGAGGTTTTTTTTATGTTCTAACCCTAAAAAAAATGAATGATCCTATCAAATTCTTTGCAAAAACCTTAAAGTAACATCGCTTTAAGTGAAACAGAAGAAGTATAGTCACAAATTATCAAAACGGATGGCCAAAACATGCAATTTGATGATTTGTGATTGTATTGTCACTATGGTATAACATGTAGATTCAAACACAAATAATGCATACGCTATTCAAAAAAAATAAAATTAGCCGACACCCATTCCTAATAGATTCCTACTATAACATGGGTAAAGCGAATTATGTCGTGTAAAAGCTTGAAATGATAAAAGTCTCATGTCTCCAAATTGTTTATTATTTTATGTTTTGTGCTTTAAGAAAACGTTATTGGAGTTCTAAAAACATTTATCTATACAAGAAGTTATCCTTCCGACTAGTACGTATGTTTTTACCTCCTTCAATGTTAAAGTAAAATTTACTTGACTGTTGAAGACAAATCTTCGAATGGTCTTTTTATCCTCAACATTTTCACTGAATTGTCCAATATAATTATCAATGTGAAAAAGAGGTAATCCCTTCAAGGCTATAATCTTCTGAGTTATCCCTAATTAAAATTGTTTTGTTTGTTCGATACAAATTCCGCTTTATATTATTGTCTTATTATTAAATATTTGAAAATTTGTTCGTCGTTCCCGTGATCAAATATTTAGATATATAGTAGAATAGAATAAAGAAGCCCTGATTATAAAGTTTTCAGACTTACTTTCCATATAATGTATTCAAAATCGTAAAGTAAAATAAAATGTTACTTTTATAAAAAAGCAAAATAAATTATTATGAGAAAAAGAAAAAAAAGAAAAACAATTAATTGGAAACTAATAAAAATTCTGCAATATGGGTCCGTGGCCGTGGCCCGTGAGTAGCCCACTGCCGACAGTAAATTCAGCAGGCTTACTATACATATTTATCAAATTGATTATCTTACCTCAAAAATAAAAGAATCAATTGATTTATTTGTGAAGGATAAATATTTTTCAGTGCTCAAAGGTGAAAAAGTATTTAAACTTTTAAATAACGGGTTAGAGTTTTATAAAACACTTTTACCAGTTTTTTATGTAATACCCTTTCGGTCTTATTACTGGTCAAGACATTTTGTAGCAAAATTTATAAAGCAACATAAGACTTGCAAAAATAATTCCATTCGTACAAAATGTCGTTAGAGGAGGCTCGGCCCAATATAACCAACTGGACTGAATTGGCTCTAATAGAAATGATAAGTTTAGTTTTAAATGATAATTACTTTTTTTTTTCTTTTTCTTCACTTTATACTTTTTAAAACCTTATAATGAAATGCCAGTGCCATGTTTGAATTTGGTATTTGGTATTTGGATATGTTGATCCCAATTTGAAATGTAGCTGTTTTTCTCCCACTAATATTGTTAATATATCACTAACTGAATTGAAGCAATTTTAAAAAATTTGGATATGATATAAAGTTATCACTACTACTAAGAAACTCGATTAATACCATTTTTATCGTTTATACAAAAAGAAAAACTATCGGTTCAAATAATTTATAATTGATATATAGTGCATATATGTTCGACACATAAAATATCATTTTAATGTACTAGTAATTTTGATTAGTCGAATAAATTTGATGAATTTTTGTTTTTGTTTTGTTTTTTTGGCATAAAAAGTTTTTGTTTTATAATTTGTTAACTCACACGTTGATTTAGACGATAATTCAATACCATTTACAAATAGAACAAAAATTAATCATATTTATTATTTTTAATTCATTTTTAGCATTTTTTGGAGGGGATAGTAAGTTCATTTCATTTTTTTTTTGTTTTTATAACCAATCATTTTTTTATAACGAATCATTGAAAAAGAGAACATTTGTTTACAAAATTTCTCTTTTGAAATTTTCTTCCTCAAAAATATGAAAATTTGCCGTAGTAAAAGGCTTAGTATCTCCAAAACCGATCAATTTATCGAAATATAAACTTTAACAAAAAAAAAATAAACATGGAATATGTCGTATGTTTAAGAGGTGACACATTATAATCTTTGGTAAAGATGTGTTTTCAAAATTCCAATATATATTCGTATTCTATAAAGTCGACTATGGTCAATTGGAATAAGTAGAAATTTAGTTATACTTCTAAAACACATTGACGTCTCATCTGATACATGTATTTCAAGTGACATAAAAAATTTTTTATACTTATTTTGTGCAAAAATTTAAATTAAGAAGAATGATCTAGCGATGTGACAATTGAAATATATTCTTCCAATTTAAGAAGAATGCTTTTGAAGTGTTCCTACCAATTTCAGCATATGTTAGTCCAAAATCTAACAATAAGTAAAGAGTAAAGAAACATATACTACCAAACATGGTTCACATACCCACGAAGAAACAATAACCGAGGTAAGCGTTTGTACAACTCTTTTAGCAAGCAATTTTGTGTCATCCTTTAGTTGGTCAAGCAAGTTTCGTACTAATGTTTCTAAGTACAAGACGAGAGTATCAGATGAACAGTACAGAGAAACTCGATTAACAGGTTTTGTGATATATAAATTTCAAATTTATAAAAATTAATGGCTAATTTTTTTCTTTTTCATATGGTGATTGATAAAACCAAAAGGTAAAAGCCGAAAGAAATGCGTATAACAATCAAAAGATATGCCAAAAGAAAGCTCAACTATTTCTTGTGTAAATAAACGAAAGGTAAGCTATTTTAAATTTTTTTCTTGTTGCAATCTTATTTTTCCTTGAAAAAATTAATTACATTATATTTCTTTTGTGAAACAATGTGTTATCACTACTAGTCTATTACGCTAAGAAACTTGATTAATATCATTTTTATCGTTTAGTTTTGCAAAAAGAAAAACTATCGGTTCAAATTATTTATAAAAAACATATAGCGCATATGTGTTCAAATAATTTATAAAAAGCATAAAGCGCATATGTGTTTGACACATAAAATATCATTTTAGTGTAATGGTAACTTAGATTAGTCGAATAAATTCTTTTGACAATAATTGATTAATTTTTTTTTTGGTTTGTACCTTTTTGGCATAAAAGATTTTTCTGTTTATAATTTGTCTATCCACACATTTAGATGATAATTCAATTC
This sequence comes from Boechera divaricarpa, assembly GCA_026770425.1. NCBI lineage: Eukaryota > Viridiplantae > Streptophyta > Magnoliopsida > Brassicales > Brassicaceae > Boechera > Boechera divaricarpa. Next base: position 17,756,255 of record CM049188.1, read on the forward strand.
CATTTACAAATAAAGCGAAAAAATTAATCATGTTTAGTATTTTTTATTCATTCTTAATATTTTTTGTTGGGATCGTAAGTCATTTAAATTTGTTTTATAACCAATCGTTACTAATTCATTAGATTAGCTCTAAGGAAAACAATTTCAGCCAAAATACTAAATGTGAGATCCTCGTCCACATATCTCATCCCAAAATTAGTTGACACATCGAGATGATATGAATATTACACTAAAATTGCGAAGATAACTATATTTAAATGAAGCTTTAAAGTAAAATTTAATAATAAAATTTAAAGAAAAAAATGAAGAAATGTTTCTTACACAACCAATCACCGGAATAGAAGCATTCCTGAGAAACCCAATTGGAAAATTTAAGAAAGGGATTCCAAGTATATCTTCTCTCACCGACTATGTGAAGAGTTGATTCAACATTAACCGCCTCTGTGAAGAGTTAGTTGATACCCATATATTTATTTTTTCCATTTTGAATGTGTCTTCTACTATTCTTGAATGTGTGTTATATGTTATGTATATATAGTGGAGGAGCATGATATTTTTATGATGAAATGTTATATATTTTATAGATAAACATAAAATATGTTTATGTTTAAGAGGTGACAGGTTATAACCTTTGGTAAAGATGTGTTTTCAAAATTCCAATATATATTTGTATTCTATAAAGTCGACTATGGTAAATTGGAGTAAACGAAAATCTAGTGATACTTCTAAAACACATTAATATTTCATCTACTACATGTATTTCAAGTGACATAAATTTTTTTGTGTACTTATTTTGTGCAAAATTTTAAATTAAGAAGAATGACAATTGAAATCTATCTATTTTTCTCCATTAATATTATTACTATATTATTATTAAAACTGAAGTTATGTAAAAGAAATCGGATATGATAAAAGGTTATCAATACTGTATCAGAGAAACTTCATTAACAAGTTTTGTGATATATAAATTTCATTGTTGCTCGTATAAACAAACGAAAGGTAAGCTATGTTATATTTATTCTGGTTGTAATCTTATTTCTCCTTCAAAAAATTAATTACATTATAGTTTTTTTGTGAAACAATGTGTTATCACTACTAGTCTAATATGCTAAGAAACTCGATTAATATCATTTTTATCGTTTAGTTTTGCAAAAAGAAAAACTATCGGTTCAAATAATTTAAAAAATAAACATATAGCACATATGTGTTCAACACATAAAATATCATTTTAGTGTAATGGTAACTTGGATTAGTCGAAATTTTTTTTTTGATCATAATTGATCAATTTTTTTTTTTTTTTTGGCATCAGGGATTTTTTTGTTTATAATTTGTTTATGCACACATTGATTTAGACGATAATACAATACAATTTACAAATAGAATGAAAAATTAATCATGTTTATTATTTTTTATTCATTCTTAACATTTTTTGTTGGGATCGTAAGTTCATTTCAATTTTTTTTTATAACCAATCGTTACTAATTCATTAGACAAGCTCTAAGAAAAAAAATTTCAGCCAAAATACTAAAATGTGAGATCCTCGTCCACATATAATCTCATCGCAAAACTAGTTGACACATCTAGATGATATGAGTATTACATTTCAATCCGAAGATACCTATGTTTAGATGAAGCGTTAAAGTAAAATTAATAATAAAGTTAAAAAAAATATGAAAAAATGTTTCTTACACAACCAATCACCGGAATAGAAACGTTCCTGGGAATCCCAATCGGAAAAGTTAAGAAAGGGGTTCCACTCTGTGAAGAGTTGATTCAACATTAACTATAATCACTATTATATATAATAATACCCATATATTTATTTTCTCCATTTTGAATGTGTCTTCTACTATTCTTGAATGTGTGTTATATGTTATGTATATATAGTGGAGGAGCATGATATTTTTACGATGAAATGTTATATATTTTATAGATAAATATAAAAGTATATACAAAGTGTTTTGTGTTCAAGATGTTAATCCTTTTGAAATTGTGCTCGCAAAATCTTGACCACTGGTAATGAGCAAGATGTTACCACTTATTAGACATCCAAAAATTATGTCCGCAACAACATATTTTATATAAAGCGGACATAAGCTAATTCGTTTTTTCTTTTGTAAATTCTTGAGATGCATGTGCTTGAAAAAGAGAACATTGTTTACAAAATTGATATGTCGAAATATCTTTGTGAATTTAAATTTCTTTTTCGAAAATATGAAAATTTGCCATAGTAAAATGTTCGGTATATCCATAACAAATCATTTTATTGAAATATAAACTTTTGCATGAAAATTTTAAACGTGGAATCTGTGGTATGTTTTAGAGATGACACATTATAACTTTTGATAAAGATGTGTTTTCAAAATCCTAATATATATATATTCGTATTCTATAAAATCAAATATGGTCAATGGGAGTAAGTGAAAATTTAGTGGTATTTCTAAAACACATTAACATTTCATCTGATTAGGGTATTTCAAGTGATATAATTTTTTTTGTGTACTTATTTAGTGTATGAAAAGTTTAAATTAAGAAACATGATCTAACTATATGACAATTGAAATTTATCGGTTTTTCTTCATTAATGTTATTACTATATTAATGTTAGAATTGAAGATGCGTAAAAGAAAACGGATATAATAAAAGGTTATCACTATTATATGAAAGAAACTCGATTAATATTTGTTTTATTGTTTAATTTTGTAAAAAAAAAACACTATCGGTTCAAAGAATTTAGGGCTGACTCTGTATTCCTCCCCTCAACATGAGTCCTCACAACCATATCACCCCCAACTTTTGACCTCTTCACTACGCTTCCCCAATTTACCATAAAATTCATTACACTACCCGAATTTTATAAATTCTGCGCAATTCCACCTAACGTGATCAGGTCTAGGGTTAAATTTAATTTAACCGTATTTTCTTAATTAATAACCATATAAACCGATTTAAATCCTAATTTTAATCAAATCATACCCAAAAATCTATTCAACCCAATTTTTTCATCTTCTTCTCCATTTTTTTCATCTTCTTCATCCAACATTCATAATTTCAAGAAATTGTTTGATTAATTTTGAGGTAAAAAGATAAAGAAAATGAAATTTCTTGATTAATTTTGAAAATTTTTGATTAATTTTAACATTCAACATCCAACCTAAAAATGAATCAAGAAATTTCTAAAAATTATGAATGTTGGATGAAGAAGATGAAAAAATTGGGTTGAATCGATTTTTGGGTATGATTTGATTAAAATTAGGGTTTAAAGCGGTTTAGATGGTTATTAGTTAAGAAAACATGGTTAAATTAAATTAAACCGAAATTTGGTCACATTAGGTATTATGGTAAATTTAACAAGAGTTTATAAAATTCGGGTAGTGTAGTGAATTTTATGGTAAATTAGGGAAGCGTAGTGAAGTGGTCAAAAGTTGAGAGTGATCTTGTTGTGAAGACTCATGTTGATGGGGAAATACAAAGTCAGCCCAAGAATTTATGAAAAAACATATATCACATATATATCAACACATGATTAAATTCGAGTTAACTAATTTAACGATAATTGATTAATTAAATTTTTTTGTTTTTGCAACAAAAAAGTAATTATGTTTTAATTAATTTTTATTTATTGGGATGGTCAACCCATTTCATTGTTTGTACGGTATATATATAAATTTTGAAATTAATATCGCTTATCTGAAATATGGCTACGTGTCGTCACGATGCAAATAGGCCTTTAGATTCCTATAGACGTTGTTAATTAGCCCAAAGACTCTCTCGTCTCTCATTACTCTTTCAATTTCAAATTCCAAATATATATATTTTATATGATTGAGAGATTAAAATGAAATCTAATTTGTTTTTTGGTAACTAACATTTAATTAAAGGTTATTACAAGATGCCTATTGTTAGTTTAAGAAACCAAAAAAATCTGAAATTCATGATTGATATATTAATAATATCACAATGATTGAATAATAATAATAATGATGAAACGAAATCTTCTAATAAATAGGATATTGTTGACTTTTAAATCTTTCTAAATCTTCTAATAAATAATGTTTAATCTAAATTAAAATATATCATACATTTAAATCTTCTAACGGAATCTTTTTAAATCTTCTATTGACTAATCACTAAAATATCTTTAATGAGAAATTAAAATTTGTTTTTTGATGTAATGACAATGTGATGTAAATATTTACACTTTTTAATGTTTATTTATAAATGTCCCGACTAATATATAGGGGATTACTATATTAATGTTAGGTTCATTGTTATTTCTATATTAATGTTAGAATTGAAGATGCGTAAAAGAAAACGGATATGATAAAAGGTTATCACTATTATATGAAAGAAACTCGATTAATACTTGTTTTATTGTTTTGCAAAAAAAAAACTATCGGTTTACAGAATTTATGAAAAAACATATATCACATATATATTCAAACACATGAAACGATGTCAATGTATTTTGGTAACTTGGATTAATCGAGTTAACTAATTTAACGATAATTGATTAATTAATTTTTTTTTTGTTTTTAACAAAAATGTAATTATGTTTTAATTAATTTTTGTTTATTGGGATGGTCAACCCATTTCATTGTTTGTACGGTATATATATAATTTTTGAAATTAATATCGCTTATCTGAAATATGGCTACGTGTCGTCACGATGCAAGAAAGATTGAAAAGCCCGCACACACGTCACAAATAGGCCTTTAGATTCCTATAGACGTTGTTAATTAGCCCAAAGACTCTCTCGTCTCTCATTACTCTTTCAATTTCAAATTCCAAAACCCACACAGAAGCAAAAGACGGAGAGAGGCCGTTGCATTTTCCGGCGAGACGGCGACTCCACGGACTGATTAACCGATCATCGGTTGTTTCATTCTCCGGTGTAAGTTTTCTGTTTACGAGTTTTCCATTTTTTTAGCAATGTTCAAGTCCGCTATCAAGTTTTATCGTTTTGGTTGCGTGAGAATCTGATTTTGCGTATTGATCGTCGTCGATTAGGTTTCTCGATGTGAGCTTAAAATCTATCTATAGAGAAACGAAGTCTTCTTCTGAGTTATGAAAGTTTGTTTCTGTTGCTTATTTGAAATTAATTTTAAACCCTAATTTTGTGTTACTTATGTTCTTCAGCTTTGTGATTTCGAGTATTTGTCTCACTGGAATGGCTTATCGGAGGAACGTTTATGGTAAGAGAACTAATTTAGTTAATTTTTCAAATTTTGATGTTACTGGAAACGGAGGAAGTAAGAGATAATAGCTTTTTTATTTCTTTCTGATGATGCAGGTAATAATGGTGTTGGATTCGAAGATACAGTGTATCGTTACTTGTGTCCTGTGAGAAAAGCAGGGAGCGTTATTGGTAAAGGTGGTGAAATTGCAAAACAGATAAGGTCTGAGACGAAAGCAAACGTGAGGATAAACGAGGCTTTACCTGGTTGTGACGAGCGTGTTATTACTATATATTCTAATAGTGAGGAGACGAATCGTATTGAAGATGATGAGGATTTTGTTTGTCCTGCTTTCAATGCTCTTTTCAAAGTTCATGATATGATTGTGGGAGAGGAACTTGACAATGATGATGCTGATTTTGATGACGATGAGTATAGCGAGAAACACACTGTTGTTACTGCAAGGTTGCTTGTGCCTTCGGATCAAATTGGTTGCCTTATTGGGAAAGGTGGACAAGTTATCCAAAATCTGCGTAATGAAACTAATGCTCAGATTCGTGTTATAAATGATAATCTGCCCATTTGTGCTTTGGCTTTGTGTCGTGATGAGCTTCTTCAGGTAATGTCAAAAAGTCTTCTATTTTTATTTTTTACTATTTTAGTCTTAATTTATTGATAAGAATGGTGGTATACAATGGTCCTAATCCGAAACTTTTGGTGATAATTTATAGGTGGTCTTACTTAATTTATTGATAAGAACCGGCCGCTTCGGATTACGACTTCTATTTATTGATAAGACGTATAAATATTCTATTTATTGATACGACCTATCTATTTGTGAAACAGAGAGAGAGTAGTATACAATGTATTTTTTATTTGTAATTAGTATTTTAGTATCCAATATCTCATAATTGCGGTAAACGACATAGAGAATTAAACCGGACAAATACTGACGTAATCCGAAACGGCCGGTTCTGGTTTCCACGCGTGTAGCGGCAAGTTTACACGTGTCACTCAAAAGCAAATCAAAGGGGGTATTTTGGTAAATGCGACAAACATGCCAAGTAACGTTTTCGCTTCTGCATTAACACACTCGTCACCTTTATAATTCCTCTGCAACGCAGCGAGAGAGAGAGAGAGATCTCTTTCTGTAACCTTAAATGGAAAGAAAAAAAAAAAATTTCGATACAAATTTTGAATTAAGTAGAAAATAAGAAATATATTTGTAATTAAGGAATTTAATTAGTAAATTTTGAATTCATAATTAACAAAAACTAAAAACAGGAAAAGAATAAAATCTCCATGGTGATATTTACACGGTTTCGCCGCCGATAGGAGTAGGAAGAAATATCGTTTTTCGATAATGGAAGAGACGACGGAGAACGCCGGAAAAAGCAGCTCGCAGAAGAACGTCGCTGCTTCTGCTCACAACAATCATCACCACCGTCATAAATATCGAAGCTCCGGGAGGCGTTTTCTGTTCTTCGCTTCCTGTTTTGGATTTTACGCTTTGGTGGCTGTGACGTACGCGTGGTTCGTGTTTCCGCCGCATATCGGCCGTACGGATCATGTATCGTCGTCTTCGTTAGGTTGCAGAGAGGATAATGAAGGTTCATGGTCCATTGGTGTTTTCTATGGAGATTCTCCATTCTCTCTCAAACCAATCGAAAACGTGAGTTTCTGAATTTTTACTCTCTGTGTTCATATAACTCAATTTTTTTTTCCTTAGTTCACAGGTAATTGTTTCGTCTAGGGTTCATGAATTTTTCAATCATAATTGGGGATTTACGACATTGTTTATGATGAGTTTGGGTGATGCAAAACAGATCAATGTATGGAGGAACGAGAGTGGAGCATGGCCTGTGGCTAATCCAGTTTTAACATGTGCCTCCTTCACCAATTCTGGTCTTCCAAGCAACTTTGTAGCTGATCCTTTTCTTTATGTACAGGTATATAATTCTGATCCTCTTTGATTCCTTCATCCAAACCCTTTGTTTCTTCAATTGCAGTATATGTGGCTTCATAAATCATAAAGCAGAAGAACTACATAATCTCTTTTGCTCATATTTCTTTTTTGAAATCTTTTGAGTCTGATTTTGGGTGATTGTGGTCAAACAGGGTGATACTCTTTACCTCTTCTTCGAAACTAAAAACCCCATTACAATGCAAGGTGATATAGGAGTCGCAAAAAGTATTGACAAAGGAGCTACTTGGAAACCTCTTGGAATAGCTTTGGATGAGGCTTGGCCCTTGTCTTTTCCATTCGTCTTCAATTACAACGGAGAAGTAAGATATCAATTACTTACTCACACACTTCATGATACATATAAATACATAGTTTTACATCATTCGTGTCTCTTAACATTTTAGCTTACTTTTTTTGTTCAAAAGATATACATGATGCCGGAGAGTAACGAGATAGGACAGCTTAATCTATACCGTGCTGTTAACTTTCCCTTAAGTTGGAAGCTGGAGAAATTTATCTTGAAAAAGCCGCTTGTTGATTCGACCATAATCCATCACGAAGGAATCTATTGGCTATTTGGATCAGATCATAGTAGCTTTGGGGCAAAGAAGAATGGACAGCTGGAAATTTGGTACAACAACTCTCCTCTTGGCCCATGGAAACCACACAAGAAGAATCCTATCTACAATGGTAAAAGAAGTGTTGGGGCAAGAAATGGAGGCAGAGCATTTTTACATGACGGGAATCTTTATCGTGTTGGTCAAGATTGTGGTGAAAATTACGGGAAAAGGATACGCATTTTTAAGATAAAGGTTATTTCCAAGGAAGAGTACAGTGAAGTTGAAGTCCCTTTCTCTTTGGAAGCGTCGCATAAAGGTAAAAATTCTTGGAACGGAGTTCGGCAGCATCATTTCGATGTGAAACAGCTAAGTTCTGGTGAATTCATTGGTCTTGTTGATGGCGACCGTGTAACTTCAGGCGATCTGTTTCATCGAGTTACTCTCGGTTATGCCTCTCTTGCAGGTGCTATTTCCGTGGTTGTATTACTTGGGTTCTTGCTTGGGGTTGTGAACTGCATTGTTCCATCAACCTGGTGCATGAACTACTATGCGGGAAAAAGAACCGATGCACTCCTGAATCTGGAAACCGCGGGTTTGTTCTCAGAAAAGTTAAGGCGGATATGTTCTCGCTTGAACCGAGTACCACCTTTTCTCAGAGGATTCGTGATGCCTAATTCCTCCATGGGAAAATTTACGCTCGGTGTTATAGTCCTTGTAGGAATTTTGCTCACATGTGTAGGCATCAGATACATATACGGCGGAAGCGGAGCCGTTGAGCCTTACCCATTCAAAGGTCACTTGTCTAAGTTCACGTTAGCAACTATGACTTACGATGCTCGTCTCTGGAATCTGAAAATGTACGTTAAACGTTACTCTCGCTGTCCTTCCGTCAAAGAGATAGTTGTCATATGGAACAAAGGACCACCTCCTGAACTGACCGAGCTAGACTCCGCCGTGCCAGTCAGAATCCGAGTCCAGAAGCAGAATTCTCTGAACAACAGGTTCGAGATCGATCCGCTGATTAAAACCCGAGCCGTTCTTGAGCTTGACGATGATATAATGATGCCTTGTGATGACATAGAAAAAGGGTTTAAAGTTTGGCGGGAGCATCCGGAGAGACTGGTCGGATTCTACCCGCGTTTTGTTGATCAAACCATGACTTATAGCGCAGAGAAGTTTGCGAGAAGTCATAAAGGATACAATATGATTCTCACCGGAGCAGCGTTTATGGACGTTCGCTTTGCGTTTGATATGTATCAATCGGATAAAGCGAAACTCGGACGGGAATTTGTAGACGAGCAGTTTAATTGTGAAGACGTTTTGCTGAATTTCTTGTACGCGAATGCAAGCGGACCAGGAAAAGCTGTGGAGTATGTGAGACCGTCTTTGACAACAATTGACACTTCGAAATTTTCCGGTGTAGCTATTAGTGGAAACACGAACCAACATTACAGAAAGAGAAGTAAGTGTCTCCGGCGATTCTCTGATTTGTATGGAAGTTTGGCTGATCGAAGATGGGAATTTGGTGGGAGAAACGACGGGTGGGATTTGTAGAACGGTAGTGTTACTTGTAGGGCAAGTAAGTAGTTCTTCAAATAAATGTGAGTTTCAAAAATATAAGCCATAGCACTTTCTTAAATTTTTTTTTTTCACTTTGGTTGTTGTGTTGATTGTAGGTTCAAATTGTAACTTTAGCCTCTTTTTTATTTTTCTCTTTCATATCTTGTTAGATATTTAGAAACTGGTGTGGTGGGATGGACAAGGATATCTTGATTTTTGTTATATTAGACACAAATATTTATGTTGAATCATAAACTTAAAGGTCTAGTTCAACATATGTCTCAAACTTTTGGGCTAACTTTGGAAGTAACCAAATTTTGATTGTAAAAGAATGTATAAAGTAGAATTCAACAATCCAATAATCTATTAATTTTCAAGAACACTATAATTTCAATATGTTAATTACATAAGAGGTTTTCTCAAGTTTCACCAATCAATATGGTTTTAGCAAAATCCAAATAAAATTTTACCGCACAAATTTTAAAGCAGAAAAAAATCTAAATCCAAATATAAAATTCAGTAAAAGTAAAACATAAAAAAATGTGAATGTTAATATTTAATCTGTGTCAAGGATTTCCATTAATCACAGTTTCAAAAACTTTAAAGAAGCCTAAACAATATATCCGCATGTAATTGGATTTAGTATAGTGCATGTGGTGTTAAAAAAAACAAGATGAAAGCAAAAAAAAAAAAAAGATAGTTGTTTTATTTATATTTAGTTCTCAAGTCTCATTCGATCATCTAATTAATCAATTTTTTATTTATTATTGAATGAAGCTTCATAGAATAAGATTAGGAAAATTAGACCCCAAAAAAAGTGGTAAATCTAATCAAGACTAGGAAATTTCCGCCCAACAAAAAAGAGAAAATCAAAAGCCGACTCAAGAAAACAGGAAACAAAAACAAAACGAATGCCTCACTCTCCCTAAGCAACAAATCTCTCATATCCTTCTCTAACAACAGATCTGCCTACGACAAAAGCATTATCGCTTCTCGTGCTTCTACTCTTGGTGACCCTAGCTTGTTCACGCCACAGATCAATGTCCGATCAATTCCATCTACCAATTCGGTGACTCAATCGCTGACACCGGAAACCTAATTCCCAACGGTCCTGTCGGAGGCAGATCTCACGCCGCAAATTACCCATACGGTCAAACATACTTCCACCGAGCTGACGGTCGTCTCTCCAACGGTCAGCTAATGATCGATTACGTGGCACGCAGGCTTCGTCTCCCACTTCGTCTTTCAAGAACAGTGTTAACTTCGCTGTTTCAAGAAGCACAGCACTAAACAGCTCCTTTTTCACCGCAAGAAACCTCCACGTTCCGGCAACATACACTCCTCTCTCCCACTCAGCTCGCTTGGTTCAAAACTCATCTACGTTCCACGTGTCATGGCTCTTCTTCGGATTGCTTTAAGCAGTCGCTTTTTATGGTCGGTGAGATCGGAGGCAATGACTACAACTAAGGTTTCTTCCAAGGCAAACCCATGGAAGAAATTAGAAGCTACATACCTCATGTGGTTGGAGCCATCACAGCCGCAGCTAGAGAGGTGATCCGAGCTGGTGCAGTCAACGTGGTTCCGGTGGGATGTTTTCCGATTTACTTGACGTCTTTTCCCGTGAAGCATCCAAAAGCTTACGACGAAAAAGGTTGCTTGAAGCATCTCAACGAATTCGCCATGGATCACAATAACCAACTCCAAGTCGCTATACCTTTGAGAAAAGAGTTTCCACATGTGGCTATAGTCTACGGCGATTACTACAATGCGTTTCAATACGTTCTACGTTGTGAAGGATTCGACAAGATTGTAGCTTTGAAATCGCGGGATCGGCGGAGCTTACAACTACGCGGAAAGAGGTCATGCGGAGCAGCGGAAGTGCCGGTGTGTCAGAATCCAGACAAGTTCATAAGTTGGGACGGAGTGCACTTGACTCAAAAGGCTTATAGATCCATGTCTAAGTTCTTGAACAATCAAATTCTTTCAGAGATCAAGTGTACTAGGGCTTAGGAGTGTGTGTTTTAGTCTATCTTCAGTTTAATTATTACCTACAATTTTTTTAATACCAGTAGTATTTGTTTATTTTGTGTAAATCTCTATACCCTTAAATCTTACTTATTTGCTTTGAGGTGTTTGTATCAACACTTTCTTACTTAAGAAGATACACAAATAAAACGTTGTCCAGTATTCTCAACGTCTACTCAAACACAATCGTATTTCAAATTCAGATGCATACACAGCACACTTAATTGCATTCGCAGAACAAAATAAAACAGTAGTTATTTCTTTTGTATTTGCAAATTATTTGTTTCTTGTTCTTGATGAGGTAAGAGTCTAGTTTTGGCTTTGGCATACTTGTCAAATTTGGGATTTAACTTTGGTAAAGGACGACTTGTATTGGGCTGAATTGTTTTAGAGGGGGGTTTGTGTTTGTACAATACAACACATTCTACTTTGAAACAAGCAAGAGCAGAGTAGGGATTCAACAATTCAGTAACATATTTTCAAGAACACAGAACAATTTACAGTATGTTCTTATCAATAACTTGGAAATAGTAGTAGCACAAAGCCACAAACCATAATGAATGCTATATCTACGGAGTATAGAATCACAATTTAACATTTACAAAAAAAATATATATATATATCGTCATCACGAATTATTGTATTTGGAATAAATTAAAATTAAAATAAATGGATGATGTAAACCAAAGTTGACATAACAAAAATTCCACAAATGGTAATTGAATCGAACGAATCATTGCAAAGATCCAAAAAAAAAAAGAAAGAAAAAAACTATTTGCAAATAAAAAATAATATTTTAATAAAAAGATTGAAAAAAAAAACTAAAAACTAAAAAGAAGAAGAAGAAGTGAAGAAGAAAGAAGTATCACATCTCTCTCTTTCTCCTCCATCAAATTTCCCACATTTCTCTGCTCGAGATTTTTTTTTATCGCTTTTATTCGAGAATTTCGAAATCGGAACCCACCACCCGCACAAAAGAAACTAATTTTCCTTCTTCAAAACCTCCATCGTTCGCATTCTCTATAGATCCAACGGTTCTGTGATTTTTGAATTCGGGTTCTCTGTGCAATCGATTCTTTTCGCTGGGTTTGATTAATCTAATTTGGGTCGTATCGAGGTGTAGAAGAGATAAAGGAATATGTTGGCAATGGAGAAAGAATTTGATTCAAAGCTTGTTGTTCAAGGGAGCTCATCATCCAACGGTGCCAATGTTTCCAGAAGCAAGAGCTTCTCCTTTAAAGCTCCTCAAGAAAATTTCACCAGCCACGATTATATATAGTAATATATATCTTTATTTAAGAAAATGAACAATACCACACGTTACTGTAGTAGAGCTGAATGTAACGACACAACCAAATTCGATTGGAGTTTAATGTCTTACCAAGAACAAAATCTGATGGTACCTCACACTCTTGTGCGGTTGTGCCATACTGCCATGGTATATAACTCTATATTTTTTAAGTTGTACTCATCGATCAAATGTTAAATATTATCCCATATACAGCGTCCGCCAATTGTTTTTTTAAAGTGCAATTGTTTTTGCTTTCTTACAATCATATGATATATTGTATGACATGCACATATGTATGTACATAGTCACGAAAAAAGATAAGGGACAAGGTAGGTGTCACAAGATATACGACGAGACTCTAAGGTCGTCTTAAGATATGATTAATCTTAAAATCAAACCCAACATTTTAGTTGATCTTTTTGTATTAGGTTTTACCATTTTCTCTTGATAAGATGCATATATTCTCCCTAAACATTTTTTTTTTGGATTGTCGATATAAAGAAAAAAAAACTTTATATAAATTAGGTTTTTGAAAAATGTTTATTGTTTAGATACGATTTTATGAATCAAATTCGGCTTTAACTAAATTTGTAAAATTTGAATCTTAAATAACGAATTTAAAAAAAATATATATATATATATATATTTTATATGATTGAGAGATTAAAATGAAATCTAAATTTTGTTTTTTTGGTAACTAACATTTAATTAAAGGTTATTACAAGATGCGTATTGTTAGTTTAAGAAACCAAAAAAATCTGAAATTCATGATTGATATATTAATAATATCACAATGATTGAATAATAATAATGTTGAAACTGTTATAAAACATCTTGTGGACTTATTAACCGGCTCCATTAGGTCCATTAGGGTTTTATTTTTCCCTTGTATCCCGAGACTCATATATATATATTCCCTTATCTCATTAATAAGTTTTATCAGTTCACAACACGTTATCAGCACGAGTTGCTCCCTAAAACCCTAAAAACACCAAAACGGTGTTACTGTTCATCCGGCGTTACTGTTCATCGTCACTGTTCATCGGCGTTACTGTTCATCCAGCGTTACTGTTCAAAACCGAGGTCTTTAGCTCCCGGTTCTAGTCCGTACAACCCCTTAAGGTGAAAGGTAAATCCGAAACCCTAAAAAGCTAAGAACCAACCATCGAATTAGGACTAGAGAAAGTGTAACCATTAAAACGAATCTTGATTGATTAAGCGATTGTTATTGCTTGTGTGATCTGATTGCTTGACTCGTTTAAGTTGCTAGAAAAGTTATTATTGCTTAAACCAAAGTCGCAAATTCGAAAACACTTAGCCATGGCCGAAACTTTAAAAACCTAAAACCTAAATCGGATCAAATCCGAAATCCGTAAAGTATAATCCGATTGATTGAGGTTGTCTAGGTTGTTTTAAATTGATTGTTTCTATGATTGGTTACATGCTAAAATTGCCAGAAACCAAAACATAAAATCGCATGAACCCTAGAAACCTAGAAAAGTAAGAATCCTATTGTAAATAGGAAAATCCTAAAAACCCTAAATCCTATTCTAAATAGGAAAAGTTTAATCATAATCAATAAAAGGAAAACCTAAATAAAAAGAGGAAACCTTATAATCAAAATCAATAAAAGGAAAACCTCAATTATCAAATCCTAAATCTTAATTAAATTGGGAAATTTCGAATCCTATTCAAGACAGGGAAACCTTATAAAATAGAAATTTTTCCAAAATAGAAAGTTTCCCCAAAATAGAAAGTTTCCATAAATAGCAAATTTTCATTTAAGGAAAATTTATTTTTCAATCCCATAACCCAAAAATCCTAGATTCATCAAAACTATTTTTCCGAAATGAATGATCACTTAATGAAATCAATTGCATGTTTTCAGATGTCGAACATTCAAAAGGTTGAATTCGAGGCACTCAATGTCTCAGGAGATAACTATCTCCAGTGGGCCCTTGACACTAAAATTTTCCTCAACTCCAAAGGCCTAGGTGAATGCATCATCGATGGTAACACCGCATCTCTCAAAGATCGGTTCCAGGCGATATTTCATATCCGCCATCACCTGGCCGAGAGCCTCAAAAATCAATATCTCACGATTGAGAATCCACTCGACCTTTGGGTGGCACTGAAAAAGAGGTATGACCATCAGAAAACGGTCCTATTGCCCCAAGCAAAGTTCGAGTGGAAGAACCTACGGTTCCAAGATTTCAAATCCGTTGACGCCTACAACTCCGAGTTATTTCGGATCGTTTCAATCATGAAACTATGTGGCGATGAAGTGTCTGACAATGAGCTCTGGAAAAGACATTGTCAACATTTCATACTCAGAATATTGTGCTTCAAGAATAATACCGCGATGAAATACGCGACATATGAGGATTTGATCTCTTGCTTACTCCTAGCGGAGAAAAATAATGAGTTGTTGATGAGGAACAGTGCTCAAAGGCCCCCGGGATCAGCCCCACTACCAGAGGCCCATCAAATCGAAGGAGCCAAGAGAGAATCCAACTACGTCCAGCGTGACAGATCCTCTGATCGTGGCCGTGGACGTGGCAATGGATGTGGGAAGCGTGGCAATGGACGTGGAAATTCGAACATAGGCAACCGACCTAACCTCAGTTACGGTCGCGGTAAAGGTCGTAGAATCTTCAAACCGACCCATTCAGCCAACTCGACTAATCCATCCCCTTGCCACCGATGCGGGATATCAAATCATTGGTCCAAGAACTGTCGCACTCCCAAGTTCCTTTGTGATCTCTATCAGAAGCACGGGAAAACTCATCCTGAAGCTAATCTGGTTAACCAAGATTATGAAGGTGACTTCAAAGATGACAAGGCTGATCACATGGATTACCAGACCTCAGACCTTCTTGATTGATTTCGACATTTAGATATTTGCTTTATATTGACAATATTTATTTGGGCTTTGTTTGATTTTGATTTGTGTTCTTCAGAACTTTTTTTTTTTTTATGCACACATTATTTTATGCAATGGTTTATTTAATTACTTATTTAAATCGTACCTCTTGTCTATTAAAGTTATGAACGAGCTCAAACACATCATTGTGGTGGACAGTGGATCCAGCCATACCATACTAAAAGACAAGAGATACTTCATAAATCTCATAATAAAAACCGCAAACATTAGCACAATAGCGGGTACCTCGAGCCTAATAGAAGGCCACGGCCAAGCCCATGTGTTGTTATCAAACGGCACACATCTAGAAATACTAGATGCACTATACTCACCCAGTTCAAAGAGAAATCTATTGAGCTTCAAAGATATAAGACTAAATGGTTTCCACATCGAAACGCAGGGTGAAGGGAACAAAAAATCCCTACTGATTACTAAGATCTCACACGGCCATAAACAAGTCCTTGAGACTATACCCGCACTATCTACTGGCCTTTACTATGCTAAGGTCAGTATGATTGAGGCTAATGTTGCTATTAAAGCACGATTCAAAGATCACACTATTTGGCACGACCGGCTTGGTCATCCCGGTACGAATATGATGCGTAAATTGATTCAAAGTTCTAAAAGGCACACCCTTAAAGAAAACCGATTTTTCCCTCAGCACCTCACGTGCACAGCTTGTTCACAAGGGAAAGTTGATCACTCGGCCTTCACCAGTCAAAGTGTCTAAAGAGACCTTGAATTTTCTAGAACGAATCCAAGGAGACATATGTGGTCCGATCCACCCACCTTGTGGGATATTTCGGTATTTCATGGTTCTAATTGATGCATCGACCCGCTGGTCGCATGTTTATCTATTGTCTTCTCGAAACCAAGCATTTGCTAGGTTATTGGCCCAAATCATCAGATTGCGAGCCCATTTTCCAGATTTCCCACTTAAGACTATACGTCTTGATAATGCTGGTGAATTCACTTTCCAAGCGTTTAATGAGTATTGTATGGCCATGGGGGTAAGGGTTGAACATCCCGTGGCACATGTCCATACACATAATGGATTGGCTGAATCATTCATTAAACGAATTCAATGGATTGCTCGACCATTACTCATGAGGTCGCAGCTCCCGGTCTCAGTTTGGAGACATGCAGTCTTACATGCTGCTGAACTAATACGCATTCGGCCATCTAGTGAGCATAGATATTCACCATCCCAATTGCTAACGGGTCATGAGCCAGACATCTCCCATATTAAGACATTTGGATGTTCAGTCTATGTACCCATTGCACCACCACAGAGAACTAAAATGGGACCTCAGAGAAGGATGGGAATATATGTTGGTTTTGATTCTCCCACCATTATCAAATATCTTGAGCCGACCACAGGAGACCTATTTAAGGCCATATATGCGGATTGCCAATTTGATGAATCGGTATATCCTGTCTTAGGTGGAGAGACACACAAGCTGGTAAAAGAAATTTCATGGAATCAAACATCCTTACAATGGCAAGATCCTCGGACTCTAGAATGTGATTCAGAGGTCCAAAAGATTATACACTTACAAAAGCTAGCTAATCAATTGCCAGATTCCTTTGCTGACCCGAACAGAGTAACCAAATCGTACATACCAGCTTGTAATGCACCAGTACGAATAGATGTCCAAAAAGGACAGACTCAAGTTGCTACAGAGTCTGCATCACGTAATAAACATGGCAGACCATTAGGTTCCAAAGATAAAAATCTCCGGAAACCAAAGAGAGGTGCAACGGTTGAAACCGGGATTCCTGAAATAACAGACATAGCCGCGGCTGAGATTCACTCTAGTGAACCGATACAAGAGGTTTGGGACGCCAAATCTCAAGGTTCCGAAGGGATCAATAATAATGAAATCTCTATCAATTATAGCATGTCTGGAACTCAATGGAACAGAAAAGATATCGACATAGATGCAATCTTTGCATACAAAGTAGCACTTGAGGTTGCGCACACGCAAGAGGATCTAGAACCCACGTCTATAATTGAGTGCACTCGTAGATCAGACTGGCTAAAATGGAAAGAAGTCATAAATGTGGAGTTAAACAGTCTAAAGAAAAGAATTGTGTTTGGTCCGATCATAAGGACACCATTCGATACTAAACCAGTGGGCCACAAATGGGTCTTTGTGCGTAAAAGAAACGAACTCGATGAAGTCGTTAGATACAAGGCACGGCTTGTAGCACAAGGATTCTCACAGAGACCCGGAATCGATTATGAAGAGACTTATTCTCCTGTGGTGGATGCAACTACTTTTTGATTCCTCATAAGTCTGGCCATAAAAGAAAATTTAGATTTGCGGTTAATGGATGTTGTAACCGCCTATCTCTATGGACCACTGGACAATGAAATCTATATGAGATTACCAGATGGCATCGAGCTTAAAGATAAGCATGCATCTCGAGATCAGCACTGCATTAGGCTGAACAAATCCTTATATGGACTGAAACAAAGCGGACGTATGTGGTATAACCGGTTAAGTGAATATCTCATCAGAGAAGGTTACAAAAACGATCCGATCAGTCCATGCATCTTTATCAAGAAATACGAAAACAAAGGATTTGTGATCATAGCAGTATACGTGGATGATTTAAACATCCTCGGAACATCTGGTGAAATCGCCCAAACAGTAGAATGCTTAAAAGCAGAATTTGAAATGAAAGACACAGGCAAAACTAAATTCTGTTTGGGGCTACAACTTGAGTACATCAAAGATGGAATCTTTGTGCATCAATCAGCATACATTGAAAAGGTACTCAAGAGATTCAATATGGACCAGGCCCACCCATTGACCAGCCCAATGGTTGTGAGGAGCCTCGGATTGGACAATGATCCATTCGGTCCAAAGAAGGACGATGAAGAAGTTCTCGGTCCTGAAATGCCATACCTCAGTGCCATAGGAGAATTAATGTACTTGGCTAGTCACACTAGACTAGACATCTGTTTTGCCGTGAGTCTCCTAGCTCGCTTTAGCTCATGTCCAACTAAAAGGCACCTGAACGGTATTAAACACATCTTAAGGTACCTGAGGGACTAAGGACTTAGGATTGTTTTACACTAACCAACACAAGGATGAGCTAGTTGGTTTTGCTGATGCAGGATATCTATCGGATCCGCACCGTGCCAGGTCTCAGACTGGTTATGTTTTCACGCATGGAGGAACAGCTATCTCATGGAGATCTATGAAGCAGACAATCGCTGCCACCTCATCTAACCATGCGGAAATCTTGGCCATTCACGAAGCTAGTAGAGAGTGTGTCTGGTTGCGGTCCATGACTCAGCACATCCGATCAAATTATGGTATGAACGAAGATAAGGAGCCAACGGTTATGTTTGAAGACAACGCGGCTTGCATTGCTCAGCTCAAGGATGGTTATATCAAAGAGGATCGGACGAAGCATATTCTGCCCAAATTCTTCTTCACTCATGAATTACAGAAGGATGGTCAGGTCAAAGTTCAGCAGGTCCGATCAAGTGAGAATTCAGCCGACCTATTCACCAAATCATTGCCGACTTCAACACTCTGGAAGCTCATTTATCAGATTGGGATGCGTAGACTTAAGGATCTACAGTGATGCTCAAATCAGGGGGAGTAATGCGTGTTGTACTCTTTTTCCTGGTAAGGTTTTAATGAGGCAACATTCCCCAGCGCATTATAGAGATCCCGGTTGAGTATCAGGCACGGTTATTTCGTCCAAGGGGGAGTGTTATAAAACATCTTGTGGACTCATTAACCGGCCCCATTAGGCCCATTAGGGTTTTATCTTTCTCTTGTATCCCGAGACTCATATATATATTCTCTTATCTCATTAATAAGTTTTATCAGTTCACAACAGAAATGAAATCTTCTAATAAATAGGATATTGTTGACGTTTAAATCTTCTAAGGAAATCTTTCTAAATCTTCTAATAAATAATGTTTAATCTAAATTAAAATATATCATACATTTAAATCTTCTAACGAAATCTTTCTAAATTTTCTAATAACTAATGACTAAAATATCTTTAATGAGAGATTAAAATTTATTCTTTGATGTAATGGCAATGTGATATAAATATTTACACTTTTTAATGTTTATTTATAAATGTACTTCCCGACTAATATATAGGAGATTACTATATTAATGTTAGGTTCATTGTTATTACTATATTAATGTTAGAATTGAAGCTATGTAAAAGAAAATGGATATGATAAAAAGTTATCGCTATTATATGAAAGAAACTCGAGTAATACTTGTTTTATTGTTCAATTTTGCAAAAAAAAAAAAAACTATCGGTTCAAAGAATTTATGAAAAAACATATATCACATATATATTCAACACATGAAACGATGTTAATGTATTTTGGTAACTTGGATTAATCGAGTTAACTAATTTAACGATAATTGATTAATTAATTTTTTTTTGTTTTTGCAACAAAAAAGTAATTATGTTTTAATTAATTTTTATTTATTGGGATGGTCAACCCATTTCATTGTTTTGTACGGTATATATATAATTTTTGAAATTAATATCGCTTATCTGAAATATGGCTACGTGTCGTCACGATGCAAATAGGCCTTTAGATTCCTATAGACGTTGTTAATTAGCCCAATGACTCTCTCGTCTCTCATTACTCTTTCAATTTCAAATTCCAAAACCCACACAGAAGCAAAAGACGGAGAGAGGCCGTTGCATTTTCCGGCGAGACGGCGACTCCACGGACTGATTAACCGATCATCGGTTGTTTCATTCTCCGGTGTAAGTTTTCTGTTTACGAGTTTTCCATTTTTTTAGCAATGTTCAAGTCTGCTATCAAGTTTTATCGTTTTGGTTGCGTGAGAATCTGATTTTGCGTATTGATCGTCGTCGATTAGGTTTCTCGATGTGAGCTTAAAATCTATCTATAGAGAAACGAAGTCTTCTTCTGAGTTATGAAAGTTTGTTTCTGTTGCTTATTTGAAATTAATTTTAAACCCTAATTTTGTGTTACTTATGTTCTTCAGCTTTGTGATTTCGAGTATTTGTCTCATTGGAATGGCTTATCCGAGGAACGTTTATGGTAAGAGAACTAATTTGGTTAATTTTTCAAATTTTGATGTTACTGGAAACGGAGGAAGTAAGAGATAATAGCTTTTTTATTTCTTTCTGATGATGCAGGTAATAATGGTGTTGGATTCGAAGATACAGTGTATCGTTACTTGTGTCCTGTGAGAAAAGCAGGGAGCGTTATTGGTAAAGGTGGTGAAATTGCAAAACAGATAAGGTCTGAGACGAAAGCAAACATGAGGATAAACGAGGCTTTACCTGGTTGTGACGAGCGTGTTATTACTATATATTCTAATAGTGAGGAGACGAATCGTATTGAAGATGATGAGGATTTTGTTTGTCCTGCTTTCAATGCTCTTTTCAAAGTTCATGATATGATTGTGGGAGAGGAACTTGACAACGATGATGCTGATTTTGATGACGATGAGTATAGCGAGAAACACACTGTTGTTACTGCAAGGTTGCTTGTGCCTTCGGATCAAATTGGTTGCCTTATTGGGAAAGGTGGACAAGTTATCCAAAATCTGCGTAATGAAACTAATGCTCAGATTCGTGTTATAAATGATAATCTGCCCATTTGTGCTTTGGCTTTGTGTCGTGATGAGCTTCTTCAGGTAATGTCAAAAAGTCTTCTAAGAAAATTTTCAAGCTTTGAGAGTTAGTGTGGTTGTGTTTCTGATTTTAGCTTTTGAATGTTGTTGGTTGACTTTCAGATAATTGGAGATCCCTCTGCTGTTAGAGATGCTCTTTACCAAGTTGCCTCTCTGCTTTATGATAATCCATCACGATTTCAGAAATACTTTCTGTCTTCCTCTAGTACCCTGCAGCATCAACCTGGTGGAATTCTAATGAGTCCTGCGTTAACGAGCTCTCACAAAAATTACTCTGCGCCAAGAGATGTTGCCGATGCAAGAGTGTTTTCTATCTGCTTCATATGTCCAGCTGAAAATGTTGGAGGTGTAATAGGAAAAGGCGGCTGTTTCATTAATCAGATTAGGCAAGAATCTGGTGCGACCATCAAAGTCGATACCTCGGAAACTGATGAAGATGATGATTGCATAATATACATATCATCAAAAGAGGTAACCGTTCCTTCTTAATGATAATCTTATTTTCAATATGTGCCATGTTGAACCGAGTTTATGTACAACAGTTCTTCGAAGATCAATCCCCAACCGTGAATGCAGCCTTACGCTTACAACCGCGATGTAGTGAGAAAGTTGGGAAAGATTCAAGTGATTCTGCAATCTCCACTCGTGTACTTGTTCCTAGTTCTCAAGTAGGGTGTCTCATTGGAAAAGGTGGAGCTCTTATATCCGAGATGAGGAGTGTCACAAAAGCGAATATCCGCATTTTTCAAGACGAAGATGTTCCAAGAATTGCTCGCGAGGACGAGGATATGGTCCAAGTAATAAAATCTTGACCCTTTATCGCCTAATGCTTATCTTTGGTGTGTTTTAAAAATACTTAACTTTAATCAATGTTTATTTTTCTTGTGGTTTAGATAACAGGAAGCCTTGATGCAGCAATCAAGGCTCTTACTCAAGTGATGTTGCGATTAAGAGCCAATGTATTCGACATGGATCGTGGTCTTGTCTTGCTTCCAACTTTCTTTCCTTATATTTCTCAAACAACAGAGACTTCGAGCAAGCCTAAGCACAGAAAACGCGAGAACCATTCTTATGGCTCCGTGGAAACTTCTAGAAATGAAGACTATGGTAGTCAAATGGTATGATTCTCATAAAATTCTTATGATTCTGGTTACCAAAATTACTTGCAAATTGCATAGAGATTCATTTTTGATGATGTCTTTTTTCTTTTGCAGAACTTAAATTTCCCAAGAAGAAATCGTGTTTATTGATCACCAAACAATCGTAAAAGGGTATGTTCTATGTTGAAAACACTTAGCTTTTGGGATATTTTTAAAAACACTTGGGCGTTTTTTGGAATCCAAGAAAAAAGAGGATTTTGGGTTTGTTTTGAGTCTCAAGAATCTATTAATGCAGGAAGTTCTTGAACGAACGACAAGTTTTTTTTTGTAATCTTCATGAAAGATTTAGCACCAGAGTTTCTCAATTCTTAAGAATGAAAACAAATGTTTCTTTAACTTTTCGCTCGCTCGAGTAAAATTGAATAACTTTACTCATCATTAGTGGTTCCAAAGCATTGTTTTGAACTCGGACGCGTCTTTGCTGCACATAATGTTCTACTAGGGTCTCTAACTCGCAGCCAGTTGTTCTAAATGGTATGAGTATGATCCATTTAAAAGTATAGTTTCATTTATTTTAATTTAATCCAGAAGGACCAAAACTAGATGAAAGAGTGGAAAGAGTCGGGCACAATCGGCTCCCATCTTTTCTTTCCGTTTACCATCCCTACTTCATTTTTTGGTTTAGCCATCCGATTAATATATTAATATATATTTTTTGTAAAACTTACTAAAATAGGAAAAAAATGAAAAACTGTACATAATATAATATTTTTACATTGACTAAATATGTAAAAACAATATACGAAAATATGACTATCTATGATTACTAAATCTCCGATAAATTAATTAGGTGTTAGATCTTTTATTTAGCACATAGCTAATTTTTGACATTGATTTTATTAGCACTTTTGTTTTCCGTTGAAGTAGAATAGTATCGGTTACCATTTTATTGACTTACACATATAATAAAATAAATACACATTTGTGATGTGGTGATGAATGTCATTAATCAACCAATATAATTTGAACGTAATGTCATAAACACGTGAACGTTACCAATGAAATAGTTCTGTCACATGATTAGGTCACAGTCCCGTAACTTTCGTAGTCGTCGAGTATCTTAATTTTTCTTTCCTTACTCTCTCTATTCTTCTTCGTCTTCATCCTTTTTTTTTTTTTTTTTTAACAGATCTGGTGCAGTTTTATCTTTTGACCCCACCACTAGATCTCTCTATATA
Source organism: Boechera divaricarpa (assembly GCA_026770425.1). Classification (NCBI taxonomy): domain Eukaryota; kingdom Viridiplantae; phylum Streptophyta; class Magnoliopsida; order Brassicales; family Brassicaceae; genus Boechera; species Boechera divaricarpa. Next base: position 17,779,761 of record CM049188.1, read on the forward strand.
CATACATTCATCAGAGTACAGAGTAATACAAAACACAAGAAGCAATTATGAAGAATTGTGAGAGATTCGCTAATCTCGCTCTCGCAGGTTCTTTGTCTCTTTCACTCATATAATTGTTACAATTCGTCTCGTGAATTTCAATTTCGATCGGTTTTTACGATCATGTGATTGTTTCGTGTGATGGGTTTCTTTTGATTTATGATTTAGGTGATGAATTTGTTAACTTTTCGGTTTTAGGGTTGTTCTTAAAATTTGCTGGAAATATCCAATTTTTTTGTCTGTTTTTGGTTTTGTTTCATATTAGTTTGGTTTCTCTAGGGTTTAGGGTTGCTGGGTGTGATTTATTTGTTTTTGATTATGATGTAAAAGATTCAAAATTGAGGTTTTCTTTTGGGTTGCAGGTTTGACATTGGCACCACTCGTTGTGAGAGTAAATCCAAATTTGAATGTTATCCTTACGGCATGTATCACTGTTTATGTGGGTTGCTTTCGTTCAGTGAAGGATTCTCCTCCAACGGTAAGAAGAAGACCCAATCATTTTGTCTTTTATTAGTTTTTAGTGACTCAATTCTCCAATTCGATCTAAAATGTTTGTTTTGTTTGTTTGAATGATGTAGGAGACGATGTCTAAAGAACATGCTATGCGTTTCCCATTGGTTGGGAGCGCTATGCTTCTCTCACTTTTCTTATTGTTCAAGTTTCTCTCAAAGGACTTGGTCAATGCTGTTCTAACAGCTTACTTCTTTGTTCTTGGGATTGTCGCTCTTTCGTATGTCTTATCAAAATTCTGCTTCTGTTTTTTTTCTTTTCTTGTAGCTATGGTCAAGTCATGACATAATTATGTGTTCTGCAGGGCGACATTGTTACCTGCCATCAGAAGATTTTTGCCTAATCCTTGGAATGACAATCTTATCGTCTGGCGTTTTCCGTATTTCAAATGTATGTAGCTAAGATTTACCATCAATGTTCTTTGGTAGCCTTTTCTCTCATTGTATTTGGATGTGATGTTATGGTTTTGTTTGTTATTGTTTGCTTAGTGTTAGTCCTTGAAAGCTAATTTGGTTGATGTACTGATCATCCAAGCTCCTATGTTGTCCCGTTTTCAAATCTGTTTTACTCTTCTTACTCTATTCAGTGATTGTTTTTATCCTTTTGGTTGATATTTGCTTGTGTAATGCCGAATAATGTTTCTATTGTTACTGACACCTTTTTCTTAAACAGCTTTGGAGGTAGAGTTCACAAAGTCCCAAGTTGTTGCAGGAATCCCTGGAACCTTCTTCTGTGCGTGGTATGCGTGGAAAAAACATTGGCTGGCTAACAATATTCTCGGCCTTTCCTTCTGCATTCAGGTTCCTTTCCTTCTATTCTAAAGAATATTATTTGGGAACACATAAATTACGTGGCTACCTTATCAAAATATATTATATAATATAAGTTGAACTGGAATCAGTGTCGTTACTGTTGTTGGGTGTGTCTTTTTTCTAATTAACGGTGTGGCCAATACAGGGAATTGAGATGCTCTCTCTTGGATCATTCAAGACTGGTGCCATCCTTTTGGTAAGAACCGCATCTTTGAATGTTATTCTTGAAAACTTGGTTGGAATGATTAGATGAATTTAAAATTCAAGTTTTCGAAGATGTCATCCTTTTGGTAACAATCATTTGGTGTTTGTTTAACTTGACTTGCAGGCAGGACTATTTTTCTATGATATCTTCTGGGTTTTCTTTACTCCGGTTATGGTTAGTGTTGCCAAATCCTTTGATGCTCCGATAAAGGTTAGTAAGAATGCCTCAGAAGTATACACCAAACAAAATCAATTTGATTTATTCTTTGTGATTTTGTCAGAAATCTCATTCTTACATATTTGTTTCAGCTTTTATTCCCTACGGGTGATGCTCTAAGACCCTATTCTATGCTTGGGCTTGGTGACATTGTCATTCCAGGTATGTTCTCTAATGCTCAACTCAATAACTATATTCAGCTTTTGGTTATACATTCTTGTATTTTGGATATTATATGAATATGAGACATTAGGTTTTGTTTTCCTTTAGGTATTTTTGTTGCACTAGCTCTAAGATTTGATGTGTCAAGACGTAGACAACCACAATACTTCACAAGTGCATTTATCGGATATGCTGTTGGTGTTATCCTCACGATTGTAGTCATGAACTGGTTTCAAGCAGCACAGGTCAGTTTTGTGTGTCTTAATTGTTGTCATCAATTTTGTTGTAACCTAATTTTTGGGATTTTCTCTGACGGGTTTTGGTTTGTGTGTTGCCTCTGTTTCAGCCTGCTTTGTTATACATTGTCCCATCCGTAATTGGGTTCTTGGCTTCTCACTGCATTTGGAACGGTGACATCAAACCGGTTTGTTTTCTCCTCCTTTTAGATTTCGAATGTTGTAAATGCAACTTTTACATTTGCATTTACGTGTATGTATAAACATTTTATGTTTTTGGAGCCTAACCCGAGCAGAAGAACCTTGTTACTTTGTGTTTGCTTAACATGTTTATGGTTGTAGGTTAAATGTAAAAGATTATGGAGCTTATGGTTCTTTTCTTCTTCTTTTTTTGTTGTTGTTGTTGCAGTTGATGGCGTTTGATGAATCAAAGACTGAGGAAGCAAAGACTGATGTATCAAAGACAAGTGAAGAGGTTAATAAAGCTCATGAAGAATGAGGAAAAATCGAGAAAGAAGGGCAGAGGAGAAATATATACACATAAATGTGTTTTAAAATATGGAAAAAGAAGGAAAACAATTTTGTTTCCATATGATCAATCAGTCCCTTCTAACCCCTTTTTTGGTTTTTTAGATTTTCAAACTTCTTTTGGTAAAGACTTGTGTAAGTTACTATAAGTTGCAACAGATTTCCTTTGACCTTTTAAGATAATAGGTTTCCTTTGACTTTTCTTTGTGTGTTTTATGTTAAATTCAATAGGAGACTGAAGTTATAAATCATTTCGAATACCTATTCGAAATATGAGCTTTTTAACATTATGTAGACGACATGGAAGGATATGAACAGTGAGAGGCAAAGAATAGGTAGATGATGATGATAAAGTTATGAACAACGAACGAAAGGTACCAAAAGATTAAAGAAACTATAATCTTGTTACTTGTCGCATATTCGTAAAACGCGTTACATATTTAATAAAACTATAGAGTTTGGCAAAACGAAATCCCTTATATATTAATTAGAGAAAAAAATCTGTGTTGAGAAAGTGACATTTTTGCTTGGAGAGCAATTTGGAGTCTCAAATATCTTAGCATATATTCAAATGAATTGGATATATTGTTTAGCATTCTAAGCCCACACTTATTTCAAAAGACAACCTAGGCGATATTGTTCACTTCTTTCTTTCTCTCCAGCTTCTTGAGACTTAGCCATCACAAGAATTTGGGTTCTTAGAAACAATGTTACACTCACTATCATTGTCAAAGTGGCAGCAAAGAAGCTATTTTTAACTAGAAAAGTTGCTCATATCTCAACTAGAAATTATGCAGAGAACCAAATCAAATAGATGCAAGATCTGAAAAAATGTAGCAAACACATAAAATGTCATTGTACCTAAAAACAAAGATCACATAACTAGGGACAAACCAAAAAGAAAACCAACACTTTGTGTGTTGAAAGTTAAAAGACATATACAATAGATTTTAAAGGCCAAGAAGTGAAATATTCTCGCCTGGAGATGTCAATATTTACATCTCCTACCTACATATTGGCCTACGAGGATCCGTGCCCATATCCATATGACCCGACCGGGTAATTCTTACTAAAACAGTGTTATTGTTCATTTCCCTCTACCATCTTTGGTTGCTATCTCAATTCTTGAACTTAGGATGTTCATTTCCTTCTACCATATCTTTGGTTGCTATCTCAATGCTTGAACTTAGGACATGTTGTCTATGTTCATTTTTAACAGTGGTTTGAGATTGCTTCCTATACTTTCATTTCCTATCAAAAATAATCAGCTGAGATTAGAGATTGGCTTCTCTGTTTCTTTGAAACAGAGCACTTACACTGATGGGCCTATCTATAACGAACATTTAAAATATAGCATAAAATCAAAAGCCCATTAAGAGATAATTGGGTTCTTGGCTTCTTACTGCATTTGGAACGGTGATATCAAACCGGGTTTGTTTTCTCCTCCACTTACGATTGTTTCTCACGCAATTTTTGCATTTGCCTTTACATGTATAAAACATTTTCAGTTTTGTTTTTTTTTCATAAAATGTTTTCGGAAAGTGAAACGCCAAAACCGAGCAGAAGAACCTTCGGGTTGCCTTGATTAGCATTCATTTATTTAAATATAAATAATATATTTAATAAAGATGTAATAGTTTACAAAAATTTGAGAGTACTATATTACTACTATAAACACGATATCTATCTAACTAATTTAGAATAAGATGAACTCCTGAATTTATTTTTCTGAATTTAATATGAAGAGTAAAGAAAACTAAAAGATGATTGAGAAGATAAATATAATATTTGCGGTAACAAATACCACCGAAAAATAATATTATATTTAATGAATATAACATAATATAATAAGTTACAATATTTATTTTTATATCAAAATAATACAATAAGTTAACTAAAAGATAACTTATTTAATGTAATATTTTATATTAGTATTTAATTTATTTGATTTTTGTGGAAAATACTATTTTAAAATATTTACTTAATTTTAAATTTATTTGGTTATTCACATAAAAATACAAAATTAAGATTTTGTGTATCATTCTCTTTTTCAAAAATTTGGCAATCACTCTATATATAAAATATAATGTTTGTGTATATTTTTCAGTAAAATATATTTATATAAATATAAATAAAATGTAATATAATACTAGTGGTCAATAAAGTTATACATATTCGCAGGTTCATTGGGTTATGCCGATATTGTAATGGACAACGAATGGACTAAAAAGCATATATGATCCGGCCCATTTATTAAGTTATTAATAGTGGTGGTAGCCAAAAAAGGAATGTAAACGATATTGTTCAGTGACCATAAAATGCAAAAACTTATGTAAGACAAGTCTCATATATTGCCATAAGGGCCCATACCTTTTCAAATTATTAGGCCTGGACATTCGGGTAATCGGATCGGTTCGGATCGGATAATTCAGCTATCGAATAGTTCGGGTATCGACTTATAATATCCGAATAAGTACCAAATTTTTTTCGGATCGGTATTTTCGGATATCGGGTCGGTTCGGGTATTACCCGAACTATCCGATATCCAAAATACCCGGAAAAAAAATTAAAACATTGGTTATTTTTTACTCAAATCTATCTGAATTACCCGAAAATACCGGAATCACCTAAAAATATCTAATATATTCGGGTTTTTATTATTGTAATTTTGGCTATATGAGTTATTACAAATATAAGTAAAACTAATATTTTTTTGTTATATACTTGTGTTTCAGATACTTTCGGGTATCCACAGGTATCGGGTTCGGTTCGGATTCGGGTTTTTCGGATATAGAGGTCTAGGACCCATTCGGATATTTCTAAAAATCGGTTAGGATTCGGTTCGGTTCGGATATTCGAATATCGGGTATTTTATCTAGGGCTATTTTTAATTATGTATGTTTCTCACTGTTGAAGGAAAAAAGAATAGTACCAGGACATACATTTAAATAATAATAAACTTATAGGAAATTTTAACAGCGCATGCGAAAACGACTTGAGAATCAATATCAATCGTTGGTGCTGTCTGATTGCTCAATGATGTAAATTTTATGAACTTTGAACTTTTTTATTTACCACTTTCGGTTGATCGTATTAAGCCTAGCAATTTATAAAATTTTAACAGTAAAAAGATTAATATTTAAGTAATACATATCAAAATTATATTGAAATTTAAACACAGATAAAAATTACTGTTAATTGTTTAAGAGAAAATCTGCAAATAAGATTGTTTTAGAATTCTTTCTTTCTTAAAAAGCTGTATTTTCCTTGATGCCATTTGAGTAGTTTTTACTATTTAAATTGAACATTGTGTAAAGTGTAAACGATGAACATCATAACTCTATTGTGTTACCAATTCATGATTATTAATATCTAATAGTTAAATGAATCAACGACTCATATTTCACGGAGCAAACGCGCATGCATAATTGCAGATAAATCCATCAAGTGAACAATTTGGAAAGCGATATTTCTGATGATTCGTTGATTTTCCCAATATTACGAACTTTCCTAAAAAATTTCCTAGCCGTCGAAAATGAACCAAATTTATTACCCGACCTATAAACACACACATATATACATGCAAATGGACACATGTGTTGTATGAAACAGTGTTGGTGAAGAGAGAGTACTTTGTCGTGTAATGATTGATAGCTGCATGTGTTCAACAACTTTGTTATGTTTTTTAATTTTCCTTGGAGATATATTCTACGGTGCGAATTCCATTTGCGAGGTTACATCAATGGTGAAGCCTTGTACGTCCAACATGTGACCAGTCCCTCTTTGTTTCTCTTATTGTCGTTTTAGCATCGATATCAAATGAAAATGACAAACGATACATCGTGTTGTTAGTGTTATTGTTGCCAAAACGATAAGTGATAATAATGGAAACTATGTTAATTATATTGCCGTTGGTTTACAAATCTATTTTAACGATGAATTTTGGTAATTAACGATATAAAATTTCAAATGCTTAAAGAAACAACGTTTCCAAAAAACAATTTATAACTGATAATGTTCTCATTAATTATAGCTCAACTTACTAACTTGTCACATGTAAATTACTCAATGACTCGTGATAATCATAAAATCAAGAATATAAAATCATGGTTGGAATTATTTAAGTCCACAAAGGAGGAGAAAATAAAAAATCTCGAATATTGAAAATTATTTTCTATAGAGTGAGCTTTGAGAGAATTTTACTCTATAATAGAGTTTAGAGGAAAAAATAGAGTAAGGTTGGAGATGTCTTAAGACTTAGTGTTATATCTCCCAAAACAAATTTCGAGGTCTATATCTCCTCGAAATAAAAGTTCAAAACCTATATTCCCATACTGGTTTACAACCTTATATCAAACCACCTAAAACCAAAAATAATAACAATTAATTAAAAAGATTTTAAAAAAGACATGATGAGATTGTCCTCTCACATCCCACGCCGGTGATGTCTGGAGCAAGCAAACCTTTTATACTGATGGCGTTTGATGAATCAAAGACTAGTGAGGAGGATAAGAAATTAAGAATGCTCATGATGAATAAGGAGAAAAATCGAGAAAGAAGGGAAGAGGAGAGATCTCTTACACATAAATTTGTTTTAATATATGGCAAAAAAGAAGGAAAACAATTTTGTTTCCAATGATCATTCTAACCCTTTCTTTGTTAAAAAGAAAAAAAAGATATTCAAACTTTTTTTTCGCTAAGACTTGTGTAAGTTGTATAAGTTGCAATAAAGTTACCTTTTGACCTATTTATTTTTATAAATATATATATATATATATGGGTCGTAAAATTCGATAGGACACGATAAATCTTGAGCCTGTAGGATTAGTGTGGGATGTATAATGTGTGAAAAACTTGGGGTAAAAGAAGGTGAAGTTTGAGTCCGATTCTTCAAACTTAATCTAGGCTGTTAACTCTCCTCATCTCTAGCTAGGTTTGAAGACCTTCACTTATGATATTATTGATATTTCAGGGAAGCAAAAAATTTCGTTTTTGTTTTTTCTTATCGTTATATTAATATATGTACATATGCGATTGCGGGTGTAATCGCATTGACATATCCGTATTTTGGTTTATTGCATGTTGTTTCTCCAGCTTAATTACAAGCCTTAGTGTACAAAAACAAACAATATATTTGTTCTTCGGAATTGGCTTAACTAAGTTTAATTTCAAGTTAAAAAAAAAAAAAAATCTTGAGGGTGAAATTATAAACTGTTTCGAATTGGTCTTCGAAAAAGAAACTTATGTTTAGTTATATAAAAACATAATCTTGGTTAGTGAAAGAAAAAGAATGCCATAAATGTAGAAGATAAAATATTACAGAAGAAATGATTAAGAGATTTTGTAGTTTAGTGTTTTGTATTAATGTTTAAGAAATAAGAAGTGTATATATATAAACCACAATAAAGATATGAAGAGACAAAAAAAAAAAAAAAACACTACAATGTTCGAATCGTCCTCTTGACAAACAAACTTATCCTCAACCATTCTTCACAACAAATTCGGACGATTCATAAAAGTTGTTCCTCTCTTTGTCTCACTCCCAGAAAACTTTGATACTTTTCAAATTTTCTTGGACGAATTGGTCTTATTAAATCAAAAGATGTACTCGTCGTCCAATTTTCTTCAATTTCCACCGGCGAGGCATCCCCTTACAACCACCGCTTCTCCATTTATGCTCCGCCGTAGCTCTTACGGCTTATGTGTATTTCACAGCACGAAGCGAGGAACTCGTTTTAAACGACAGAGTCGGAGTTTGGTTCTTGTGAATTCGTCAATTTTCCCTCCACCGTTTGATGGCAGCGTTCCTCTCGATTCCCTAGCTTCATTTGCCGCTTCAGGCTTAGCGGGTTATTTATCGTCGAGATTATTTAGTGACAGAAGAAGAAGAACCATCGTTGATGATGTTGTTGGGGAATTGATTCTTTTCACGAGTCCTACGCCGTTTAACAGATTTGTTCTTCTTCGTTGCTCTTTGCTCTCCTTTGATGACTCTGACAGTTTAAGCCAGGAGGAGAGGCATTTTGTTACTTTGGATACCAGCAAGATTATTGTATCGGCTGCGGATGAGAAGAAGCCGTTTGAGTATCAGAGGGTTTGTATCACCACTGAGGACGGCGGCGTTGTTTCCCTTGATTGGCCGGCTGATTTGGACCTTAGGGAGGAGCGTGGCCTGGATACAACGGTCATTTTCTTCCCGGGAACGCCACAAGGCAGTATGGATGAAGGCGTTCGATCGTTTGTATGCGAAGCTCTGAGGCGGGGTATGTTTCCTGTCGTCATGAACCCTAGAGGTTGTGCTGGTTCGCCTCTCACTACACCTCGGTGAGCTATACACTAATCTTGTAGTAGAAAGGGGTTCTTTATCTTGTTTGTTTTTGAATCTATTTGATCACAGGCGTTTGTAATTGTAGGTTATTTACAGCTGGTGACTGTGATGATATATCCACAGCTTTGCGATTCTTAACCAAGACAAGGCCATGGACGACACTTACGGCTGTTGGCCGAGGATATGGTGCAAATATGTTGACAAAATACCTGGCAGAAGCAGGGGAAAGGACACCTCTTACAGCTGCTGTATGCATTGATACTCCCTTTGACCTTGAGGAGATCACACGAACATCTCCTTATTCTACTAGTTTGGATCAACAGCTTACAGGTGGATTAGTTGAGATACTGCTGGCAAACAAGGTTGGGTATTGCTTATTAAACGCAACAATAGTGATTTATGAACTCATTTAGAGTGAGTTCTTCTTATATTGACTGGGATATGCATATGGATACACTTTCTAGGAGCTTTTTCAAGGCAGAGCAAAAGCCTTTGATGTTGGAAAGGCTTTGTCTTCAAAATCAGTTCGCGAATTTGATGAAGCCTTGTCCATGGTGACATATGGTTGCGAGAGTATAGAAGATTTCTATTCCAGTTGTGCCACCAGAGATGTGATTGGGGAAGTAAAAGTTCCTGTCCTCTTTATTCAGGTGAATATTCTGGCTATCAGTTATGTTTAAGGTTATACCTTTCTATATGTCCTGATTAATACCTCCAATTCAGAAGTGCTATATTTTCTGCTATCATTATAGTAAAGATTTCATATTTAGAAGTATATTTAATTTACATAAGGAATCTATTGCAGGGGGCTATTTTTGTTTAGACATACAGACAGTTATTCTATAATAAAACTATTGGATATTTTATGACCCAAAGGAGATTCTTATGCTGCACGGATCATGAATTAAATTGAGAATAGTGTTGAATGAGTTACTAGCTTCTGTGATGACATTATTTTAGGGTGATGTTGGCATTGGTACAAAATAGGATCTTGATCCTTCGGATAAACATTCTTAGAAGTTTCTTTAAAAGGGAACAATATGCGCTTATCTCCTTTTACATAGTACTCATAAGGTACACTTGTAAACTTACATCAGATTTCAATTACATATAAACATTTAGATAGTCTAATGCTGGTCTCTTGAATGACTTTTGCGAACAGTGTTTTACATATTTTGACTCTCGAAGTTGTTTATATTTGTCAGAATGACGATGTAGTACCACCTTTAACAACACCACGAAGTTCAATAGCTGAAAATCCATTTACAAGCCTGCTTTTGTGCTCTTCTTCACGAAACCTGATCGATGGACGTAAAGTGGCCGTGTCTTGGTGCCAGGACCTTGCGATTGAGGCAACTTCTCTCCCTATATTTCTCTCTTTCACACAAGCATAGTCACACAAACTCATAAATGTTATGAATTATACATGAAAACTATCTATTGGAATCAGTGATTATTAGTAAATACATCTTGGTGGAACTTACATAATGCTTCTCCTACATATACACCATCTTGTATAATTTTGATATTTTTTCTTCGGTCACTATTGAATAGATAAAAGGCAGGCATGCTACTCTCTATATCCAAGATGCTCACTATTACGATCATGATGTTAAAATGCAATTAATATGCAAGTCTTTCTCTCTTACATGGAAAACGTTTTATTTTCTTTAATTTCTTAGTTGACTGTCCCGTTAGGTTCACTTTTATGCCTGAGAGATTGATTTTCATGCAGTGGTTGACTGCTGTAGAACTTGGGCTTCTGAAAGGTCGTCATCCACTTTTGAAAGACGTGGATGTTACTTTTAACCCTTCAAAAGGCTTAGTTTTTTCGGAAGCCAGAGCACCTGAAAAAAGTATCAGTGCCAAGAAGCGCCTACAGGTAGCCCATGGAAAGACGGTGAATGGTTACCATGTAGATCCTTCCAGGGAAACACTTGAAGACAGTGACATCATCCCAAACTCGAATTTGTCGTTTGGAACAGATTTAGAAAAGACTGTCAAAATCGATTCTGGATCTGATGAACCAGAAAATAGTAGAGTTTCAACAAGCGGTCTTGTTGAAGTTGAATCAGTCGAAGATAATGAGTCCAATGTAGAAGAAAATGAAAGAGGTGAGGTGTTGCAGACTGCAGAAGTGGTTGTGAACATGCTGGATGTAACCATGCCTGGCACCCTGAAAGCCGAAGAGAAGAAAAAGGTAACATCCAACGTGTCAAAAGTAAATATAATTTTTACAAGTTTTACTGTGGTCGCTGCATTAACAATTGCTTGACGATTATTCAGTAAATGTTTAGGTTATGGATGCTGTTGGTCGAGGAGAGACTGTTCTAAAAGCATTGCAAGATGCCGTGCCTGAAGACGTTCGTGAGAAGCTTACAACTGCGGTTACTGGGATCTTGCAATCAGGTGGCACTAAATTAAATATTAAAAATCTTAAGCTTCCGAGTATATCACCAGGATTGAAGAAAGCAGAGGAAGCAAGGAAAGAACCATCAAGTGCCATAGGTCAAAAAGATTTTCATTCTGCTGATCCGATAGATAAGAGCGATGGTTTGGTGAGTGGCTCGGATGACATTATTAGTGGCTCAGACAATTCTCCAGGTGGGATAGAACTAGAGCATTCCCCTTCCGAGGCTTCTCAGAAATACGGTGATTCTGGAAAGTCCCAACCTATCGACAGTGATCAAGATGATAGTCTTGGAAATCACGAGTCATATACCAATGAAAAGACCAGTGAAGCTGATGGTTCTGAGAAGGCTTCTGAAGCAAAGAGTGATAGTGCCAACCATGGGCCAATTAGTACAGAGGATGTCACTAGTGATGATGGCAAAGTGGACCAAGGTTCTGGAGTAGCTACGCATCAAAGACAGGAAGAAATTAATAAAAACAATGAGAAAGGAGCACCAGTTGCCAATGAAAAATCCAGTGTAGCTGATGATTTCGAGAAGGTTTCAGATGCAAAGAATGATAGTACCAACCAACAACCAGTTGGTGTAGACGATATAACTAGTGATGGGGACAAAGTGGACCAAGGTGCTGTACTAGCTCAACAACAAAGAAAGGAGGAAACTAATAGAAATGACGAGAATGCAAAACAGTCTGCCAAGGTGGCATCTACCGGCAATGAAGGAGATGCTGGAAAATCTTCTGCTTCACAGCCTGTAGAGAAAGACGAAACTGATGATCATAGCAAAGAAACCAAAATTATGCAGCCTGTATTAGACCAAACTAAGCCAGCAATTCAGGAGCCAAATCAGCCCAACTTTAATGTTTCCCAAGCATTTGAAGCACTTACAGGGATGGATGATTCAACTCAAGTAGCTGTCAATAGTGTTTTCGGTGTGCTCGAAAACATGATTTCTCAGTTGGATGAAGAAAATAAAGAAGGAAATGAGGTAAGTGATGAGAAGAATGTCACAAATGAGAAGATAAAGTCTCCATCTGAAGAGCAAATTCCCTACAAGAGAGAAACCAAAAGCCATATGCCCTCTGAAAAATCACATGATCCTGCATGCGGTGTGGCTGAAAGTGAAAAAAGTCCTGACAATGATAAGACAATGGGGGTAATGATTGAAAAACATTTGGGCAGAGATGAATCTGTGATTGGTAAGCATCTACCAAAGATTATGCCTGAAAGAAATACAGATTCTGTCGAAAATTCTTCTCATGATGGATACCTTGGGGAGGAACTTTCAAAAGAGAAGATTGCAAAACAGTTAGACTTAGATACAACCACTGCTCTCATGCTTGACTATTATCCAGAGGAAGGTAAATGGAAACTCCTTGATCAACAACCAGAACACTTGGATGATGACTATTACCCAGAGGAAGGTAAATGGAAGCTCCTTGATCAACAACCAGAATACTTGGGTAACGTTGTTGACAGTGCAGCAGCCAGCAGAGATACGCACAGAAATGTTCAGGTTCATTCCCTTAGTGCAGGTAATGAAGAGAACATCATTGAGCCTTCATATGTGATATTGGACCATAAACAAGAGTTGGAGCTCTCTAAAAAGCATGATGCAGCGGATAATCAAAATGATGGTCATGGTCCTCACAAATTAGACGAAAGTTGTGAGGAACTAGAGCACCTCATTAAAGTTATTGTATCAGACTCTTTGAATGTGGAAGTTCAACGTAGGATGGGTTCAGCTGGCATGAGGCAAATTGAGTCTCAACTCAGTCGAGACATAAAATTGGTGGCAAAGACATTTTCTTATGCTGTTGTATATGGAGAGGCCACTTGGACTTTCAAAAGGAATAGCAAAACTTCCAATGGTCCTGCTGGAAAGGTAGGTAAACTTCGTGGGGACGCTATCATTAGGGCAATTGCATCTGCTGTTCAGGAGGCGCATTTTCTCAGACAAGTATTGCCTGTTGGTGTTGTTGTTGGCTCTGTTTTAGCTGCTTTGAGAAAATATTTCGATGTAACAATAACAACCAACAATGCTAAGAGAGATATTGTCCCGGGTAGATCACAAAAGTACGAGAACAATGGTGCAACGACGAGTGTTGTGCCAGACAAAGTGAGCCGAGAGACCAAACAAAAAAACTCAAGCATTGGAGAAATGGTGGAATCTGGCCTGCAACATATTAACAATGAGGGTGTCATGGTTGGTGCTGTAACAGCTGCTTTGGGAGCATCTGCTATGCTTGTTCAGCACGAGGTAGTGTTTAACATTAGCATTCACATGAATATATAATTAATAGATCATACAAATATGTTCGTCTTTTGTAATCAGTGCCTACTGCACAGGATCCACAAAGAGGTGGCATCATGTCAAATTCATCGGAGAAAGATAGTCAACATAAAGAATCTGGAAAACTTGATCAGAGCAGTATGGTGGCAAGTTTTGCTGAGAAAGCCATGTCCATAGCTGGTCCTGCTGTTCCAACAAAGGAAACTGGTGAAGTGGATCAGGATAGGTATTAAAAGTAGATAAGTCAATTCCTCTATATCAGTGCCTTAAGATTCTTCTTGATCTGAAATCCCTTGGTTTTCATGTGAACAGGATTGTGGCAATGTTGGCAGATTTGGGTCAGAGGGGTGGCATATTGAAGTTAGTTGGAAAACTTGCTCTGCTTTGGGGTGGCCTTCGTGGTGCTATGAGTTTAACTGATAGGCTAATCCAATTTTTGCACATGGATGAATGGCCCTTGCTCAAGAGGTAAGCTGCTTCTCTCTAAGCATTTTTGTTGATTCTTTACACTATCATGGAACTTATGTGATTGATGTTAAAGTAGTCTCTTATCAACATTTTACGTTGATGCTCATATTTGTAAAACTATTAAATTTTACTACCGTTGGCGGAATGTTTTTCACTAAATTAATTTATGTGGTTTACTTGGCTCTTAAATGAAATGAATGCTAAACTATGGATGTGTGTTAACTATTTTCTTAAAATTAAAGACAAACAGGAGAACTAACGTTCTACTTCACTACAGGTTTGCGAGTAAATTCCCCATTCTTAATATGCTATATTTTTCAGTACATGTTTGCTAGTAATTTCCTCTTTTTAAAAATGTTAGATTCTCTTCTGATAACAATCATGATAGAGATTCCAACTCTTGTGATTTTAGTACCACAAGTAGGGTCCTTTGATTCTTCTTCATACTATCTGGTCCTAATGATTCTCGTATGTATCATTACTTTCTTCTTGTTTATTAGGGCTGTGGGCTTTATTGGCATGGTGCTCGTTTTATGGTCACCGGTTGTGATTCCATTGCTTCCAACACTTCTCCAGAGCTGGTCCACAAGTAATCCCTCTAGAGTGGCGGAACTAGCTAGTGTAGTTGGCCTCTATGTTGCTGTTTTCATTCTTGTTATGCTGTGGGGAAAGCGAGTACGGAAGTATGAAAACCCATTCAAACAATATGGGCTTGATTTTAAGGCATCAATTAAAGAAAAGGTAAAACCTCAAACGTAACACTCATATTAAAATATTAGAATAGTTTGGTTTTCGTTGCATTGCTGGAGAGAACTTCTTGACCATTAATATTTCCTTAGTCACTAGGACTAACCTTATAACTGTGGTCCCGCCTTCTGGATTTCTTTATTAGCGCATTAGCATTAGTTTCCCTCATAAATAAGAAAAGAAGGGAATAATACAAATGCCAATTTGCTTCAACTAAGATCTTGGTGGACATTTTTCAAACATCAAAAAGATATGGCGTAGTTGTGATTTTCCTTTTCCCTTAACTTCACATGTTCTCATTCTTTTCACCTCCATACATTCATGCTATTAAAACAGTAGAAATGATACTGTAAGTTTATTCCTTGCAGATTCAAGAGTTTTTGAAGGCCTTTGTAGGAGGCATCACAGTCGTTCTAATGATACAGTTCATAAATGCAATATTAGGAGCTGCGACTTTTTCTCGGCCGCCATATTTTCCATATCCTTTTGATGCCATGAAGTGGCTTAAGGGATGTGGGCAATTGCTTCTGCTGATAATTAGGGGATTTACAGCTGCGACATTTGTTGTGCTTGTGGAAGAGTTGCTCTTCAGATCATGGATGCCTGACGAGATTGCTATAGATCTGGGCTACCATCAAAGCATTATCATTACAGGACTCGTATTTGCCTTGTTCCAGAGGTATATATCTTTTCTGAGTATTGTATTGTTGAGAACTGGGTATATGTGTATGTCATACTGTAGTTATACACAACTATTGTTCATGGAACGTACCATAGCGTGATGCTTAACTCTTTTGAGATTAAATACTAATTGTTTTTGTTTTCTTGTCGAATTCTCCAGATCCCTGAGATCAATTCCAGGGTTATGGCTGCTGTCGTTGGCGCTCGCTGGGGCTCGTGAAAGAAGCCAAGGAAATCTGATTGTTCCAATCGGGTTGCGGGCAGGAACCATATCAACAAGCTTTATACTACAGTCAGGTGGATTCCTCACCTACAACCCAAGTTCCCCGGTTTGGATTGCAGGGAGCCGCCCTTTGCAGCCTTTTAGTGGAGTGGTTGGTCTTATGGTCTCTTTGGCGTTGGCACTCATTCTTTATCCGAGACATTCTCCAGAAACCAAGATGCACAAATATAATTAAGAAGAAGAAGGCAAACAATAAGAAACGACATGTTGTGCTCATGCCCTCTCTGTGATTTGCAGAGTGAAAACTGTTTTACTGTGCGCAAAAGGATAAAAAAAAGAGTAGGTGAAAGTATAAACAATGAGGACAGAAGTAGAGCTTTGGATCTGCATGCTTGTAAAGTTGCAAGTAGGAAGCATAAGACCCCTTGTGTACACCTTCTGTACCTAGTAAGAATATATGCTTTTGTTTAAGCATAAGACCCCTTGTGTACATAGTAGTGTATACACAATATATAGAAGTTGTATGTGATCTTTTGGGTATCTTAAAGCTGCTGTGTTGGTCTTGTTATTGAGGCAGAGATGAAAACTAAAGTTGCTTCAGATCATACAAAAAGAGGTTTAGTTTTCATATCAGAATCATGTAGAATATGTGTCTTTACCATTCAGTGGGTAGGGAAAAAGAGTTGGTAAAGAAGCAATAACAGGACCTGAAGCTGCATAATGAGATGGGGTCTAGTTTTCTACAATCAGGGTCAGGAAGTTGGAAGTGCACGCCGGTAAATACTAAATTTGTTGACCCATTGTGCCATAGTCCATTGTCTAGAACTTCAAATTGTAACTTTATTATAGGTGTTTAGAGCAACTCTTTGTTTTGGTATATACTTCTATCATTTCAGGTTGCAGATCTGCTACGGGTACCTGACTAAAACAAAAGAAGATGATGGAGTTGAAAAAAGATGTAAATACAGAAATCACAAGACTTGCACATGGGTAAACCTGGAGCCAAATATGATCTCATTACGAAATATTAATTTAGTATGTGTTTAGAATCTCATTGCTTCTTTGTCTTTTATCCTTTCCCTTTTTATTTTTCCCATTGCTTCTTTGCCTTCTTTAACTTATAGATAAAGTTTTTGAGCCAATCTGTGCAGCTCAAGAGGTCTATGAAGGTGGTTCTAAGGACGTCGCACTATCTGCATTAGCAGGAACCAATGGTAAATAAACAGATTATAACATCCCATCATCTAAGGATACCTGTTTTTTGATTAAGCTTTAGCTATTTATGCTCGTGCTTATGGTCAGACCAGCAGTGGCAAGACATTTACAATGAGGGGGCTTACTGAAAGCATTGTTAAAGATATAGAAGAGCATATAAGAAAAGTGAGTGACCAAATTGAAGGAAGGTCCCTATTTCTGTGTTTTTTGTTAAGAGGTGATAGGTTCTCCTTCTATACCCATGGATCTTTTTAAATCGATGCAGACTCAAGAAAGGAGCTTCGTCTTGAAAGTATCTACTTTGGAGATCTATAAAGAGACTGTGGTTGACCTTTTAAGTCGTTATACTGGACCCCGTGGACTGTTAGATGATCCAGAGGTATTTAAAGGGTCGGAAGCACCAAACCAATTGCTGAAATAGACACACTATCTCGGCTACTTTGAGAATGTTGTCTATTTTACAGAAAGGAACCATTGTGGAGAATCTGGTGGAGGAAGTGGTAGAAAGCAGGCAACATTTACAGCATTTAATTGGCATTTGTGAAGGTAATTCTTCTTATCACTTGTTAAGATACTCTTTATGCATTTGATGGTGGTATTATTCTAGGTGCATACGTTTGGCAAAGCCTCGAACTGTGTTGATGACATAACTCATTGTCCCTGTAATGAGACATATGGTAATCATCTTTTCCATTCATGTATGTGATTTTCCATTTGCTTTTACAGCTCAAAGGCAAGTAGGTGAAACTGCTTTGAACAACAAAAGTTCAAGGTCACATCATATTATTCGGCTGGTATGACCTATGCTCATGTGATATGCTTGCTGCATGATTGAACAAGTGATATGCTTACTGCATGAACGTGCTTGTCAAACAAACGCAGATGGTCTAAGATTGAAGGAAGGAAGCCATATTGACCGTAATTTATTGACACTTACTAGAGTGATCAGAAAATTGAGGTCAGAAAGCACAATATTTTGAACACCATGATTTTCTTTGGGCATGTCTAAATTATCTTTTAGCTTGATGAACATATTCACTGGTAGTAACATTTTTTATTGCTGCCAACTTTAGATTCAAGTGCCAGCATAGATTGGAGATGCAGAACTGAAGGTTCTGTCTTTTTTCTGTTATTTTGGTTGTAGTTATGCAAGAAGAAACGATCACGTGCCATATAAAGACTCAAAGCTTACAAGGATTTTGCAAAATTCACTAGGCGGGACTGCGAGGACGGCAATTATATGTACGATTAGTCCAACACTGAGCCACTTTGAACAGACAAAAAATGACACTCTCTTTTGCTGTGAATGCGAAGGAAGTCAACAACTGCGCTATAGTAAATATGGTATGTCTCTTAGTTAGATGTTTATAAGGCCTTGCGTTTTACAGAAACAGGATAACTATATAGAGCTTTGTGTTTGACACCCTACTGTTTCTCTTTGGCCTTTTATTGCAAACCCGGCCAGTTTCGTTCTTGAGTAGCAATCATCATATTATATGGAGCATATGGAACTGTCTAGGATTTAGAATGAAGGAATTCCAGAAACTAAGCATTCTTCGAAGGTTTAAGATACAAATTCGCTTTACCTGTAAAGATGTAGTGATATCAATTTTCAAAGCCTTCTTTTGCCGCTCTCTTATTAACATTACTCATTTTGCTTCAAACTCGTCTGTTTTTGATGATATGCTTATTAGAAAAACAAAAATGGTTTTGCCTGTTCTTGAATAGAAAATAGACACTCTTCTGCTGGTTTTCATTTTAGGGGTTTGATTTTAGCTGATTTTCTGTTGTAGGTTGTCTCAGACAAAAAACCTGCTGAAACATCTGCAGCAAAAGTAGCCAAACTCGAGTCAGAGTTAAGGAGCCTGGAGTCCAGTTCATCTACCTGCTTGAAGTCGCTGTTAATTGAGAAAGAGATGAAAATCCAACAGGTATGACCTAGACGTTAAGAACTAGAATTCACATCTTGAATTCTCTCTTTTGAATATCTAAAAAATGTGAACTTTACTTCAGAGACTAAAAAGTTAAACTATAAGGGACATGAAAATAAGTTCTATTAACAAAAACAACATGAAGCTTATAGATTTATCACTTGCAATTATTGGCAGATGGAAACGGAAATGAAAGAGCTAAAGTGACAGAGAGACATTGCACAATTAAATCTAAACTTGATCTAGAAAGAAAAGAAAAGGAGCTGAAGGTATGCTCGGTCTAATATGAGAAAACAAAATTTTCTGGGATAACTTCAACCTTATGCAGACATGCCTATATAATTGATTTCAGGGGTCAAGTGAGTGTGAACCTTTTTCTCAAGTGGCAAGTTGTCTCTCCTAAGTCCTACCCTACTGAGGAGGAGTCCATTCCAAGCAAATCTGTTCCGAAAAGCCGCAGAACAGCTTAGAAGAAAGGATAATGTGATGTGAGACAGTTAGTTTTTAACTTCAGCGGATCCAACAGCGCTAGTTCAAGAAATTCGTTTGCTTGAAAAGCATCAAAAGAAGTTGGTTGAGGAAGCAAGCCAAGCACTAGAGCTAAATCACAAAGAAGTGACATCTCATAAAACTGGCCAACTGGGTGATCAACAAGCTGCAGAAAAAGTTGCGAAAATGCTGTCAGAAATCTGGGACATGCAGAAGAGCAATCTTATTAACCGAGGAAATTTGTAGTTGGTTATAAAGGTAACTTGAAGGAAGAAATAACCCCGGTTGAACTCTCAAGAAATTGCAGCCCTGGAGAAGAAGCTTGAGAGTGTTCAGAAATCTATTGACATACTTGTCTCGTCTTTTCAGACAGATGAACAGACTCCAGATTTCAGGACCAAGATAAAAAAAAAAATAAGAAGAAAGTTCTGCCCTTGGGCTTAAGTAATACTCCTAACATGCAGCATATGATCCGGGCACCACGTTCTCCTCTTTCATCTTCTGGGACTGAAAATAAGGCTCCTGAGAGCAAAATACAATTTGTTCCCATGGGTTCCTTTTCCCTATGGACAAAATACAATTTCTCACATAAGGAAAAGCAATTTCTATCTTCCAAAAGAACAATCAAAGAGCGGTGAGATTCTTTGTGAAACTAACACCTGAGAGATCCACTCACACATGATAATTATTTTAGCTTCTATAGATCATTGGCTAAAGACTCGGAGGCATTACATGCTAATACTGGTTTCATCGTTTCAAGCAAAAGAAGGGAGTAAAATGTGACTGGGCTGTTGTGGTTAGGGAAGGCTCAAGATGAGGCGAGACTTGCTGGAGATTAATTCTAAGGAGGTGGAGAAAGAGGATATGGCGTTATGCTCTGTTAACAAAACAGAGTCTCGTTGGATTAAGCTTCAGATAGGAGTGTTATTAAGTGTAACACGAGCTCTTCTTGGGTTAATATCTCTTCTCTTTTTGGTTGTGCTTGGATTACTCGTGATCATAGATGTCAAGTACTACACCACAGTTGTTGATGCCTTCACTCCTCATTGTCGAATCGTGGCTGAGTTAAGATGTATCATTTGGGCTATTGAGTGCTTACGTGATATACATGTTCATAATGTGAAAATTGAATCTGATAATTTCGCGTGCCATTGCCGCAATCTCACAACCCCGCCTGTGGCCTCGATATCAGAATTTGATCGATAAAATTTACAGGCTAAGGAATGACTTTTAGATGTGTGAATTTTCTACAGTTATTGCATCGGCAAATCGGATCGTATACAAGATTGCGCCAAGTGTTACTAGAGATGGACGGTTTCGTTCGTATATGTCACTTGGTAGACCGGCTTGGCTTCATAATCAAGTGATGGATGAAACTCATAATTGAAGACGATGTTTTTCATCATATCTTTAGTTGTAACTCTGTTTACAGATTTATATTTTTTTAATAATAATGGAAGTTGAAAAAAAAAAAACTGGAAAACCATAGTATTTTCGGGTTTTCAGATCGTGTTCGCATTGGATTTTTTAGGTTTGGGTAATTTGGATAGAAATGTTTTTGAAAGAGAGTATATTTTTTATATATTTAATTTCAGCTTAGCTGTATTTTTTTTGTCAACCAACTTTAGTTGTATATAAAGTATATTTAATTTCAGCTTAGCTGTATTTGTTTTTTTCAACCAACTTTAGTTGTATCCCCTATATATTATTTGGAGAGTACATTTATAAATAAACATTAAAAAATATTAACATTTACATCACATTGCCATTGTTTCAAAGAACAAATTTTAATATCTCATTAAGAGTATTTTAGTCATTAGTTATTATGTGATCATTTAATTAATTAATTAATTATAATTTTCGTTTTAATTAATTAATTTATTTTAAATTTTTTGAAAAGTAGTTAAAAATAGATTTTGTGAAGATTTTGTTGATTTAATTAAACATACTAATTAAATTAAATTAAATGTTGATTTAATTTTCTAAAAATAAGAGGCAAGTGTATTCAGGCAAGTGGATTGGTGGTGCCAGTATTATGATTTATGAGCGAGTGTTAAAAGAATAAAGAAAGACTTTCTGAAACAGAGTATACTAAAACTTCAACGACTCTTAGCTGTATTTTAATTTTCCAATTTTAGCTTAGCTGTGTTTGTTTTGTTCAACCTAGCTGTATATAAAGTTAATTTAACGAATTTGTACATTAAGACGTATTAGTTTATTTCCTTACGTTAAGCATAGTGAAAACATCATTTAAATATAAAATTTGTTTAATCATTTTTATATTATGTAATAATAATACAAAAATACTGTTAAGACTTAAAAGAAAATAAATATAGAAAGACTTTTTCAATGATGGAGGTAGGAGTGTCAAAATGGGTAATAAATAATATTGACACCACCAATCCACTTGCCTCAATATTCTTCATCTTCTTACCTCAAAATGAATCAAGAAATTTCTAGAAATTATGAATGTTGGATGAAGAAGATGAAAAAAATGGGGAAGAAGATGAAAAAATTGGGTTGAACCGATTTTTGGGTATGATTTGATTAAAATTAGGGTTTAAATCGGTTTAGATGGTTATTAATTAAGAAAACATGGTTATAATAAATTAAACCGAGATCTGGTCACGTTAGGTAAAATTGCGCAGAGTTTATAAAATTCGGGTAATGTAGTGAATTTTATGGTAAATTGGGGAAGCGTAGTGAAGATGTCAAAAGTTGGGGATGTCTGGTTGTGAGGACTCATGTTGAAGGGAGAATACAGAGTCAGCCCATTAATTAATAATTTAATAACAATAAATATAAATATAAAAAATTAATAATTTATCATCATATATTATATTATTTTGCCATCATCATCAATGTCATGAAATATGGATACACGGTTTTGGACGGAAAAATTATGAAATCACGTTTTTGGCGGAAAAATTACGGAATCATGTTTTTGACAAAAAAAAATTATGGAATCGAGTTTTTGGAAAAAATTTGTGAAACGTATTTTTTGGAGAGAAAAATGCAAGCTCGTAATTTTGGCGAAAAAATTCTGGAATCACGTTTTTGGCGGAAAAATAATGAAATTACGTTTTTGACGAAAAAATACGGACTCGTATTTTTGGCGAGAAAATTGTGAAACCTTGTTTTTTGCCGGAAAATGTGATCTCGTATTTTTGGTAGGAAAATTACGTTTTTGGCAAAAAATGCGGAATTATGTTTTTGGCGAAAAAATGCGGACTCGTGTTTTTGGCGAAAAAATACAGAATCTTTTTTGGCGGGAAAAAAGTTAAACAGTATTTTTGGCGGGAAAAATGTAAACTCGTGTTTTTGGCGGAAAAAATATAAACTCGTTTTTTGGCGGGAAATTATGAAACCGTATTTTTGGCGGGAAAATGTGAACTCGTATTTTTGGCGAGAAAATGCGGACTTATGTTTTTGGCGGAAAAATGCGGACTCGTGTTTTTGGCGGAAAAATACGGACTCTTTTTTTGGCGGAAAAATGTGAAATCGTATTTTTGGTGGAAAAAATGTAAACTCGTATTTTTGGCAGAAAATTATGAAAATGTGTTTTTGGCGGGAAAATGTGGATTCGTATTTTTGGCGAAAAATGTGAACTCGTGTTTTTGGCTGAAAAATACAGACTTTTGTTTTCGACGGGAAAAATGTGAACTCGTGTTTTACGGAATAACGTTTTTGGTGGAAAAATTTTAGTATGATGATGATATGTTGATGATGAAATATGGTATGACAATGATGATATGATGAAGATAGTATAAAGATAATGATAATGCTAAGTGTGATAGTTTAGTGGTTAAATGGTTTAACTATAAACCATTACAACTCAACTCATATAACCCATTACTCATTTGATCCATAACTTATTTTACCCATCAACTGAGGATCCAAATAGTCAAACTATTAGGATTAATGAATCGATCGGTTCGGATCGATCCATGAAGTTTGACCTATTTTGACATCCTTAGATAGAGGCAAGTGGGCTAGTTGTATTAATAGAATAAAGAAAGAATTTCTGAAATATACTAAAATATGAACCAATTTAGCTGTATTTTAAGCATAGTGAAAACAACATTTAGCTCATTATTTATTTCCCCCTGAAGCTATATAACTCAATAAAAAAAATTAAAACGAGGGATACATGTCATGCCTGTGTGACTATGTGTATGTATGTCTATATATACACACATAAGTGGAGTCAAGAAGGATAACAATATCCCAAAACCCTCTCAAAAAGATAATCTCCGATTGAGCAGCCATGGACTTGTTCGGAGAATTTCATAAGGAGGAAATCAATGGGAAACCATATCTCGTATACCGAAACGTTATGAAACCATTACTACAAATACACACCCCAACCTCTAATTTAGCCATTCATTCCGGCGACGACTTCCTTCCTCAACCTCTTTTCTTATGCCCTAGATTCCGAAACCAAATGTTATGGGATTCTCTCGATAGAGACTGGGAAGACATATCGCCAGTCCTTGCCAAGTTCGAGACTTCTCCTCTCTTTGATGACACCAGCAACGGTCATCAAATAAAGAAGTTACTCCCTCTGTTTTGGTACATCAATAAAGAAGTTGATCCAGAAGTCGATTCAGAAGTCGATTCAGAAGTCGATCAAGAAGTCGATCCAGAAGTCGATTCAGAAGTCGATTCAAAAACCAGCAACGGTCATCATGTATTGCTCCCTCTGTTTTGGTGCAACAATAAAGAACTGGATCCAGAAGACTTGGAGTGCTATGGTTGTTTTTTCCAAACCATCGGTACAGACTATTATTTCTGTGTCGAGTGTGATGAAAGGTTCCACAAAGAATGCGTCGAGTCTCCACTTGACATTATTAGTCATCCTTCCCACAAAGTTAAACATTCTCTCCAACTCTACTATTCTCATAATAGATCTGACCACTGCATCTACTGTAGAGAAATAGCAACCGATATAATTTATTATTGTGCTCTTTGCAACATTTCTATGCATGCCCTTTGTGCTAAGAAGGCAATACCCATTTTTATAGACCAACCAAAAAGACATGATCATACCCTCACTCTTTTCCCTAGACAAGCTTCCTTAACCTGCAATATCTGTGGTTTGGTAAATAAACATTATCTCACATACGTCTGTCGTTCTATATGCGATTTCGTAGCCCATAGTGATTGTATCCATATCCCACAAACCATAAGAATATCTCGTCATTTCCACCGTGTCTCTTTTACTTCTTCTCTTCCATTAGGAATATGGTCTTGTGGAGTTTGCCGCCCAGATATTGACAGGTGATTATGGTGCATACACTTGCAATGTGTGTAGTGGCTACGCTGTTCACACAAGATGTGCATTGCGTAAGGATATATCGGATGGCATTGAACTCGAAGGAGAACCAGAAGATGAAGATGTTGAGCCTCCGTTCAAAAGGATAGCTGATGGAATAATACTTCACTTTTCTCATGGTTGTAATCTGGAATTTCAGACCTATAATGGAGTTTACGACGAAGAAAAGTTTTGTCAAGCGTGTGTCCTTCCAATCTACGAGAAGAATTTTTATTTATGTGTGGAATGTGGCTTCATCCTACACGAAAGATGTGCGGAAGCTCTCCGTAAGAAGTATCATCCATTGCATCCCCATCCACTTACACAAAAAGTTGTTGATGGGGAAGAAGAATTTTACTCCTGTTATGCATGTGATCGCGTAAGTAATAGTTTCAGATATGAGTGTGCCAACCAGGATTGTGACTGCAAACTAGATGTAGTGTGTGCTTCGGTTTCTTAGCCGTTTGATTATCAAGGCCATGAGCACCCCTTATATCTAGCTTTAGACCCCAAAGTCAAGCCAATCTGCCACATTTACAAGCCAGCGGAAATCCCGAAGGTATTAAACTGCATTGAATGCGAGTTTATTTTTTAATTTTTTGTCAACAGGATGTTTTTAATTTAAAAAGGTTTGAAAAACAAAACCGGGGGTTCAGAGTTTACATAACTCACCTCATACGATAATAATCTAGCACTTACCACTAATCTATTTGCTTGGATATTAGAACGACGGGGTATAAAAAACACCGAGAACGTTACAAAACTTTCCTTGAGCTTCATGTAGTCGTCTAAAAATAACTCGAACACTGACTACTCTGATGGGACATGCACCATCTTCACTAATTCTGAGCAGTCTGTGTACTAAGTGCGCGACTTTACCATACAAGGTAAGGTACAAGCATGATGAGCATTACCTCACATTTTGTCGTGGAGATGAGGCAAGTGACTCAGATTGGTGTGAATTATGCGAGGGAAAATTAGCAATTGCAGGAAAAGAAGGGTTCTATAATTTTACCAAAAAAAAAAAAAAGGTTCTATAAGTGCAACGATTGCTGTACCACGCTTCATATTAATTGCTTACTTGGCCCATATCCATATTTGAAGCCTCGTCTAACTCTCTCACTGGAGGACGGTGCGCTGCTGCTTTTTCAACGCAACAATTCTTCATCTCGGCCAATTTGCAATGGATGCAATATCCGTTGTCCGTATCCAATATCTGGAACACGTAAACGGAAAGGAAATGTATTGTTCTTTTCTATGTGTCAATTAACTAGGTGTACACCTGCAACACCTTCTTAATATGTATTTTGGTTTCGGTTGTATATTATATTTTTTTTTGTCGGTTCTTCTTTGTGTGCGTTTGATTTAATGTTCGACTTATTTTTCACTGTTATATAAATCACTCAGTTTTTAATTTGATTTGACAATAAAATTTCTCACTTATCCATCCACCTGAAAAATCAAACTTTTTAAAACTTCTTGGTAAACTACAAAACCTTTAACAAAAGAGAATTTGAAAAAATAATATTGTTGTCACATTAATTATAGGAACATCTAAGTGATTTTTTTTAATAGTAAAAATAAGCAGAACGTGATATCCTGTCCTTTAATCATTAGCAATAAGCATGTTCGACTTATTTTTTACTGTTGTATAAATCACTTAGTTTCTAAATTGATTTGACAATAAAATTTATCACTCATCCACCCAAAACCCTAAACTTTTTAAGACTTAATATCTAAATTACAAAACCGTAAAAAAAAAAATGAAAAATTGATATTGTTGTTAGATTAATTATAGGAACCTAAGTGAATTGTCTTATAGTAAATATGGACAGAACGTAACATTTTGTATTTTAATCATCAACGATGAATGAGCATGTTCGAAATTGTTTTTCACTATAATATTAATCACTGAGTTTCTAATTGATTTGATATTCAAATTTCTCACTCATCCACCCAAAAACCCAAACTACTTAAGATTTCATTGCAAAATTATAAAAATGTTAAAACAAACCGAAAAAGTGATAACATTGTCAGATTAATTACAGAAACCTAAATGTTGTCTAATAATGAAAATAGACAGAGAGTGACATCCGGTCTTTTGATCCTTAGCCATAAGCATGTTTGATTTTGATAATAAAATATGTTGTTTTAAACTAAATCTATATTAAAAAAAAAAATCACAAACAATAAAAAAGACCCATATTTTATGCAAGCCGTGTTTCATCCTCTAACAATTTTCTGTTGTGTGGCTTAAGTGTTAAAGCCCATAATCATCTAAAGGTTAAATATTAACAACGTTCAAGTTCTTTACTTCTATATACGAAAATCCAATAATAAGCACTCTCATCTTTCGTTACAGCCAATAAAAAGTTTCAGATTTTCAAAATTTCAGTAAGCTCTATCTCTAGTTATGTAAAAAAGCTCTGCAAATTAGACTATTGTCAATCTCCTGAATTTGAATTAATGTTCGTAGGAGTACTCTATTTTAAGGTTAGAACTCTTCTCTCTATTTGCAGAAATTTTGTGATCAAGGTTTTGGTTTTTTGCTGATTCAGTATAAAACGTTTTGCTTTTGTATTCTACAAACCTAATTAATCGCTCAAGGTTCATGTACTATTTTTCACTAGATTTTATAGCTCTTCTTTTCTTTAACTACACTGTATGTCTCAGATTTTCAGATTTGTTGTATTTTGACTTTGGACTTGTTTGTTTATTCATCTAATATTTTCATCCAAATACTCCATTTGAATAGTCTATTTAAATGTTGTTTGTTTCCATTTTTGAGTTTTCATCTGGATAATCCATCCCAATGAATATTTGTTTGTTTAGTTTTTGTAAATTTTCATCTCTATCTAAATGTTTTTAATCAGAAAATGACTAAAATACTCATACTTTAATCTAATCATATTTTTAACCTTAACCTTAATCGTATTAATTTTAATTGTTGATTTAAAATATATTTACAACAAAATACTTTTCAAATTATTATTTTTGACATTTATAAATTAACCCATAAATCCAATTAATTTGATGGTTATAATGGTTAAATGAGTTGATATATAAAAATAAAATAATTAATTAATTAATAATTTGATAACAATAAATATAAAAATAACTAATTAATAATTATTATCATCATATGTTATCATTATGTCATCATGTTTTTGGGCGGGAAACGAATGAAATTACGTTTTTGGCGAGAAAATGCGAACTCGTGTTTTTGGCGGGAAAATATGGACTAGTGTTTTTGGTGGAAATACGGATTTGTGTTTTTGGCGGAAAAATTGTGAAACTATGTTTTTGGCAGAAAAAATGTGAAACCGTGTTTTTTTACGAGAAAAATGTGAAGCTGTGTTTTTGGCGGAAAATTGTGAAATCGTGTTTTTAACGGAAAAAATACGGACTCGTATTTTTGGCGGAAAAAATTTTAACTTGTAGTTTTGGCGGAAAAATCTATGGATTTAGGGTATTTTATATTTTTTTTATTTAGTGAGGGATATATTTGGTATTTGCTATTTGGACTAATTCATCACCATTCAAATGATCCAATTTGGATCAGCTAGATGAATTTAAAATTTTTGCCTAAATTTTTATAATTCATTGAGATGGTTCATCTGGATGATGTTCATTTTAGACACTAAGCAAACATCAATTCTTATCTTCATCTAGATGAACCATCTTAATGAGAAAACAAACATGTCCTTTATATTTGCCAAATTTGATTAACTATTAAAGTGTCTAAAGATATCTTCAGGCTTTTACTTTCTTTACTTTAAAAGTAAACGTTTTGTTTTTGTTGACAAAAAAAACGTTTAATAATAAATTTCTAACGGCTGATTTATTAATTTTAGGGATTAATCCAAAAAAATCCTCCAGCTTAATTTTTTTTGCAAGGTAGAACCTCACCTCATAAAAAAAATACACGAAAATCTCTTAACCCCAAATTAAACCGCTAAATAACCACTCCATATATCGATAACATGACAATGTGTAACATCTCTTTAAATGGTTAAACGACAAGAAGTTTTGCGAAAGTGCTGTTTTTTTGTGACTAAAAACGACATGAGTGTAATAAAGAGTTATAATTTAGAGGAAAATCAATTTGGGGATTTAGGGTTTGGGAGAGTGTCGAATCGAAGAGAGAAGAGATCCAATCTGGATCTCCGGTGGCGTCGGTCGAAGAGAGAGAGACTATGTGGTTTCGGTGGCGCTAGTCGAAGAGAGAGAGAGACTGCGTGGTTTCGAAGAGACAGAGAGACTCCGTGGTTTCGGTGGCACCGGTCGAAGCGAGAGAGACTCCGTGGCTGTGGTTTCGGTGTGGATGGCGTCGGTCGAAGCAAGAGAGGTTTCGGGGTGGCGATCACTTAAATCTAGTCTTAGTCTTTTTATTTCTGTTATCTCTGTATCGGTACTAACGGTGATAATAATATCATTATCTCCGTGTTATTTCTCGAAAATCATGTGTAATTTTTTGAATTTTTGTCATCATTTGTAGTTTTGATTTGTTTTTAAATGCTGGCGGATATTGGTCAACGGATGATACATATTTTGGTGGAGAGGCGTATGAAAGGGAAAAACACATTGCTGATGCGTTTACGTTGAGGAAGTTGGTAACACTAATGGTGGAATACTTTGGGTTTGAGGATAACATGAGTAAAGTCTCATGGTTTCCACCTGAGACATGATAATATCATATTTTACATATTTTTATGCATTAGAATAAGTTAGTTTTAGACTTTATAACTAACATTTAGTATAGTTTTAAGGTGTTTGCATATGTTTATGTGTTTCTAGGTACTTGAAGCTAAACACAACTATTTGGAGTGTTTCTGAAGCTTACTAAAGCCTATAGGAAGATTGGTGTCATTACTTAGATCGTGTACGTTCACGGAAAGATTTCAGAAGTTCTAAGTAGCTGAGCATCTTCTTGCTGGGGTCAATGGTGTTCCCGAGCCATCCACCAGACGAATGTATCGACCTGCTTGGGTCGATTGTGTTCCCGATTTTCACCCGTACGAGTGCATCGACCAATCATGGTCGATGCTATCAGACGACGAGACAATATCGACCAAGAGCATCGACCAAATCAGGTCGATGCTATCCCTAAGAAAAATGGAAATTTGACGATTTGGTGAATCAAGATAAAGATAACTTCTTATTTTCGAGATCTTAACTTCCAGAATCTTTAGAGGCACAATTTGGTTTGTTCCAAAAGCTCCAGTACTATATAAACACATGTAATCTCATTTATAAACATCTCTTGTTCGTTTTACTACTTTCATATCTAATAAAGAGTTTTTCTTTTACTTCTTCTCTTTTATTTTTAGAGTATATCTTTTAGACCACTAGGGTGGTAGTCGATGATGAGATCTATTTTTAGGGTTTAAAATATGTTTGATTGTTCTTAATCGATCTAGCTATCTTTTTATGCATCTTAATGCTAAGTGTTATCTTATGGAAGATGCTTAAGTACATAATTGAATCCAATAGGTGTGGTTGTGTGAATCGAAGTTCTTAGCACCACGAGAGTAGGTTAAAACTTCGGATCTGCATAGTTGAGAGTATTAGCTATGATCGAGTTTGTTGTTTGATAAAGTTAATTATTGAATTTGTTTTTGCCAAGTTAGATTAAGATCTTGGGATTACTTCGCCACGAAAGTGGGATGTATTCTGGAAATAGATCTGTCATTCATTTTGTGTGCCTTTACCAGAAGTCTAGGGATGCTTAGTATTCAATGATGAGATTGTATGAAATGCGTGTTCAGTTCGTCACGAAAGTGGGACTGAATATAGAGACTAGCACACCATGAGAGTGGACTAGGCAAGTATGAAAAATTCCTAGAATGACAAATACAAACTTATTAGGTAGAACATTAAATCCTAGATCTAGATTTCCTGACAAATCGACTATCACCCATAATTATGTACATATTTATTTATGCAATTTATTTATTTAATTATGTTATTTAAGTTATGCTTAGTTAGTTTAATTTCGTTAGTTTTTTATTTTAGAAATTTAGTTTATTTATTGCTTTATTTATTTTAAGTTTATTTACTGCTTTATTTATTTTATGCATCTTAGTCTTTAGGAATCACACCCCCAACTTCTATGATTACGCTTAGATTAGATTTAGGCTTGTATTCTCTGTGTGTTATTCTCAATCTCTGTGGATCGATTCCATATGTACTACAATTACATGACTGTGCACTTGCGGTCTTATAGGTTAAACTCTCGAGGCTACCCTATAGGTAGACTTGGGTGAAACCTGAGAACGGAGAAATCGAAAGAAATCTCCCCTATCAAGACACCTAACAAGGCTGAAAACATTGATGATGATGAAACGTTAACGAAAACGGTTCATTAACGTATCAGGTCAGGTGCGTTAACTTTATATGTTGTCCAAGAAGAGGATCCCTACATAGGTAGACGTGTAGGTGCAGTTACCACTTTGGCTGATGACGTTGATGATCTATATGGTGATAATGGCAATGAGATTGACTGTGATATAAGAGGGGAGAATGATAATGGTGATGTGAATAAAGACACTTCTGGTGGGGAGGAGGTTATTTTAGTGGCAGTGATTGTGATTGAAATGTGGAGTTGGCTGAGAAGAAGTATTGAGCGTTTGAAGTATGCCAAGAGTACAAGAGTATTGATAGTTTAAAAAGTGCACTTAACAAATATGCAGTGAAGAAGAGGAGGGACATGAAGTACAAAAAGTCTGAGAGTAATCATGTTTCAGCAATATGCTCTGATGGCAAGTGTCATTGGAAAATATATGCATCCATAAATAGTAGTTCCACTAGAATTGTAATCAATTCGTTGCAAGAAGAGCATAACTGCACTTGGCAAATTAAAGTGTCACTTCTTATCAATGCTAGACTAGCTGAGCTTTACATAGAAGAATTAAGATTGAATCCTGACTTCTCAGCAAATCAATTGTAAGAAAAACTGTTGGCCTAAAACACAACATGCCATGGACTATATGCGAAAGGACACGACTTAGATGCTTGTAGACATTTGATGATGAGCAAGTAAAACAGTTTGCAAGACTTTTTGACTATGCTGCTGAATTGAAGAGATCCAATCCGGGATCAACTATTGAATGTGAGGTGAGGAAGGAAGATTTTATAGGTTTTATGTATGTTTTGCTGGATTATCGATGGGTGGAAGACAACATGTAAGAGAATCATTCATCTAAATGGTACATTTCTGAAATGGCATATTTAGAAGATTAGATGTTTCCAATAGCGTAGATGATTGTAGAAATTGAGAATGACCCGAATTGGCTGTGGTTTTTAGAATATTTGCAATATGAATTGGAGTTGAACACAGGAAACAGATTGACTTTGGGAAGTGACCAGCATAAAAGTTTGATTGCAGCTGTCAAAGATGTCTTACCATATGCTGAACATATGATGTGTGCAAGACATGTTCATGCAAATTGGAAGAAAAGCCATTCTAGAACAGAACTAAAAGACCTTTTTTTGGCTACTGCAGATGCATATTATCCACAATGTTTTGATAGAAAAATAAAAAAGTTGAACGCGTATGACCATAAGGCTTATACTGACTTAAAGATTTCAATCTCTGGTCTTTGGTCAAGGTAAAATGCGGGTTTTATTTACATGTACTAATTGATTTTACTTTATGAACTGCATGGCTTTTTTCACGGGATACTCTAAGTGTGATGTTGTTGAAAATAAATTAGGAGAGTATTTCAATGCCGCAATTAGGATTGCAAGAACAAAACCAATAGTGGAGATGCTTGAGGAAATTAGAAGGAGGGTGATGGTTAGTAACAATAAGAAAAAGGTTGAAGCATTTAGAGCACAAGGAGAGTTTACTCCTAGGGCAGTAGCCTTACTTGATCAGCAGATTGATTTAGCCAAAAGTTATAGGAGTTTATCGTAGTCTGGGTAAGTATGAAGTTACTTACTTCACTGATAGAGATATATAGTGCATTTTGGGAATGAAACTAGTTGTACTTGTAGACTATATCTTATCAGTGGGATCCCATGTTGTCACATTGCTTCTGCTCTTAGGCTAGAGAAAGATGCAGATCAAGATTCTTAGACTTTGATCAGCTCTTGGTTTACAGTGGAGAAGTGGAGACAATGTTATGCTAGTGGCTTAAAACCTGTTAATGGTATGAACTTGTGGAAGGTGACCACTAATGTGAGGGTCATTCCACCTTACTATAAGAGGCCGTCTGGCAGGCCACCATGGAAGAAAAAGAAGAGAGAAAAGGGCAAGTCTAATCCAAAAACAAGAAAAAAACATAAGAGAATAATCAAAATGGTAACATTTTTCTAACTTTTCTCATGATTTGTTTTCAGTCTTTTCTTATGGTTTGTTTGTTCATGGTTCAAGCATTGCAGTAATTGTGGCCAAGAAGGACACAACAAGTCTAAATGTATGAATGCTCTAGTCCCTAAACCTCAAAGAAACCACCTGGGAGGCCAAAATCAAGACCTAATTTGTCGGGTGATTCAGCTTGGTTGACGATTGAAGGAGGCTCATCTAACACTGTCCAAAGAGGCTCTTCTTCTCAGCCTGCACAATCTGTTGTGTGGCGGCCATGGAGTGATGTTATAAGTGCTTCTACTTCTCAGTCTGTTGAAGATCTTCCAAGCCTCTCCTTTGCATTCCCACGGAAGAGGCGTGGGAGACCACGCAAGACTCTTACTTTAGTTTGATTGTGTTGTGTACTCTTGTTTACTTGAACTTTTTTGTGTTTACTTGAACTTTTTTAGTTTACTTGAACTTTTTTGTGGCAACAACAATCACTGCAATACCAAGACCGAACATAAGCTTCTTCTCATTGTCATTTCCTTGATGTTTTGTGGCAACAATCTCCTTAAGCTCATTGTAGTTATCATCAAGCCCCTGATAAAATTCTTTGAAATGACATAACTCGAGTCGATGATGTTCCACATTGCGCTACATCATTGGTGGATCAACCAACTCGCCATTGTCTCCATGAGTGAAGTATCTCATCCGATTCTCTAGTTCCAAAATTTTGTGCTTGATGTCACAGAACTCCTCTATCGTTGCCTCATCCCACCATTTCCATATATGGCAACCTTCATCCTAAACAAAAAGATAATCACAAGAACACAATATTTACCTAAAACTCCAACAAGGAACAACATAAAACTGAATGTTGCTTACATCGTTCCTTTCGCAAGTATAGAATCTTCTTCCCGGATTCATTCCAGTGAATGAGGTTGTGACTACTGCTGCACACCACAAAAACAGCGCATGTGAATTCCATATTCACCATTTCTTCAGTCCCTAGACCTTACACTTGTGTTCGAAGATGTGCTGTCACTGTTGTTACTCATTCTCGCTCAAAATCGACTTCGATTTTATCCCCAAATCACTAAATCGAACCCCACTCACTAAAAGAACCCGAAGTAGAACCCGATTTCGATTTCGATTTTGAAATAACCCAAATAGCCAATCTAGGGTTTGAGGAAGCATTAACATCCCCTTTTAAAACAGCATGAAGTTTGTTCGGTCAGACAACACCCGCAAAACGCTGCGTTGTACAATCCGTCAATGATATAACGTCTTTTTGACGGAGGGGTTTTTTAGCGGTTTCATTTGGAGATTAGGAGATTTTAGTGCATTTTTGTGAGGTAAGGTTCTGGTTTGTAAAAAATATAAGTTGAAGGGTTTTTTCTTGCATTATTCCCAAAAAAACTAGAAAACCATAGTATTTTCGGGTTTTTGGATCGATTTCGGTTCGATTTTTTGATCAGATATTTTGCCTGGACCAACTATTAGGAGAAAATATATATAAAAGAACGGGCCTGTAACGAACTTTTAAAAGGCTAAGATATATCATAAAATGTAAGCCCATTAAAAGATTGCGTGTCCTTTAACTTTAAAGAAGAAAAAACCCTCGTTAACATATCTTTCTCTTCTTCACAACAAAGAACAAACTAATCCTCAAACCAGTCTCAAGCTCGTCTTCCTCAATCTGTGATTTCTAGGGTTTTTTATTTCTTCGTTAATCTCTCAATTGCTTAGGCTCTTCCTTCTCTGTCAACACGTTACATGCAAAGAAGAACAATTTTTCAATCTTCTTGTAGGTAAGCCCGTCAATCATGTATGTGGATTCTCGTAGATTTCTTTTTCCAGCGTTTTTTATTTTTATTTTAGGGTCGTCAAATTTCCGTTGACTCATGTTGGTTTTTGATAAATCTTTGTTATTGTTCGTTCTGTGTATTATCTCTCAAGGGAATTCACTAACTAAATTACAAACTGAATCAGATGCATAGAGAGATGTATTCTTCAAGAGGGAGTGGCTACGGACAGCAGCAATACGGTTCGCAGTCTGGTTATGGTCAAAATGTAAGATCATTAATATCATGAAATCAAAATCCCCTTTTTGATTTTTGCTTGCATACATATACTGGAATTTCATCTTTGATTTGAGGGTGTTAATTATGTTGGATTAAAGAATTACACTGAACTTATTGTTGTTCATAATGCTTAGTGGGTCGAATTTATGGCTAATTTTTATGTCATTTTTATGTAGCTTGGATCTGGTTATCCTGGCAGTTCAGTCAGCGGTGCAGAAGGAGGCTCTCAGATTTCTTTGAGTAGTTCTCGCCATCCATCAGTTACAGGTGCTCCCCAGGAGAATGACATTGGTGGATACAGATCTCATTTATCCACAGCTGCTAGTCATTATGGAACGCAGTATGGCTCTGTCTATGGATCAAATTCTCTTAGCAGCTCTCAGCCTTTAAGCACCAATGGCCTAGGTTCATCAGTCTTGGACAGCCGCTCGGGATATGTTCCTACTTTACCAGATTCACCAAAATTTGCATCTGGAAGCTATTTGTCTCCCTCGAGCCATGCTTATGGTCAAAAGGCAGACGATTTGTATTCTGATAAGCTGTCTGGTTACATTCCGGTTGACAGAAGGCAGTATGGTGAACGGTCAAGTGCTTATATCGGTAGGGAGTTGCAAAGTGAACCAACTAGTCGATATGCTGATTCATCTAATTTTGGTCGTCAGGTGCGGCGACTCTCACATTTATTAGAAAATCTTATGAATTTGGTTAATTTCTGTTCAGTGGTGTTATAATTGGCTTGATACTCATTATTATATGATTTTGGCAGACTGACTTGTATGATCGCATTGATCAAGCATCGCTCCTCCGAGGAGAACAATTATTAAAAATACAGTCGCTCCATACCTCTTCTGTTGATGGAGGTGTCAGGTATTTTTCGATGATTAGCGGTAGCCTGATTTCTTTCTAGCATATATTTTTTGTTTAAATAGTTGCATTTTTTGGTACGTCTGTTATCTGTTCTCCCAAGACCTTTGTTATAAAGCTAATGTACCTTCTTGTCAAAACTTGCAATAACGTTTGAAGAAAATTTATATCTTATTGCACTGAGTGGCATACATTTCTGGCAGACAAGCCGATTATCTTACAGAACGAAGTTCTACTGTACGCCATTCTGACCAAGAATCTATGCATTATGGAGGAAGGCTTGAGTCTGATCCTCACGGTTTATCAGTACGCAGCACATCTTCTTATGCCAGCCAACATACCCCATCGTTATTAGGAGCTGTTCCTCGGCGAAACTTAGATGACTATATATATCCAGAGAGTTCTTCAAATCCTGGTTATGGCGTTAGCTTACCACCAGGCAGGGATTATGGCACTGGGAAAGGTATCCATAGTGCGGCGTCTCTCGACTTGGACTACCCTGGTGGCATACTGGCTCGTGGTGGTGGCGGTGGTCCTCGTGTTGATGATCTCCGGAAAGATGACCGGGCAAGTTATCTCAGGGAGTTTGAACTAAGGGAAGAAGAGCGTCGTCGTGAGAATCTGCGCTCCAGAGATAAGGAGCGAGAACGAGAGAGAGAACGCGAACGTGAAAGAGAACGAGAGCGCCAGAGGGAACGAGAAAGGCAAAGAGCTAGGGACCGGGAAAGGGAACGCTTATTGGAGCGACGGGAGAAGGAAAGAGAAGGAGAAAGAGAACGTGAGCGAAAACGTGCTCTCGAAAAAAAACGAGATCGGTCTCCAACAGCAAGAGCTACGTCCAAGGACACAAAGGAGCGAACTCCAGTGCCTAAATCTATTTCTAGGGATGCACGTAGTTCTTCTTTGCGGCGGGATGCACAACATCGTGAAGCATCAATTAGGTTTTATTTTTGATCTCTGTCACGCTTTTCATCTGGAATACAGGACATTTTATGTTGCTGCACCAGACACTAACCTTATTTCTGTTATACCTGAAGGCGTTCTTCACCGATTAAGCCAATAAGGAGAGATTATGTCTGCAAGGTAATAAGTGTTCCAAGAGATTCCTCATTCAGTGATGTTTTTACCTACTCCTCAGGGTCATCTCATCTTCCTATCAGTTCCTGCGTTCTACTTGTTTTCTTATACATTGACTTGGGCATCTCTTGGTCCCTCCTTGATTACTATATCAGCCTTGCCATCTATTTAGATAATCCTTGACAAAAAAAAAATTCATGATAATCCCTACTTCCGGACCATTGTCTCTTTTTCCATGTAAATTCTGTCAAGTTCAGCTTTCTCATTCCTTTTCTCTCCATCGGATATCTTCCTGTACTTGGGGTTGTTATTCTTCCTCTTTCCTTTTGTGATCAATTTACTTGGCCTTCCCTGGTTGTGGGTGTTATTTGGCCAAGCTTCTGACTTTTGCCACCTCTGGGTATTATTTTGCCTGCTTTTGAAATTAGTGTGACATATATCAGGTTGCTCTATCAGTCTATCTATGTTTTCCTGAGTTTGATATATGGCTTCCAGTTTTTTTGGTCTCCAGTTAATTCACCTGATTCCTAGTTTTTGTCTTATGGACTTCGTATTGAATTAAATGTGGAAAAGTTCACGAGGATGAGACACTGGATGCTAATCACTTTCTCAAAACAAGTACTTGATTGTTATCTTTCTCATTGATAAGATTGATGGTGACAGGAATGGGAGTGGCAGAGTTACCTGCCTTCTCTATGTGTGATGCAGTGCTTAAGCGCAGTGTGCATTATTCTTAATTTGATAATTGTGCGACTTGTTTGCAGGTCTTATCCTCTCGATTGGTTGACATGGAGAGGGATTACTTGACATTAGATAAAAGATATCCCAGGCTTTTTGTGCCTTCTGAGTTTTCCAAGGTTTCTGTTTTTCTATCTCCCAATTATTATCTAATCCGTAGTGGAGTTCTAAATGATTGTTAACCTTAAATATATATGTTTCAGGTTGTTGTGAACTGGCTGAAACACAAGCTTACACTTTCTATGCATACTGCTGTGAGGTGAATTATTCTGCTTCTTATTTACATTTTTGTCAGTCTTAGGATTGTAATCCTTCTTACGCTGTTTAAATAGATCTGCTCTGGAGTTTTTGTTTCCCTTAACCAGTCCGTATATTAGAGTAACACAGATTTTTCAAATGTGGATTCACTTTTATTACACTATTTCTAGTTAAATGTGTTTGTAAACCTGACCATCGTTTGTTGAGGACGGCAGTTTTGAGCATGATTATATTGAAGATGGTGGAGCTGATGTGAAAAGTACTTCCACGAAGCCTTTAGCTTTGAAAACTGGAGGAAAAACTATTTGGAATGCCAAGGTTGGCTCTTTTTTTTCTTTCTCATTAATTAAGATTGCCTCTTTAATTATGTCATTGCTCGTTGTTATCTTCTTATATAGTCATGTTTGCATGATGTATCATTGCTGCTATCGTTTCTGAGTGTATTGAAAGAATTGTTCATGTGTTATGGGTTTTCTCTACTCTTCAGATGGTTTTGATGAGCGGGCTGAGCAGGACTGCTCTGGAAGATCTTTCTTCAGATAAATTCTTTGAGGACCGTATACCTCATATATGCAACATATTAAAATTCGCTGTTCTTAAAAAAGATCATTCGTTCATGACGATTGGTGGTTCCTGGGATCCCACAGATGGCATGGACCCATCAGTGGATCAGTCTTCCTTAATTCAGACAATACTGAGGTTTGTCTCTTCACTTATTCTTTTGTCATTCTTTGCTGCCTTTTGTCCATAGTCTGAGACGAAAAAACCTTTGCGTTTGCAGACACACAAAGGATAAGCTTAATCTTGATCTGAGCAACTGCCGTCACTGGAATCCATTTCTCGAGGTAGGTTTTGCTTCTCTTGGTTTAAGACTGCATTGAGATGTTGGGCTTGTGGGGATTACTGCATTGAGATATTGGACGTGTGGGGACGTGACACTCGAGTATTGTAGCTAAGATAGTAGATATACTGTACAATCTCTCTTATTTCCTACATGTAGAGGTCGTTGAAGATGATATCAAGCTTAGTAGTGGACTGCCTGATTTATAGATTTTTTTCTGACTGTATAAAATATGTGGATCATCAACCATTGCTATTGGTTTATCCAGAGATATGCTCTATGAATACTTTGCAAATATTGTTAACTTGTGTCCTGTTTTGTTGCAATTTCATTTTGTTGTTAATTTGGTAGCTCTAGGATACTTACAAGCTAACAAAGCGATATTGTTAAGATTTGGAAATCTAAGTAGATTTGCATTGCCTTTTTATTTTGGCATTTACAGATACATTATGACAGAGTTGGTTCAGATGGAGTTTTTAGCTACAAAGAGATCACCGTACTATTTGTCCCTGATTTATCAGAATGTCTTCCTTCATTTGATGCTTGGAGAACCCAATGGTTGGCACACAGGAAAGCTCTTGCTGAGAGAGATCGACTACTCTCTCCGGAGGTTAAGAAAAATGTCATTGTGGGAAAGGGCAGCAGTGATACTGTTGAAGTAACCAAGGATGCAGAGAAAAAGTCCCCAGGAGACGCTTCTGGCACTCCGACAACTGGAACTAAGAAGACCGTGAAAAAGATCATTAAAAGAGTTGTTAAAAGGCCTGTCAACGATGGAAAAGCAACTGGTAAAAAAGGTGGGAAGTCGGATGAGAAGGATGTTCCTGAAAAGGTCGCCATATCGGAGACCACAGTCCCAAAAGAAGAATCCATTGGTACATCTTCTAACAAAAAAATAGTGAAAAAGGTAGTAGTGAAACCCACGCAAAGTCAAGAGAAGGGCTCAGAAATTGTGACGGCAGCTGAAACTGGAGATACTTTAGATCCCAGTGCTAAGGCTAATGAGCAGACTTCAAAGACAATTGTGAAGAAAAAAATTATTAAAAGGGTGGCTAAAAGGAAGGTTGCTGAAATAGACAATAGTATGGGCGATGACTCCAAGAAAGACGGAGATAGTGATGAGAAGAAGGTAGTGGAGGCAGGCAAGAAAACCCCTGATTCAGGTAGTATGGAGATGAAACCGACGGCCGAATCATTAGAAGAAGTGAAAGACAAGAATGCCTCCAAAACTGTGGAAATAAAACAGAATACTGGATCTCCGGATACTGAGAAAAAGGAGGGTTCCTCTAGTTCAAGTAAGAAAGAAACTAAGACAGGTGAAGACAAGAAGGCTGAAAGGAAAAACAACTCAGAGACTCAGTCTGAGGGGAAGAAAATTGATAGGAATAATGCTGATGAGAAAAAGGTAAAAGAAAAAATTACTGAGAAAGATATAAAAGAGAGAGGTGGAAAAGATGAGTCCAGGATACAAATGAAGGACAGGAAAAAGTCTGAGGAACCTCCTCGGCCAGGATTTATTTTACAGATGAAACGGAACAAAGACTCCAAAGTAGGTGGACAGTAAATTAGAGGTTTCATTACATTTGGTAATGGCTATATTATGGTCGTAACTTTTTTTTTTGCTGCAGTTGCGTTCACTTTCGGTCTCTTTGGATTCGCTCTTGGATTACACTGACAAGGACATTGATGAGTCATCATTTGAGGTTTGTTTTTTTCCTTATGTTTTGCTTAGCATGTTTTCATTTTCTTTCTACTGGAACTCAGTGTATCACATTTTGTTGTTACATCTGAACTACTTAGTTTTCATCAAACTATCTTCTATGTTCTTGCAGCTTTCGTTGTTTGCGGAATCGCTGTTTGAGATGCTGCAGTATCAAATGGGTTCCCGTATCTTTGAATTTCTCAAGGTTGGTTTATAAGTGATCTTTGATGTTATTGTTTTTGACTCGCATTAACTGTTTTCTTATACTCAGTCATTTTTTTTGTTTCCTTCAAGAAACTACATGTAAAATTTGTGAGACAAAGAAATCAACGGAAGAGGCAACAGGAGGAGTTGTCTGTCAAGCAAAACGAAGCAAAATCCCAAAATAAGCGTCAAAAGACAGTTGAACATAAAGATAAGGAAACCTCTGTTATAACCGAATCTGCTCCTGGGAAGGATGATAAAGAAAATTCAGGCAAGGAAATCGTAGACGGTAGCCGGGAAATTTCAGATAAGGAAGCTGTAGCTAACACTGAAGAAACTTTGGGCAGTAAAGAAGTTACTGGGGATGAAACTTCTAATAGGGAAGTGGATGAGGAGGATGACGATGGTGATGACAACCCAGAGGAAGATCCTGAGGAGGATCCTGAAGAAGACCCTGAAGAAGATCCAGAAGAATGCGAGGAAATGGACGTTGCAAATTCTGAGCAAGAAGACCCTGCTGAAGAGGTATGATGAACTCATTTGACTTGCACCCTTTCAAATTGAATCCACCAAGTTGTTTTCTTCATAAATCTTCTCACTTTGTTTCATGTCTCTTCTTCAGCCCCCGAAGAAAGAAGGAAACCTTGAGAATACTAGTAGCACTGTTGCGGATCCTATAACTGAAGTCGCAACTGATAAAAAAGAAGAAAGAGGTCGGATCGATGAAAAAACTGAAATCAAGACAAAGTCTGAAACGGATAAGCACGGGAAGCAAGAGGGAGGAACGTCTGATGCACCAAAAAGAGAGGAAACGGTTGATAAAGAGCTGTTACAGGTAAATAATCCCTAGAAAACTTGAGAAATCGGTATATGTTTTTTGCGGTTTGGGTTCTAAAAGCTTTGTTCACTTGTTTCTCTGGCTCAGGCTTTCAGATTCTTTGACCGTAACCAGGCAGGCTATGTTAGGGTAAGACAGAAGATTAATTTGTCTTGTACATAAAATCATCTCAGAATAATGAATCTGAAGTACTGTTTGTGTTTGTTTTCTTTCAGGTTGAAGATATGAGAATAACCATTCACAGCTTGGGAAAGTTTCTATCTCACCGTGAAGTCAAGGTAAAAATAGATTTCTCTAATACGTTTGTCATCAATTTATATAGATAGAATCATAGAATTGTGAAATTGAATTAAAGAATGTGTGATGTTGCAGGAACTTGTGCAGAGCGCTTTGTTAGAGAGCAACACTGGAAGAGATGATCGAATTTTATACAATAAACTCGTTAGATTGTCTCTATAGAAAATACAAATAATGTTCTCGTCTCGTCTTTGGAAGCTTCCTGAGAAATGTTTTTCCTTATTAGTTTATTTCGACTGTTTCGAATCCCAGCAACAAAGTCCTATTGTTTTCATTAATAATAATATTGGAGTCACAAGGAACTTGTACAATAACTAATAATCTTTACAAAATTAGATGTTTAAGGTTTTGCATACATTGTTAAACTCTTTACAAAATCTAATATGCTCAATAACTCATTTATTTATTTATTTTAATTCTAACTAATATGAAAAAATATATATAAAATGTTATACAGAATTTACATCGAAAATAAAAAATATCCACGTTTAACACTTTTTTTTCTTAAAATAAAAAACAGGAGTATTAGTATGTTGCTAAAGAAGTCTCTAGAATATATCTTTCAATAAAACCCTAGTTAAATTAGGATTTGCGTTTCTTTTCCAAATTTGTTTGTGAGAAAAGGAAACACATGTAACCCCAAATCTAATTGTGAAAAGGAAAACACAGTTGACCGACTCTTAAGATTTATAAATAGAGACATTCATCGACTCCTCTATTTCATTCAACAATCTCTTGAAAACCATCTCCGTAGAATCTTCTTTTTCGTTTAACGAACAAAGCAAACAATATGTCTTCCAAAAAGATTGTGCTGACAAGCTCCGATGGTGAATCTTTCCAAGTTGAGGAAGTGGTGGCGAGAAAATTGCAGATCGTAGGGCACATGATTGAAGACGACTGTGTTGCTAACACAATCCCGCTTAAAAACGTTACCGGGAAGACTCTCGCCATGGTTATCGAGTATTGCAAAACACACGTCGATGATGATGTAGCAACTGATTCAACTGAAGGAGATAATGCAGCTGAGGAGGCGAAGAAGAAGAATCTCAAGGATTGGGACGCAGAGTTCATGAATAATCTCGATCTCGAGAAGATCTTCAACCTCCTTCTCGCTGCTAACTATCTCAACGTCAGTGGTCTTCTTGATCTCACTTGCCAGGCCGTTGCAGATTACATCAAAGACAAGAAAGTAGAGGAAGTTCGAGAAATCTTTAACATCGAGAACGATTTCACACCCGAAGAAGAAGCAGAGGTCCGCAAGGAGTACGATTGGGCTTTGGAATAATCCAAAACCCTTGTTTTTTTTTTTTAAACCCTAGCTTTTAGTTTCGTTTCTTTTTTCCATACATGATTTGGTGAATGATTTATGTTTTCTCAAGTGTGTGATCAATTATTGTTTTGTAAGTCACAAGTTTATAAGAACTCTCACTTCTTATTATTTGTTTAGAAAAGTTTCACCAAAAACTAAACAATCTTATGACTGTACCAAAGCTCACATAGTCATTAATATTTATAGGAAGAAGTCATTCTTAATCACATTATGATTTGCTAATAGTTTGCTAACTCCAGATCTATTAGAATCTATCTTAACTCTATCCTAATCTCGATAAAGATAAAAACTAAAGCATCCTTGATATTAATCCTTGACTCGATTAATATATTGCGGTCTAAGTAATGTTGAAATTACCCAACATTAATTATTGTTTTGTAAATCACAAGTTTATAAGAACTCTCTTCTTATTATTTGTTTAGAAAAGCTTCACCAAAAACTAAACAATCTTATGACTCTCGTTATACCAAAGCTCACATTGCTATTAGTATTTATAGGAAGAAGTGACTCCTAATCACATTAGGATTTGCTAATAGTTTGCTAACTCCAAATCTATTAGAATCTATCTTAACTCTATCATAATCTCGATTAAGA
Source organism: Boechera divaricarpa (assembly GCA_026770425.1). Lineage (NCBI taxonomy): Eukaryota > Viridiplantae > Streptophyta > Magnoliopsida > Brassicales > Brassicaceae > Boechera > Boechera divaricarpa. The sequence goes on from CM049188.1 coordinate 17,823,688, forward strand.
TAAAGACTAAAGCAGTCTTGATATTAATCCTTGACTCGATTAATATCTTGCGGTCTAAGTAATGTTGGAGTTATCCAATATTCTCCCCCTTAATTTCAACACTTGAATTACTTACACTCCAAGCAATTTCCTTTGTTGATGTTGTGATAACCCTCTCCGTCTCCATGTTGCGATCTTCTTATCACCCTAGAAACCTCTCTGTTTTCTTTGGATGATCTCGATCTCTTCGTCAAGCTCCGATCTTATCTCCTCCTTGAGATCCGATCGTGTCTTGTCTCCACCGGTTGTGTTTGGCCTCGTCTCCTCACGAACGTTGATTGCTTGTCACGAACGTCTCCTCACGAACGTTGATTGCTTGTCACGAACGTCTCCTCACGAACGTTGATTGCTTGTCACGTCTCCTCACAAACATGTTGCTTCTCACGAACGTTGCTCCTCACGAACACGTTGATTCTCACGAACGTTGCTCCTCACGAACACGTTGCTTCTCACGAACGTTGCTCCTCACGAACACGTCTCTTCACACCAACGTTGCTTCACATGAACGCTGCGTTTGGTCGTGACTCCTCCAAAAGCTCGACCATCTTCTCCTTTTTGATCGTTTCCTCTTCACAAGGAAAAACTCTGATACCAATTATTGTTTTGTAAGTCACAAGTTTATAAGAACTCTCTTCTTATTATTTGTTTAGAAAAGTTTCACCAAAAACTAAACAATCTTATGACTCTCATTGTACCAAAGCTCACATAGCCATTAGTATTTATAGGGAGAAGTCACTCCTAATCACATTAAGATTTGCTAATAGTTTGCTAACTCCAAATCTATTAGAATCTATCTTAACTCTATCCTAATCTCGATAAAAATAAAGACTAAAACAGCCTTGATATTAATCCTTAATTCGATTAATATGTTGTGGTCTAAGTAATGTTGGAATTACCCAACATGATTTATGTTTCCGTTTTCTCAAGTGTGTGATCAACTTTTGGTCTCTTTAATCTCGTTGTTAATTCTTTACTTAGATAATTGACCAATGTTCTTGCTCTCTGTTATGATGTTCAATAAATATGCTTTAGCAATCTTTTAGAGTGAAAAAAATTAAATCCCAAACAATAGAATCGTCCACCAAAATCCTCCGGCGATTCCGAATTCTTTCGCCGGCTGTAACGTAGAAACAAAAAGTCGCCGCCGTTAAAAAAAAAATACCATTATACATCCCTGCCTAGGGTTTCTCCTTTTCTTAAAATGATTAGTTTTTCTTTTGGTCACTTAGTTCGTATGAAATTTCTTCTTACTATATATTCTCTAGAATTAAAAGATTTTTTTTTTCTTAAACTAGTTATCATAAATTGAAACCGTTATAATTTTTTATATACATACATATATATAATTGAGATTATGATTTTCTTAGAACAATTTATTATTTTATGTACTGTATATTGAAAAACTTTTTGTGTTTTGTTTTGTTTTACCAAGTAGACTACAAAGAAGTGTGAGAGTGTCGTTGACGACTAAGAATCGAAAAGAACAAAACGGCTCCAAAATCTTTTTTGGTGGAGGGTATATTTTTGGTAATATTTTAAATATTTCCTTGCGCGGATAAAGCCATTGAGAAGAGCGGGGCTAATATATGTTATTTTAGTTTATTTTTTTTGTCACTCACATATATTAATATGTAGATTTGAATAATAATGTTCAATAATAACATTCGAACAAACTAATAAAATACAAAGATTGTTAAACTAAAAAGAGGGTGTTTTAGGGTTAAAAAAAAAAAGACTTTTGTTGGTCCACTTAATTGTTTTAAGATAACTTGGTAAAATAACTATCATAAAATATATAGATTTGACTGATGATAGAAGTTTTTAAAGATTTTCATAACGATAAGAAGTAATTATGATATAATATGAAGTGATAACAATAAAAGATGTTGGTATAATAATATATACCTAAGGGTTGAGTGCTTTTATTTTGCCTAAGGGTTGCTTGAAGGAGATAGAGAGATTGTGTAATAACTATATGTGGGGAGGAGATGCAACAAAGAAATCTTTAGTGAAAGTTTCATGGGTAAACATTTGCCTTCCTAAGCGTGAAGGGGACTAGGGCTCTGCAATCTAAGCCTATGGAATAAGACTTTGATCCTAAAGCTGATTTGGCGACTCTTCAATGACAAGAGTTCTTTGTGGGTTGTTTGGAATTTTGTTCACAGATTGAAAGGTGATAGTTTCTGGAGTTTAGAGCAGAGGCAGAATGATTCTTGGGTGTGGAAGAATCTCTTAGCTCTAAGAAATCTGGCCAAGAGATTTCTTAAAGTTTCTGTGAGAGATAGAGCTTCAGCAAATTTCTGGTGGGATAATTGGACTTCACTAGGTCCAGTAATTGATATTCTAGGGCCATTGGGTCCTCTCCGAACAGGAATATCTCTTCAGGCCACAGTGGTGCAGGCTAATCAGATGGGAGCCTGGAACCATCAATCCAGCACAGAAATCAGCAGTTGCAAGTGCTCCAGCAGACCTTGAGTTCTCTTCGGCCTCCGGCTGAGGATAGAGGCGCTGATATCTACAGTTGGTATGAAACTCATCTCTCTGTAAGGAACTTCTTATACGTGGTCCCATTTGCGCCCTAGCAGAAATCCTGTAAGTTGGTATAATGCTGTTTGGTTAAAGGGACATGTCCCAAAGTATGCTTTTCTAATGTGGATTGCAACTCTGGATGGATTGCCTGTTAAGGCTAGGCTTCATTCTTGGAACACGAATGTGTCTCCTCTTTGCTGTACCTGTCAAATTTATGCAGAGACTAGAGATCATTTATTCATCCACTGCGAGTTCAGCGAGCGGTGTGGAGATTAATCCTCCCGAGACTAAAGTATCCCTCTTTTTTGTTCCATAATTGGTCTGTTTTGTCAGCTTGGTTATGCTCCTCATCTCCCGGGGTTCCTACGCTGCTTAAAAGAGTGGTCGTACATGTTACGATATATATCATCTGGATGGAAAGAAATTCAAGGATTCACAGCAATGGCTCAAGCCCTCCTTAGCTTCTTTTTAAGAAAATCGACAGAGCTGTCCAGGATTTTCTCCTTGCGCGCAGACACCGTGCTAAGTTCTCCAATCTATTATTAGCTTGGTTCGAAACTGAGTAATCTCTTCTCCCCTTAGATTCATAATCTCCATCTTTACCAATAGATCTTTTTCCATTTCTTTTTTGGGATCTATTGGATTATGTAATAAGAAACAATGAATTACTAGCTTTCTTTGATGAAATTTACATGTTTATAAATATATATATATATATATAATGGATGATAGTTGTACTGTTTTTGATAATTTTTGGCGACCGCAAATATATGTGTCATTATATTATAAATTACCAGTTACGTTTATAATTAATTAAATAATTGTAATTTGGCATAAAAGTAGAAAAATAACAACAATACATGGTATTTAAAAAATACAATATATTATTTTGACATGTATTTGGCATAAATAAATTGAAATGACAGTCAGAAGAAGTAATGCGTTATTTCAAGATAAAAAATATGACATCATATATTCTATAAATTTATTTTCTATATATAAAATTATAACCTAGATATAGCTTTTTTACACGTGGAAATATTAATTTAGTGGCCATACATGTGCATTACTTCTTAGTATATACAACAATGTGGCAATATTAATTTAGATGGATAAAACTTAGAACCGAATCGATCTATTTTTCTTATCTTAGTATTGTAGTATAGTATCGGTTCGGTTTAACCGGATTGGCGGATTGGACACCCCAATTTAATTGTTATGATTTTTGTAATTTGTAGTGTAATCGTCGACCGATTAGGTAAAGAAAGAAAAGTAAAAAAAAAAAACCGGTGCAATATGATAAAAGGAAAGGTATATTTATCCAGTCAACCTACTACAATTTGGATCGAGTATATTTATTTAATGAGAAGGCATTTTTGCTGTAATGACGCAACTACTGAGTTCTAAATCTAATTTTAAACTCTTTCATAGTTTCATGATCCTTCCTGGGCTTGCTTGCTTGACCCACGCTTTTGAGAATTTATCGAAAGGTTTTGTTTTGCAGTACAACCCAACCACTACAAGGCGTAAAAAGCGACGACTTTTGCGACAAAAGTAATGCCGTCGTTGACTTGCGACCGAATTTAGACGGAAAAACAAGAAAAAATAAGTCGTCGATAAGTGGTCGCCGTACATGTAATTTTCCGACCGCAAAGTGAGGAAGGTAAAATACTATCGGAAAATGGTCGCTAAATTTATAACCGTTGCGTTGTTTGCGACCACATAAAGTCTGACTGAAAATGGTCGCTATTTACGGACCACTTAGTGACGAATTTTGAATCCAGCGACGATTTTCCGATGAAAATATTACCGTTAAAAAGTGACCGTTAATTACTGAATATCGTCGTTAAGTCGTCGCAAAAAAACAATATCTTTTCCTATAAAAACAACACACTCTAAAGCGAAAATGGATAGAAGCAAAGACCATTTTCTTCAACTTTTACATCCAAAAATTTCTTTTTAAAAAATCTTTTAGCGGAAATGTCGAAATTACCATGGTCCGAAGAAATGGAGACCGAGCAAATACCAGACATGGATTTAACAATGTCTGAAATCCAAACTATTGTAGCGGGTTGGGAAGCTGAGGAAGAACAATTTTTGGAGCCGATGTCGCATGTACAAGAAACATTTCCCGGGGAAGGTTCTGGGGATGGTCTAAGCCCTTTAATTCCGGGCCCGGCTCCAAAGATTCAAGTGGCGCTCAGAAGGAAGAAAAACAAACACCCTTCAACAATTAACGAAGTCGGAGAGTCAATCTCTACACAAGAAGTGATCCGCGTAATTGTGGGAGAGGACAATGGAGGAGACATGGATTTCGAGGAGGAACCATGGTTAACCGCAATAAACGATGTTCGTCACGAAGGTAAAAAAAAACAGATTTGGATTTTGAATTTATATTTTAATAAAATCTTTATAAACATCTATTTTCTGTATGGGTGATACATCAAATTCGTAAAGATGCATCTATTTGGACCCCGATAAAAGAAATATATGATGGAACAATAAATTGGGGAAAGATACATAAGATAATAACTTATTTAAAAAATTAGAGAAACATACATAAAATATTTTTTATAATCAAAATAAAATAAACACTGGTAAATATCCATGTAGGTTGTGGTAATGATAAAATCGTTACAACCAAATGGGTTAGGGGATGCAATGACCACATTAAAGGATCCAACTGGAACTATTGACGCAAGTATCCATCGAAATGTTTTTCCTATATATGGAAATGACATAAAAGTCGGAGCTGTGTTGGTATTGAAGAAGGTAAAAAAAATTAGTCAGTATTAATATGTGCTTTTCAAATTTGTTTATTTTTTGTATTACTAAACATTCATTTTATCCGTGAATGCAGATTATGGTTTGTAGGTTTTCACGAAAAAATGCTTTCCTTAACATAACAATGTCAAATGTTGACAAGGTTTACACCAAAGAAAATTATAACCAAGCCAAAACCGATTCTGATGAAACCCAACCACCATCCGTTCCTGACTCAGAAGACGAAATCGACAATTGAGACGATGTTTATTTCAGAACATATAACTGGAGTAGTCAAATTATGTATGATTTTTATGTGGTTGTAAAATGAGAACTTTTATTTTATATTTATGTTACCTAATGTTTAAGTATTGAACAAAATCTTCCAGTTTAACCGATCATGTAACTGTATTATGTCTGTTGTTCAACTTATTGCTAAAATTATTTTTTTAGCAAATTTGTAAGGAAAATATCTCAAATTTGTAAAATTGAAAATTTTAAATTTCGTTGCGAAATTATGTAAGACTTAACATTTTTTTGAATATATGTCAATGGTGGGAAAGTGGTCGCTAAATTCAATATAGTGACCACTTTGCGACGACTTTCATAATACAACGGCTCTTCGCTGTACGAAGGTAATTAAGTACAACGGAGACTTTCGACGATGGGACATATAGTCGTTTCTACGGTGGGAAAGTCGTCGGTAAATTAGGATTAGCGACTACTTTGCGAGAACATGTAGCGACCACTTTGCGATGACTTTCATAACACAACGGCTACTTGTTGTACGAAGGTCAGTACAGCAGAGACTTTCGGCGATGGGACATATAGCCGTTTCTACGGTGGAAAAGTCGTCGCTAAATTAGGATTAGCGACCACTTTGCGATGACTTTCATAATACAACGGCTACTTGCTGTACGAAGGTCAGTACAACAGAGACTTTCGACGATGGGACATATAGCCGTTTCTACGGTGGAAAAGTGGTCGCAAAGTGGTCGATAAGTTGTATTTAAATTTTATAAATACATGACACTTATCTAGCTAACCTTCATTCATCTCAAGTTGTTTCCCTTTTCTTCACACAAAGAAAAACTTAAAATCTTACAAAATGAGTGATAATCAAAGATACGCATATTTTCGATCGTGGATGGATATTCTAATTCATTATCCCAATTCTGGCGAACTTCAGCAAGAATTTCAGGATGGGATAAGGCAATTCATAGAATTTGCAACAAATCATGAAATCACAATGCAAAGTGGTAAACTCAATTGTCCATGTTCAAAATGCAAGAATAATAGATTTAGGGTTATTTTCGAAGTTAAAAAACATTTATTTCGGAACGGATTTATGGTTGGCTACAAAGTGTGGAACGCTCATGGGAAAAATGATTCGATGGTTGATTTTGGTAGTACTAGTTGAACATCTACTGGTAATAGATTAGGTGAATTAATACCGGAATCAGAAGTTGATGTAGGGACATTTCAGATGGTAATGATGCATATCGTGAAATTGTTACAAATAATGCCGTTCACAAAGCATTTCGAAATGAAGAGCCTAATTTAGAATCATGTATGTTCTTTGATATGTTAGACGCAGTTAAGCAGCCGCTGTATAGAGGCTGTAGAGAGGGGCATTCACCTTTATCAGCTGCAACAAGATTGATGTCAATAAAAACTGATTACAATTTATCGGAGAACTGTGGGATACGATATCTGATTATTTTAAAGAGTATTTGCCAGAAGATAATGTAGCAGCAACCACATACTATGAGACACAGAAGTTGGTGGCTGGGCTCGGTTTGCCGTATAAAGTGATAGATGTGTGTATTGATAATTGTATGTTATTTTGGAGAGAGGATGCAGATCGATTGTCATGTCGATTCTGTCGGAATCCACGTTACAAAGCTACAACGGTTGGCGGTAGAGTACCATTTAAAAGAATGTGGTATTTGTCCATAACCGACAGATTGAAGAGGTTATATCTGTCAAAAAGGACGGCTAATTCCATGAGATGGCATTCTGAAAGTAGAAACATTTATTTAGGGTTATCTACGGATGGAAAGTAGAAACATTTATTTAGGGTTATCTACGGATGGATTTAGCCCTTTTGAGAAATACGGAAGGAAATATTCTTTGTGGCCGGTTATCGTGACTCCATACAATCTACCGCCATCTTTATGAATGAAAAGGGAGTTTTTGTTCTTGTCGATTCTTGTGCCAGGGCCTGACCATCCCAAGAGATCATTTGATGTATAATTACAATCGTTGATATATGAACTGCAAATATTATGGGAACATGGTGTTGAAGCGTTCGACATATCTTGTAAGCAAAATTTTGTTATAAGATCACTGCTTATGTGGACAATAAGTGATTTCCGGATTATGGTATGTTGTATGGATGGTCGACGCATGGGCGGTTAGCATGTCCACATTGTCAAGATAACGCAGATGCCTTCTAATTAAAAAACGGACGTAAGTCATCTTGGTTTGATTGTCATAGGCGGTTTTTACCTATTGACCATCCATATCGACGGAGTACCACATTGTTTAGGGAAAACAAGAAAGTTTTTGATGGTCCTCCTCCAGAAATTGATGGTTACAATTTGTTGGAGCAGCTGAGTGATTTTGGAGCAGAGAAGACGGTTAATTGTGGAGGTAACGACCACGAGCCTATATATGGATATGGTGTTAACCATAACTGGCATAAAAAGAGCATATTTTTGGAACTCCCTTATTAGAAAGACCATCTATTAAGACATAACCTAGATGTCATGCACATTGAGAATAATTTTTTCGAAAATATAATTAATACAATTCTCAATGTACAAGGGTAGACGAAGGATAATTTGAAGTCTCGACTTTATTTGCCAGAGCTTTTTGCGAGATCTCATCTTCATGTTATCGGTCAAAACAACAAGGGTGCTACTCCCAATTCCAGATTGACTAGTTTGGCAAAAGAAGAGTTTTTTCGATGGATTGGTGAAAGTGTAAAATTTCTGACGGATACGCATCCAATCTTTGGCACTGCATTGACTATGGAGAAGGGAAAATTTATGGGCTTAAAAGTCATTATTGTCATGTCATAATGCATCGTCGCTTACCATTTGCTTTCGCCAACCTACTGCCATAAAACGTCCACAAATCACTTGCAGGTATTGCTAATTTTACTGCTTTTTATTTTTTGGTGATTCAGAATATTAAAACATGTGTAAAGTAGTATTTAATTTTTCTGTGCAGCTATTGGTGCATTTTTCTGAGATCTATGTAAAAGATCGTTCACGCAAGACAATCTTCGACATTTGGAGGAACAAATCCCCGTTATAATCTGCAACCTTGAGAAGATTTTTCTACCATCATTTTTTGATGTTATGGAGCATCTTCCAGTGCATCTTCCGAAAGAAGCATTCCTTGGCGGTCAAGTTCAATACCGTTGGATGTATCCGTTCGAGTGATATATATCGCACTTGAAGAATAAGGTCAAAAATTTGAGTAGAGTTGAAGGCTCTATTGTCACACAAAGCATCAATAAAGAAACGTTCCACTTCTCTAAATATTATTTTCCTCCACAAGTACAGACAAAGAGTCGAAGGCCTCCCCGACATGATGACCGGGGGACAAAAACAAGTTACCCCGTCTATGTCCCGAACTTGTTTACCTAGGTAACTTAAATACATTTTATTCTATTTAAACATGGTTAGACATCGATTACTATAAAACTGTTTTGGACTTACATTGTCTATTTCTAATATCTAATTGTAGGTTGGGAGACTATCGGATAAAAATATTAGAAGGAGATTAACACTCGACGAACATAAGCACCTCCATATGTATATTCTTACAAATTGCGAAGATATTATTCTTTTGGAAAGGTAAGCGAATTTGCTTTACAAATTTTGGTTGAAAACTTATTTTAAAATATTATGCGCACTTACTTCGGAGACCAAATTTATTTGCACAGGATATATATGAACGAAATACGTATAGCGTATCCCAATTACACGGACCATCAACTAACTGAATTGAAAGGGACTGAGTTTTCGGAGTGGCTCACCTATTTCGTAAGTGGATTAATAATTGCTCAGCACCTACTGAAAAATATTAAATTTGTGGTAGTACTTGATAAGACAAATATTTATGTATGGTATAGGTAAAAATTTAGGCTTTCTTGGGACACCAAATGCTAACTTGGTTAGAAGAGATCATCTTGACGCCTGTTTATGTTGCGACCTCATATCCCATGTTTTGTACACGTGGATATTCTTACAAAATTCTTCGTGACCGAAGGATGCGACCAACATGTGATTACGGTATTTGTTCAAAATCCGGTGATATGATATACTACGGCATTCTTCGAGAAATCTTAGAGATTCATTACCCTGAAATGCTCGACCTATGATGCGTTGTGTTTTTAGCCGATTGGTATGACCCAACAATTGGAACGGGTGTTCGTCATGATGAATTTGGAGTTACAAGTGTACATTCAAGGAAACGATTGCAAAAATACGATCCATTCATCCTCGCATCACAAGCCGACCAAGTATGTTACATTCGGTATCCGCGTGTGACGAACAGCTATGATCCTTGGATTAATGTAACATCTATTACTCCATAGGGTTTTAGGAATTTCTGATCACGAGCCAATGCAACAAGCCGAAGTTGCATTTGTAGGTGTAACTGAAGCAGGAGACGACGAAGATATTCTCATAACAGACAGAAAATGACATTTATGACGATTATGAACAGGAACATGGGGAATTTGACGAAGATTTTGATTCAATGCCATCAGAAGAAGCATATTCATCAGAAGAAGATTAGTGGAAATAATATTTATAATATTTATGTGATGCATTAATGTTCAAATATTTAATATAATCAACAATTTTTTTTAAAAATGATGTATTTGTTTTTTTGGAGATTATGTTGACAATTTAGTATTTGTGTTTTCCAAATAAATTGTATTCATTTACAAAAACTAATATTATTATTTATTAGTAAAGTTATTATTAGAATTTTTTTTCACGCATTTGTAAAGTTATTTTATAAATAGTTAAACTATAAACGATTTCATTTCCAAAAAAAAAATCGCTAATTTAGCGACGAACTTGTGACAACTACTTAAGTTCCGATCGATTTGCGACCACTTATTTTGGTCGGTAAAGTTAAGTCAAGTAAACAAAAACCCTTCCTCTTATCGCATATCATTCAGCCGCTCATTCGGTTTTTTTTTTTTCTCTGGATCTCTTCTTCTCTCTCGATCTCTACACTCGCCATCGTTCCAATTCCCAACCACCCAATCTCGCCGCCGGTCGATTGCGTCGTCGGTCAGGCCCCAATTCTCGCGCCTGTTGTACGGAACGTTTGCTCCGTCGCCTGGTTCTTCCTGCCGCCGCCTCCGGTAAATTCGGCTATGCCCCCCTGTTGCTTCTTTTGCTCTGCCGCCTCCTATATCTTCCAATCACACATTTGACAATGTAAGATTTTGATTTATAACTCTATTAAGTTTTGGGTTAGTGAATGGTTGGGATAAAACTTAAGTTTGTTTTTATACGAGTTTGTGTTAGATACGAGTGGTTGGAATGGTTTGTGTTAGATACGGGTTTTACATCGATGTTGGGTTGGGTTAGATCCGATTGTTTTAATGAATGTGTCAAATGGATTTAGTTATGGGTAGGATCCGATTTAGTTTTGGGTAGGAAGGATCGAATTGCTTTTGTCTTTTTGGTTTTCATTTGTGGTTAGAAAACAATAGAAGATCAATTTACATCCAATCTTAAGTATTTATAAATTTAAGTATGGAAGTAGTAGTTATCATTTGTCATTCCTAAATCGTATCTCAAATAGTTTCTAATTTTGGTTACATCACATACATTGTTCTAAAACAAAGATATGTAAAAAAATATAGTATCTAGTGAAATTTTATGGAATTTGTGTTAATTAGGTTTATATGGTTAATTAGATGGAATTGTGTTAGATGGAATATCAATTTTTTTTTTTGAGTAATTACGTGTATTATGTTTATTAGGTTTATGAATAAGGTCTACTACACATTGTGAGTAGAACTTGGTAAATGTAATTATGTTGTTAATTTATGGAATTTAAATAGTTTATTTGGTTGTATGCATTTTTAGACTTTTCAATATGCTCAATTTTAAGAATCTGGTTATATTTACTAATTTTACGTTTTAACGTACTGGTGTAGGTCTTCTTACAACGACTTTAGGTCACATGTAGGAGGGAGTACGGCAACGACTCCATCACACATTCCCGAGTCGCAGCACTCCGATGCTCGTATGAACATCAGGATAGAAGACCTTATCCACCAACCAGGACGAGAAATCCTGCCGTTGCTGCATCCAAAATGACTTCCAGGGACATAGTGGTACGTAGCGTTTTTATAACATATTTGATTAATTTTTATTTTTCCCGACATAAAACTAATGTGGGTTTCTTTCTAGGTTTTGGCATAGTAAGGCCATCAAAAGGACCGTTTTAAACATGTTGCGGACACAGCTAAAATACCCTTATCCGACTTACAGAAAAATGCCTAGTGATGAGAAGGAGACTTGGTTTAAATCTTTTGCGGTAAGTCCTTGTGTTTGATACTTATGCTTATATTTTATAATCACTAACACCATTTCACTTTATTTGTAGCAATCATACAACTGGCATGAATCCCATACGGAGATTGTGAGAGCGGAGTTCAAAGTTCAATGCAAGAACCATTTCAAAAACCATATGCATAAATGGAAGAAGGATTGGAAAAATGGGAACTAAAAACCTGCCGATCTAAATGAAGAAGTCTGGATTGGATTCAAGCGTTACTGGAGCTCGGCAGCCGCAAAAAAAATGGCCGGACGAAACTCAAAGAACCGTTTAAGCGAGCGCGGTGGGTACGGACCGGCAATTCACAATAACGGGTCCCAAACTTTTGATGCTCGTGCTGCTCAGTTGGTAAGCCTAATGTTTATATGTTAATAACGTTTTATTTACTATACTTAACGTATTAATTATTTTGTTTGTAGACTGAATAGTCTGGTGGTGTGTCTCCAGACCACTTAACGCTTATGCGTGATACACACACAAATAAGCAAACCGGCCAGATTCAAAACAAAAGAATTTGCACCATTGTCGAGAATGTCGAAAAGAAGAAGTCTGATCGTCTCAGCCAACTTTCTGAAGGTGAGAGTGGAGTAGGTTCTTATACTAATGAGCTGTCTCGAGACGAAATTAACCGTCTCGTCCTTGAGGTTAGACTTATATAAAATGAAAATTTCCTATCATTTTAGTTATACGATTTTATGAAAATACTTACATCCTTGTTTTACAGGAAACACCGGTTTCGAAGAAGGGCCGTGTTTTCGGGTTAGACAGAGTTCTTGAATCTCAGTACTCAGCTTCAATGTCTTCTGATGTCTATCACGTTCCCGATCTGGTTGAACGACTCGAAGTCATGAACGAAAAAATGACCAAAAAAGATGAAGAGATGGAAGAATTCAAATCAACTGTAGAGTACCTGCGGAATATCGTGTCACAACATTCCCCCCCCCCTCCTGCAAACCAGTAATAACATATTGTTGCCTTGTTTCTACAACTTTAAGTTTTCATATTGCTATTTCCAACACAACTTGAAACGTTTATTTTGTTTTTTTTATTGTAATTTACATTATGCTTCATATTAAATATGGTTTATATGTTTACAAATATTTTTGGTTTAATTATTAAATTTTAAGTAATTAAATCTCTACAAAAAAATTGGAAAAATTGAATAAACGATTAAATGGTCATTGTGAAAAATGTTGTCGCTATTTCATCGCTATATAATTAAATTTAGCGACGATTTTTTGAAAACTAATCTAGATCTTTTATTATCTATTTTTGTCGCTATAACGTCGCAAAAACCATTTCATCTCAAAGTCGTCGCTAAATTTTCATCGGTATATGGTCGCAAAATATGGTCCCAATTCCCTCGGTAAGTTTTTCGTCTCTAAATCGTCGCAAAATTTTCATCGCTCAATTGTCGCAAAGGTATTGTCGCTTGGACGTCGCAAGATTTTGTCGCTATGTCCTTGCAGGTAAGCCGAAACAACTTCCTCGCAATTTCGTCGCAAAAAGCTCGTCGGAAAATCATCGCAAATTAGCGACGATTTATCGACCACTACTACAGTAACGACCTCTCAATCCGACGCCTTCAATGTGGTCGCAACGTCGTCGATATCATACTGTTTCGACAATTTTGCGATGTTTTCTCTCGTCTCAGATTAACGTTGTTTTTGTAGTGAACAATCTCAGCAGGGTAAACCTTTTTAATCAAATAGTCTTCTATTTGTATTTTGGTGAATGGTAGATGGATAAATTAAATGATTCCAATCTTAGAAGAAAAAGGTAATCAATTAAAATTTATTTTATCTATCTTGTGTTTAGAGTCTAAATTAGAATTCATTATGTTATGCTTTGAAGAGACTATTTTGTTACTTTAAAGATCTTTATTACCTAACGAATGTAGACATGTTTTTTTACTCAATGTTGTGGAACTAAAGATATTTGTCGTTGTTGACCCAAAAAAAGAAAGATCGTTATTGTTATTCATGTTTTTCTTACCCATTTCTAATGTGAGATTATCTCATTCAAACATATATATACATACATGTGTCTTATTTCATCCATTGTTTCACACAGATCTTGACAAAATAGTTGCATTTTGGAGTCATTTAAGAACCATATATAGTTTCGAGGAACATATGCTAGCTTTTGTATGGAAAATCTGACTTTTGTTAACAAACAACAAAGAATCCATGTTATGGCAAAACATGTCTCAGATTGCCCTATCTACTTCGTTTTTATCGATGTTTCTGTCCCTCTTTGGCTTAGGCCTTTTGTTGACAAAGACAAACTCTGTATTAACAACTCAAATTGAGGTTTAATGAATTGTGTTTGGTGTCAAAAAAAAAAAAAAACAAACAACAAAGAATCCATATTTATCTTCTTCGAAGATGGGTTTGTGATTAGAGAACTATCTCTATATAACTAGGAAGAACTCTACAGAGCGATCCAATCTTGATGTTAGTTAGCATCATCTATATTCTTCTCGTATGAAGAATAATATTATTGTTAGTTTTAATTAGTCAAATAAAAATCATGGAACTAAACACTCGGTTAATAATTGTGTGGAAGGGCGGCCGGGTAACACATTGTTGCAAACGATGTTGCAAATTTACGCCCTAATGATTAGGACAAGGAGGCTATTTGATATCTGCCAGGCCCAGCCGAGACCAGCCCAATAAGATATACTCTCTGGCTTTATATATATAGACGCAGAGGAGTTGCAGTATAAATCTAATCCCATAATCGAACAAATCCGCAGCTATATAAAAACCCATCCCTCCCTTTCTAACAGATGTAACCTTAATTTTCACGATCTCCGTCGGAACCATGGCCACAGATTTCTCCAGTAAGATCTATCTCTTGCTCGAAAATTAAATGTCTTCATCGTTTGGATTAGATTTCATCTGATCGTTTTTGGTCATGCTAAACAAGCGGATGTAATCAAATTGTTATTTTTATTTTATTTTTAATCCGTTTCGTTTTCGTTTTACCCAATCCCTAATGATCGGTCGATTTATGAGATAATCAAATCGGCTATTGAGAATTTGGGTTATCGTGTTGAGGTGTCAATCAGGGCTTATGGTGGGAAGAAACCAGACAATCTCGATGCGTGCCCAAAAGTGATTTCCTTTTTTTTTTTTTTACTACTACTTTTATATATATATATATATATATATAATCTAAGATGATGATCTCCTTTGATGATATACATTTCCAGGAGGTAAATACTGGAGACTTAATAAGATGTTAATAGACATTGCATTTTGGCAACTGGACAATCCTGAGCCCCATAATGTACCAACAAATCTGATGGTTATCTCAAAAAACATCCCGGAAGAAACACAGTTCAATTCACTTATTGAGTTTTTGTCATGTGAACCTTCCAATGTTCTCTTCGTTGTGCCTAATGACTGCACACCAGAAGCACATGAAGAGCCACTTCCGAGTGCACACCAAGTTTGGCTTTGGGAAAGCCTATTAGTTGGAGGAATGCCTCTCGACCCAAACGAATTAGTGTCTCACTAGTTGAAGCCAGTCAGTGTCTCACTAGTTGTTGACACTACTACTTCTTATCCTTTTTGCCAAGTGTAGACAATATTTTGTTTTTATCATTCTCACTTTAGATTTTGATACTTTGGTCAAAAGGCTTTGGTTTTGTGTATGATTAACATTAACGTGTTTCATCTTTGTTCTCTTGAACTTTGTTTTGTGTTCAAATGATTTGCAGTTTTATGCTCCTCCCTTATGCAGTCTCGAATGCTTAATTTCATCAGAGGATTTTATAATTAATTGAAGAACGAAAATATAGCTAATAAATCAAAACAAAACAAAGAAGATTGCTGCCCCCAAACAAACCTATATTAGAAAGCCTTTAGCTATAAAATGTTTTTGTATTTGATTTGTGGGTAATTTGACTAGTTCCATTGATCAAACTTGCTTGTTACAATTAGGAAATACACGGCCATGGCGAGCTTTTCTGCTCTATGGGCCTCCTGGAACTGGGAAATCGTACTTGGCCAAGGCTGTTGATACTGGAGCAGACTCTACCTTTTTCAGTTAACATATGTCTTTCCAGTTCTGATGCAATTTTTTTAATCTTTATCTCTTCTTTAGTATGTTTCGATAACATGCCCTCTTGTCATAAGACATACCAAGGTTTCCATATATGATTCACTTGGTGGTCTCTGATATCTTTTGCTATAGATTTAGTCCTGTTTCCGCAAGAATATGCAGCTTGCTGGAATAGCCTATAGTTTTTATGTAGAGTTTAAATGGCTTTTACAAGAGGACCAATACCTGTGGTTTTTTATTAGCCAGGCATGCAGATCTTTGGGTTTAAACGTGCCTCTGTTGCTTGCCTTATACCTTATCGTGGAATAGATTTTTACGCTGATCAGTGTGTCTTCATCAGACTTGGTCTCGAAGTGGATGGGTGAAAGTGAAAAGCCCGTGAGAGTGCTCCATCAAATAATTTCGTCGATGAGATAGATTCTTTGTGTTGTCAACGTGGAGAAGGCAATGAGAGCAAAGCTTCTAGACGTATCAAAACAGAGCTACTTGTGCAGATGCATGTGAACAGGTAGACAGAAAGAAACCTTGTGGAAATGAGATATTAGCAGAAACTTGACTTTTCTCTCTCTGTTTATCTCTCTTTTGTGCTAGGGTGTTGGACACAATGATGAGAAAGTCCTTGTGCTGGCAGCAACAAGTTCTCCGTATGCTCTTGATCAGGTGAAACACTTAAAGAGTGGATTTGTTTTTAGAATTTTTTGCCAGCTTTAGAAATAACACTGGAAACTAAATACATGTCGAGTGTAGTTGTAGGCTATTCGGAGACGTTTTGATAAGCGTATCTATACCCACTACCGGATGTGAAGGCTCTCGGCAGCATGCGGAGAATTGTGCAAATATTATCCAATCAATTGATTTTTGTCCATGATGGAAAATCCATAAGAGTAATTTTATAGGCTATAAACTAAATGGACAAAAAAAGAGAAGTTAAACATAAACATAAAACAATGCCACTGACAAAGTGCAACAAGAAACAATGCCACTTTGTGATTGTCTTGGCTGATACAGGAATTTGGTATCACAACTATGAAGACACGTGTATTTCGTTGATTGGTGGGAATAAGGAAAGACGTGGCAAGAGGGGATTGGAGCGAGCTGGTGAAGTTTGTTACAATCTTTAAAAGCAACGTTGTGCATAGCCCTAGACCAAAAAAAAACCGGAACCGAAGAACCGAACCGCTTCGAACCAAAAAATAAAAATTGGAACCGAACCGAAACCAACAAAAAAATCGAATGGTTCTTAAATTTTATAACCGAGAGAACCAGAACCGGAACCGAATCGAACCAAAATTTTTGGGTACCCAAAAATTCCAAAAATACCCGAAATACTTTGGTTTTCGTGTATCCGAAAATAACCGAACCCAATACCCAAAAAATATCCAAAAATATCCGAACTATACCCAAAAAATACAAAAATATCCGAAATATTTCGGTTTTTTTGATATCCGAAAAAGTTCGGTTCCAATATGGATCCTAAATCCCCGAACCGAAAGAATCGGAACCAAACCGAACCAAACCAAAATGTATTCGGTTCCAATATGGATCCTAAATTCCTGAACCGAACCGAAGATCCAAATGCCCAAGGCTAGTTGTGCACACTTTGGTTGTTGAAGAATATTACAAACTTTGAGTCTCTCTTCTGTTGCAATGGTGAACTCATGGTTTGCCTAAGAAACCCTTTCTTCTTTCTTAGCACATGAGATTTGAATTTGCGTTTTATGAACGTTAATTCAATTGTTGTTACTTGATTCGATTTCATTAATTTGAGAAATTGTGGTTTTTCGTTATCATTGGCCGTATAAACTCAAATAGATGCCAAAAAGACAAAACAACCATCCGAGGAAGAGCGTGAGCAAAGCATGTCTTATCTCCATCCTAAGCTTATCCGATAGCTGGATAAGCCCTATCCCTCCGGTGAACAACGAGCGAGATGGTAAATAACGACACGGACAACACAAACTCTTTCATCAACACTTTATACAATAACGGCAATGTGATGACTGCACATATATAAGGCAAAATTCGAGAACGTAGCCTGAGGAATCCTCTCTATACGTGTAGTAAACTTCTTGTAGCAAGTGGAGGGAGGATCGATGAAGAAGAGATATTTGACTAGTATTACTGCATAGAATGTTGTGGCACTGACCGCGCCATCCCTGAGGAACCGAGAAGATGACTCTCCAGGAGGCCAGAGAAGATTGAGGGATATGGAGAGGCCAAAGAGCGAGAGTAGAGTCATTAGATACCATGTTCCTCTACCTACAATCACATCTTTGTCAATTGTCACTCATCATCTTGCTGAAGTAGTCTAAGCTCGAGAACTAGCTAGATCAATAGAGATTTGAGAACACTCTTCTAATTAGTACTTTTCAAAGCTCTTTATTCAAAGAAGAAAATCAAAGAAGCCTATTTAAACTAAACGAAAGAGATCACAATTAATCGACTCCCAAACCTAATCGGTTTAACAAAACCTAATAAACTAAAGGAAAGCAACTGATAAAGTGAATTATTTTAAACAAAACCTAATATACTCTTATCCCATGATTAAATAATATTAATTTATTCATTTCAAGTCTAACTAAGATGGACAAAATAAAAAATGTCATACAAAATTTGCATAGAAAATACAAAATATTCATGTTTATGAAATTTTATATATAGAATTAAGAGTATGTTAAAGGAGTATGTTAAAGAAGTTTCTAGAATCTCCTGATAAGCCCAAAAGTTTTAAAAGTAAACCCTATTTAAATTAGGGTTTGCTTTCCCCTTATTTTGTTTGGGAAAAAAAGGAAACACATGTTTTATAATTGTGAAAAGGAAAACACAATAGACCGACTCGTAGGTCAATAAATATAGAGACATTCATCGACTCCTCTATTCCATTCAATAATCTCTCATTCAATATTTTTGCATAATTCAAAATCAATTCTTTCATCACCCAAAATCTCAAAACGAACAATATGTCTTCCAACAAGATTGTGTTGACGAGCTCCGATGGCGAGTCTTTCGAGGTTGAGGAAGCGGTGGCACGAAAACTGCAGATCGTAGGGCACATGATCGAAGACGACTGTGTTATTAACACAATCCCGCTTCAAAACGTTACAGGAAAGATCCTCGCCATGGTTATCGAGTATTGCAAGAAACATGTCGATGATGTAGCTGAAGAAGAGAGTGAGGAAGTCAAGAAGAAGAAGCTTGAGCTCGAGACTTGGGACGCAGAGTTCATGAAGAATTTTGATCTGACTACGATCTTCGGACACATTCTCGCTGCTAACTATCTCAATGTCAAAGGCCTTCTTGATCTCACTTCTAATCCTATACACATTGTTTCCTAATCCTACCCAACGAATCCCAACAGTAGCCACAAGTGTAAGATCCTAAGACTCCTTTCCTAGACAGGTTAGTAAGACCTCAGAAGTTATAAGCGACAACTGTAATAAAAAGAGTAAAGTATTTGCAAAACTGCCCTGTTTTCTTGTAGTATAATAATGGGGACGAAATTAACAAGTTGCTAACTTTACAATATGATTTCCTTTACTATCTTTTTATTTACTTGCTATAATTCTTAAAAATATTTGTTAAATTAAAGAAGACTCCGAATGATATGGTATGTTGTTATTAAAATCTACACGTTAATTACTGTTGCGAAGTGTTGAAAAAGTAAACATATTAGAGAAAAAGTAAATGTCATAAAACTAATTATTTAAAAAGCTCAAAAATAAAAAGTCTCTCTATAAAATACAAATATGTTAAAACTTGGTGATACCAAAAATAAATTTTTACTTTAGATTAAGTTCAATCCTGTATTTTAATATAACAATAGTTAATCTTTTAAAAAATATTAAATTACAAAATAGTATAACATCTATAAAATCTAATCAATATATTTTTATTAGCATGTGTATAGTATATATGGGGTCAAATATTATTAAAAAGATAAAAGCCTAATTAAATTAGGATTGATTTTGTTTACCTTTCTCTGGGAAACAAAGGAAAAATATTACTATATTCCTAAATTCAACAATTGACCTACTCTAGATCTCACTAATTACAAATAGAGAAGTTACATAGATTTTTTAATTAGTTTTCCTTCAACAATCTCTCATTTAGTTTCTTCCATAAAATCTCCTAATAATCTTCTCTTTTTCCTCTAACCACAAAACAAATAATATGTCTTCGAATATGATTGTTTTGAACAGCTCCGATGGTGAAACTTTCGAGATTGACGAAGCGGTGGCTCGTAAATTACAGATCATAGCGCACATGATCGAGGACGACTGCGCCGATAAAGCAATCCCGCTTCATAACATCACTGGAAAGATCCTCGCACTGGTTATCGAGTATTGCAAGAAACACGTCGATGATAGTGATTCTATTGAAGCAACAAGCGAAAAAGTAGACGAGGAAGCCAAGAAGGAGCTCGAGACTTGGGACGCAGAGTTCATGAAAAATATTGATATGGGAACAATCTTTACACTCCTTCTCGCTGTTAACTATCTCAACGTCAGTGGTCTTCTTGATCTCACTTGCCAGGCCGTTGCAGATTACATCAAAGACAAGAAAGTAGAGGAAGTTCGAGAAATCTTTAACATCGAGAACGATTTCACACCCGAAGAAGAAGCAGAGGTCCGCAAGGAGTACGAGTGGGCTTTTGATATTGATCCTCCAAAAAACCCTTAAACGTTTAGTTTCGGTTTCTAATCGTCGATTTCGATGTTCTTTAATCTTAATTTGTTGATGTGTTTTATCTCTTTCTTAAATCGTTTTTCTCAAGTGTGTGATTGACTTGGTCTCTTTGATTTCATGGTTTGTGGTTGCTTTTGAATTTCATGGTGTTACTATGTTTAATAATTTTCACTTGGATATAAGCCAATGTATTTTTGCTAATCTATTTCCGGCGATTCTGAATTCTTCGTTAGGGGAACAGTAGAAAATAGGGTTATCACAATACATTTGTCCTTATCTAGAGTTTTCTCCAACAACTTTATATCTCAAACATACTTTAACAATTTCATAGATTTTTTTTGCTGTAGCTCTAAAATTATGCCTGTATAATTTTGGTTTTAGATTTTTGGAATGTAACTTTAGGTTTATCTGCTGGAGCTGTAAGTTTATTTGCTGGAGCTGTAAAATTAAATAAAAAATTATTGGTAAACATGGCTGTGACTTTTAAAATATTAAAATATTTGGTGAATATTAGTGTCTATTATATATTAATATTTTGTTTATACATTAATAAGTAAAAAATAGATTTATTAAAATTTCATTTAAGTAAAATAAATCATAAATTAAAATATTTAAAATGCAAACACATCATCTAAAACTTAAATAAAATAAATATAGATGACAAAAATCTATATATTTTTATAATTACTCGTCATGTTTAAAAATTTTTTTTTATCAAATACACAACATGTATCAGTGAAAAGCCAAATAAAATTTTCTAAAGCCCAAAATTTATGGTTTTAGACTTTTATTCCAAAATAGGAAAAAAACTATAAAAGTGACTGTAGATTTTTAAAAGTGGCTTTGACATTGAAAAATATTTATAAAGTATGATTGCTTTCAATTCAAATATTTATAAAGCATGATTGCTTTCAATTTAAGTTTTTAGACCAAAATATGGCTTTAGAA
This sequence comes from Boechera divaricarpa, assembly GCA_026770425.1. NCBI lineage: Eukaryota > Viridiplantae > Streptophyta > Magnoliopsida > Brassicales > Brassicaceae > Boechera > Boechera divaricarpa. Next base: position 17,845,327 of record CM049188.1, read on the forward strand.
AAGTTTAAACCTCCAACCAATCATCCTTCTACAATCTAAAATATAAAATAGCATGACAACAAACATTAAAAGAGTTTCCTTTTTTGGCTAAGTAACCGTCAAAATGGTTTGCCTCTCTACCCACAAATTTGAATTTTGGTTTGTGGTGTCTCCTTGATGTTCCTATCATTTCACTTTTGATACCTTAAAGTTTTGCCCCCTCTTGAGGTTCCTCATGAACAAGTTTTGTCTGTAACTTTATTACTACAATTTCGAAGCAATTATCAACTCATTAATTAACAATTTAACATCCACACTAGATCATCTTACCCATAAAAATATAAAATTTTCTTTAATTTATTTCGTTCAAATACATTTTTAATCAGCATCCAACAATAATCTCAAATCACAAAACAGAAAGAAAATATTGAAAGCAGCATGAAAGAAAAAGGTCCAAATGGAGCTTAATTAAGAATAAAACAAATAATATACTTATTAGCAAATTTTATTCTTGTTAGTCTTCTTAATCTCCACTAACTTCTTCCAGTAGGATGTGACTTCTTTCTGCGTCTCCTCTGGGGTCTTCTTAACGCCGTTAACATATCCGTTAGACATTTTGGCGTGAATCCTTGCCGGAAGCGTATCGAGCTCGTGAAGAACCTTCTCAAAGTCGGCGACAAGTCTCTCAGCTAAGGTTCGAGAGAAATCTTCTCGGATCACAACTCGGAGCACAGTGACGTGTTCCGCATCCCCGGGCATCGTGTAGGCAGGAACGATCCAGCCGAAGCGGCGGAGCGTTTCCACCACCTCGAACTCATCATGGCGGCTACTATCTTTGAGAGAAAATGCCACTAACGGAACGCCGTTTTCTTTGGAAACGATTTTAAAACGTCCCGTTTTCTCTAATCCTTCTCTTAAGACCATCATGTTTTCTCTGCAATTATCCATCACGTTGCGATATCCCTAAACCATAAAAAATGAAACATTATTAATTGTTCAATTATGCCAAGGAACGTTCAATTCAAATTTCATTTCGATTTTGGTAAAATCATTTGGTTTTTGAACTTTCTTAGTCAGAAGTATAGTAATAACTTGACCATTTAATATATATATATATATATATATATTTTGGGTTAAAGAATAACTTGAACATTTGACCCAAAAAAAAAAAAAAACTTGAACATAGTTTTTTTTTATTGACATTCGGTTTTTAACAGAAGTATAAACGAATTGTTATAAGAAAACAAATAAAGAAAAAAATATATATTGCTTGATGAAAAAGACTAAATTTTTTGGAAAGAGGGTCCACAGCCACCCAGTGGTAAAATAACCGGGTGCAAACTATCCAAAAAAACTAGATCGGTCTAATCGCACATAAATGAAACTATCTGATTTGTTTACATCCGAAAACGAAACTATCTAGTCTGTTACCATCCAGCGCGTTTAGTGCATTTTAATCCGATGAAATATCGTTTAAAAATCCGGTTAGTTAAACCAAACCTTGTTTTAAACTTATTTTTACCCAATTACAAACCTAAACCGCTCTATGGCTCTCAGCTTTCCGTGGCTCTCTCCTTCGTTCCTCTCCTAACACTCGTTACCACCGCCTCCGCCGCTTGAAAACCCTAATCCTTCATCCACAAAGGATATCTTCTCTCAATTTAATTCCCTCCAGACTCAGCTCTTCGAAGCCGTGATAGAGCTTCAAGAGATCCTCGATCTACAATTCTAGCTTATGCTCATAAGATTAGCTACACCACATTCTCTCCGCCGAAATTTGGTGCAGGGCAAGCACCTCTCTTTGCTGATCTCGATATCGGTTTACCAAAAACTGTAGAAAACATTGAGAAGAAGGTTGAACCGAGAAGGAGGTGAGGCGGTGGGAGTGTTAAAGACATTTTCTTGGTTCCTGATTGTTGGCAACAGATCTGAGCCGTTGGATTTGGAAATCTCTCTATTGTTATTGTCTTCTTCACGGTGTGTAGACTAGGGTTAACAGCATCAGATCGTACAATCTCAGGCGAGACTAGAGTTAACAAGTCCTGGCTCTCCCTCCGTACAAAATCCAACGCCTCCTCATCATGACCATCCAACGTCTTCTTCATCTTCCCAATCTCAGTTTCAACAGATCCAACAACAATCTAATCTACTCCCTTCCTCCACCATTGCCGCCGTTTCCTCAGCCTCAGCTTCAGTGGCTATATCATCCTCCGCTTTGCTATCGCTCCTTCCTCCACTGCCTCCAGCTCAAGCTCTTCTCCAGTAGATGGCGGTTTTGACGTCTAAGCTCGGTCTCATAATTGAGAGAAGAGACCAATTTTGCTACAATTTTGGATCTTTGGATGAAGCTGAATTTGGAAATTTGGATTTAGTTCAGGTGAAAATTTTGTTGAAGATGGGGTCAGATCAATGTTTTCACGATTGAATACACTCGAAATCATGTGAGAATTGGGGTTTTTACGTTTGTTTTTTTTTTTTGGTTTTATGTTTTCTCGGGTTAAAATCAGATAAAAACCAGGTTTAGTTTTAACTAACCGAGTTTTTAAATGCGATTTCATCGGATTAAAACGCGCTGGGTGGTAACAGACCAAATAGTTTCGTTTCCGGGTGTAAACAGATCAAATAGTTTCGTTTATTTGCAATTAGACCGACCTAGTTTTTTCGGGTGGTTTGCGCCTGATTATTTTACCACTGGGTGGCTGTGGACCATTTTTCCAAATTTTTTGAATTTCTCGGTTGTTAATCTATGAATATAGAAAACTTAAAAAGAACAAAACCAATTTAACCAAAATTAATTTGTTAAGTTTTTTTCGTTTCCGGGTGTAAACAGATCAAATAGTTTCGTTTATTTGCAATTAGACCGACCTAGTTTTTTCGGGTAGTTTGCGCCTAATTATTTTACCACTGGGTGGTTGTGGACATTTTCCCAATTTTTTTTGAATTTCTCGGTTGTTAATCTATGAATATAGAAAACTTAAAAAAAAACAAAACCAATTTAACCAAAATTAATTTGTTAAGTTTTTTTCGTTTCAAGCTTTCAAGTTTCAATATAGGAGAAGGTAATTACTAACCTCAAATCCAAGACGAATCAGCTGGTAGTACTGAGCAATCACTTGACTTGAACCTGGTTTATATTTTCAAGCATTAAGAATACATGAACACTTCCAAACGTACCATGCATATAATTCTATATATCTCAAAACTAAATTGTATATAAATATGGGAATATATACCTTTGGAGAAGTTAAGTGTGAAGGTGGGTTGGTCAGCGCCAAGATAATTGATATGGAAGATAAGTTCTTCAGGCAAATCGGATTTGGTTCTCCATACGACCCAACCGATACCGGCGTAAACCAAACCGTATTTGTGACCACTCACATTTATGCGCTTAACCAACGGTAACCGGAAATCCCACTCCAGCTCCGGGTACAAGAAGGGAGCAATAAACCCGCCACTCGCTGCGTCCACGTGAATCGGCGTGTCCCATCTGCAAATTGCGTTTCAGAAAACCGTTAAACCGGTCTCAAGCCGTTAAATTAATTATCAACTTTTTTGTTTATCGGTTTGGTTTAATTACCCGGTTTGCTTGTTCTTCTCGACTAGGAGGTCGTTGAGGAGCTTAACGTCTTCGAATGAACCGGTTAGCTTCGAACCAAGGATGGCCGCGACACAGATTGTGTTTTCGTCAACCATTTCGACCGCCTTTTCAGGGTCCATCACGTAATAATCTTCTCTTAGCTTTACTTCCTTAAGCTCCACTTCAAAATACCTTGCGAATTTCTCCCAGCAAACCTGTTTTAACCGGAAGTTGAGTAAAACATAGACCTAAAAACAGGTTTTATATTTCACCAATTTTAGTTTGGTTTACCTGAACATTAGCTCCGGTTACGATATTGGGCTTATCATAAGGAAGCCCTTGGGCCGTACGCTTATTTTGCCACTGTCTCTTAAAGGCTAATCCGGCCAACATAATCGCCTCCGACGATCCCACGGTGCCGACACCAACGGCTGCTTCACCATCACCAAGCGGCGCGTTGAAGAGACGCGCGATCATGTTAGCACATCGGTTCTGAAGCTCAGTGGTGACAGGGTACTCGTCCATGTCGACGTAGTTCTTGTTGATGGACTCCATCATGAGCTTGTCACACTCTGGCCCCATCCATGTGGTCACAAAGGAGGCTAGGTTTAGCCTCGGGTTACCGTCGAGCATTAGCTCGTCGTTGATGATTTGGTACGCTGCTTCTTTTGGGATTGAGTTCTCAGGCAACTCAAATCTGATAATGATACATTAAGTAAAAACTACGAAAATACCCCTTAATAGTATAACACACAAAAAATTCTACTATAACATTATCCAAACCCGAAAAAATCGATTCAAGGTTAAATGTTACTATTGTAACATGAAAACATCAGACAAAAAAAAAAAAAAAAATAGTGTTTCAACTTGTTACCGTGGAAGAGAGTTGCGGACATAACGAGAAGCAAAAGTTGAATGGATTGAGACATCCGATTCCGAAGCTGTCTTAGACAAAACCATCTTCTTTGAATTCACTCAAATTCTTAGAACTTTGATTTTTGGGTTTGAAATGAGCTGAGGTAATAATGTGTAGTATTTTGTTTGTAGTTGAAGAATGTTGTGTGAAATTAGAAGGAGAGGAGCAAATGGTATATATATATAGTGGCGAGATTGTGTCTCGTCGTTTCGTGTTTGCAACGTGAAAGGAAGCATCGCTGGTCTTTTGTAATAGTAAGACCAATGAATAAATACTTTAAACAATTAATTAATTTAAATGTACCTTTTCTTTCTTAACCAAAAAAAAAAAAAAACTTTTAACAATTAATACTTTTATAAAACAAATACAGTTTTATATCGTCTACAGATTCCAACTGTCATTTTTGTGTTGGAGTTTTTATTAGTTATCGTAAATGAGTTTCTTTACAACTCTTGCGATACATTTGTATTCCTACCTAAAACTGTTAAACATAACGTTAGTTAACATAGTCCTTGGCTTTGATATGATGAGTGTAAAATCACGTCATTTAATTCATTTTCGCACTTTCAGTTATGTGAATATTAACAAAGCGGTAAAATATAAATAGATATCAGATAATATAGTTGTCGTGATTCTTTTTTTGTTGTCAATGTAATTTAGACCGTAAATAAGCTAGAAACCAAATTCGAACTCGTATTGGTATCAACAGTAAAGGACATTGACTTTTAGTTTCGTTTTCTGTTTGTCGATTTCGATGATCTTTATTCTTTGTGATTGACTTTGTCTCTTTAGTTTCGATTTGTTTTAGTTTCATGGTGTTATGTTTGGTTCTTTACTTGGAGTCTTGGATATAAGCCAATGTTTTTTGCTAATTTATTTCCAACCAAAAGCCTCCGGCGATTCTGATTTTTTTTTGTCGGGGGGCTGCCGTTTGTGGAAGCCTTGGGCACTGAAAATTTATCATGATCCTTGATACATGTGCGGATGTGCCCTATCTAAGGTTCTTATTGCGCTTATCCTTAAGGAAAATATGATACTTTTGGTCCAGCCGTGGTTGTGTAACGTAATTGGTTCTCAAAGCAATGAGTGAGTGGTCTATAAGGTTGCACCATGACACCAAGTCTTCACAAAGCATGAGTTTTAACTAGATGCATATATTACCCAAATGCACTTGGCTCAACCGATTATAGGAGTGTATACGTTGTGTGATTGTGTCAATGCTACTGGACTTGAGTTCGAGTATTATGTGCTGCATATGGGAAATGATGGTTTTACACTATTGAAATTGCCACAAATATTACCAAAAGTTGGTTCTGAGCCTGCAAAGATTATGGGCAGGACAGGTCCAGATTTTGTAACTTCTTCGTTATAAACGATAAAGAAAAAAAAAAGCTTAGGTTGCACGAGCTAGACCACTAAACAACTAATATCAGAGCATGAGCTAGAATAAGACATTGCCTTACCCATCTATTAAGTCGATGTGTTCTCCGATTAAACAGGGTAAATAAGAATACCGATGCCGAATGGCAACATATTATTATCCTCACAAGTCAAAAGGAACCAAACAACCAGAGACTAACATAATTTAGGGTTTCCTAACTAAGGAAAATAATGGGCCTATTAAGCAAGAAGATTATATTATTGTGGGCCCTTTAAAGCCCAGTTATATACCGCTCAACAGCGCATGAGCCGATTAACTCATTCTACAATGTTACTCATTCTCTTTCTTTTTCACCCATTTTACACTAGACATTTAGATTTTTAGTCTAGTTCTATTCAAATTACGCTATATTGACCAAAGAACATTCGACCAATACACATGTGCGCTAAAGTTCTATATGAGAGGTAAATATACAATCGTGGAAGGAGCAAATCTTACAAATATTTTCCTAAAAAATGATTACAAATACTTTCACATTTAGAAATCGGTAATATGATATATCAATTTTATGGGTTTGAAACATTTTGATAAAAATATATATATATAGGTGAGATGGTTAGGGCTTAATTATGTTTGTTGGGCGACGTGTTGTATTTCCAAATCGATAAAAATTGCATGACGCATGCTTTTCATCTCTTTCTCTCTCGAGTTGCTTGGAAGTTGAGCGAACCCTTTTACTTTGCTTCCAAGTTTAATAATTATAATTATAATAATTATTATTGTTCATTATTATCAATAATTCTCATAGAATCATCATATCGATGTCGATTTCCAAGTTGTTCATGATGGAACAAGACCTTCCTAAACAAATTATCACTCTTTTACGTCAATATATTATGTGTAAATTACAAGATTTCTCAAATTTACGGTAAACGATAAATAATTAATATAAATTTTAATAAGCAGATATAGACTACTTTTTGTTACGATGTTACTATATTTAAAAGTTTTTGTAGCTTAATACCCAAACACATGATGACGACAATAAAAATCCCCAGGGCAAATGATATTTTTATCATTGTGGTGTCACGGACACATGAAAACATATACAATTAATTTTTATTCTAGCTAGGTCCACATAATTGTTTATCAATAAACAAATTAAAATGATTTTTTTTTTTTTGCAAAGATTAATTACTTCTGTTGTTTTTTTCCCTTGTTTTCATATCAACACAATAGAAAACATTATATTCTATTTTCTCGGAGATATCTATCTACTGGTGTAAAATTATTGAGGCACTTGACATTGTCACAAAGCATAAAGGTTTATTTATAATTAAAGAAGAAAACAATTAAAATCTACAATTTTCCACATTCGGTGGGAACAAACGACACCGTTTCTTTCTCAAGATCATGAAGTACATTAAAATTCTGCTGCTGAACATTTCCGAAAATAGACATCCCATTAGAACTTCCCATGGCCAAACACAAAACGCCGGTACTCGAATCCGCCACCATGTAATTCTCTCCGGGAAGCTCCAAATCCGCACCTTTAAAATGAAAAATCAGCTTAGGAACAGCAATATTCTTGGCGACATTAGGTAACTTGAAGCACAAGTCAAGTCCCGTCGATCCCGAGTCATCGACTGGTAAACTCATTCGAGAAGTAAACTCCTCCTTCAACGCCTTAAAAGCGGTCTCCTCGAGATACGTAATGGTCGTGCCAGAGTCTATGATCATGCCTCCGGTTCCATCTTCGGCTAGTTCGAAAGTAGACTTTTCAACAGAAAGGCGTTTTGCTCCAACGGTGATGCCTTGTAACTCAAGGTAATAGAACGAAGGCTGATCCGGATTTCGTAGCAAAGACATCGTTTTGATGACTTCGCCATCTAAATTTGCACCGGTTTTATTGATGAAATCCGTGGCTGAAGATCCGATAAACAATGAGCTAGATGCTTCACTATCCTCAATCGAGGTCAAACAATAAGAGAATTTAGTCTCTTTGAGCTGAGAAATAAGCGAGAGCGGTCCCCGACCAAGACCTACCAGCCCTGACCCTTGTGAGAACCCGTCTCCTTCATTCTCAACCCCACACCCAAACCCGATACCAGAAATCGAGTTCTGGTCCTCGAAAGTGAACGTTTCCGTGGCCATGAGCCCTCTTGTGGATGAGTAATCTCCATAAGTATACAAATACTCACAAGCATCTTTGTCTTGGTTGCAGTTTGATCGAGGCAATGCGTTGCAAAGACCAGAAGAGCACCCTACTTTCGAGTAAGAGGAAGAATTCTCCGGGTCAAAAATCGGAGTTGGTTGATCGAAACATTCAGTACACGGCTTGCATTGAGTCCATATAAGGTCACTTCCGGTATCAACAATAGCCGAGTATTTAACCGCCGGGTTTCCAATAGATAACTCCATAAGAAACTCACCGCTTCCTCCATGAGTAGGTGCTTTAATGTTATTAGTATCATCAGGATTAGACGCTACAGCCAAAACAGCTACAGCTCCTAATCTGTTTAACCTGTGGAATCCACGGTTAATCCCTCTTTGAATCTTTTGGATCTTGGTGAGGTTTTTACCGGAGTCCACATGTTGAAGACTTAATCGAAAACCGGATCTTGGAAGGTTTTTCGGAGGAGGACGGTCGATTAATGATCTTCTTGATGATGAAACCGCGATTAAACATGAGAAAAGAATAAGAAAGAAAGGAAATAATAAAGAAAATGAAGAAGAAGAAGCCATGGTTTGTGTGTGTGTGTGTGTGTGAGTGGATTGATGAGAGATTAAGGGAGTGTTTATATAAAGAGTTATTAGGACACAAAAAGAAAGAGTTACAGAACAAAGTTAGGCATGTAAGAAGATAGACATTGATGTAACTTCCCTACTTAAAATGAGGAGAGGCTGTTTAAGAGATCCATTCAAACAAGCAAGCCCCGTTCTTTCGTCGTTAGTTGAGAAAACTTTTGCGTTTTTCTTTTCTCCTCACTAATACTGTTGGAAAATGTTAAACAAGAGATTTCTTATATGGGCCTGTTTTAATTAAGCCCACTAAAACAACGCACATTGTAAGTTTAGTGATAGCTTTTGGTCAATTTTGTGATAAAAAGCTTTAAACTTTATGCTCATACTTCACAGTTCACACGTTCTATGGAGAATTCGAGTGTTGAAGTAACCAATCAGAGACATGCTACATTAACTTTACTAATGTAGTTAATGTTCTATTGCAAGGCTAAGTAAAGAATTTATTAGACAAAAAGGAGTCAAACGCAATGGCTTGATTCTTCTATCTTTCATGTCAACATACAGAAAAACAAAAGAAACATTACAATGTCGATTATCTAAGTTTTGTCCAGATATCAAGATTCAGCTGGCTTGTTCCAGACTTTTCACTGTTCTTGTTTCAAGTTAAGAGTTGTCAACAAGTTTAAGTCCCCAGCTAATATCTTCACAATGTCTAACGTGTGGCACAACATTACCAGTGTCAGTTCCTTGCTTTGCTTTGCAATCGTAGTAAGGAGGAGCATGGAAACAAGGATCTGGCGACATAGCTCTACCACAAGGTGGATTTGGGTTGGTTTGATTCTCTTGCTTATACAGAATCCAAGCTCTTAATCCTCCAAGTCCTTGAGCTACATACCCAAATGTAGACCAAGCACTAATAACCAACTTATCGGTTAAGCTCAGTAAGTACATCTCGGCCCAAGCTTTCCTGTTATGCATTAGCTTCTCTGTTTGTTGATGTCCTTCATGACTTGGCTGATGTATTCCAATCACATCTCTTGTTACAGTTGGGTTTTCCCAATACATTGTTTTCAAGATCTCAAAGTATCCTGTTGTTAAAGAAGTGACCAAGACAGATTTGAGTTTCAAGTCTTCTTCTGATGGCTGCTTGTGTTGTTCTTCTCCTTTGCTTAGTTTAGGTAGCAAATCCTCGTTTTGAACGCACGAAATGATTTGCTTTGTGACTCGAGGAGATACGCCGGATTTCTCATCAAAGACTCTTATTTGAAGACCAATCCTCTCATCTGCTTTGGCTAAGTAAGCTTGATAGTATCTTGTGATTAGTCCCCACACATTATTTGAAGGATGGAAAAGGTAACGACCCAAATGGTGAAATACCGTTCCTTTCTCAGGAAACATCATACCGAGCTCTTCCTCGAAAGAAGGAATCAAGAAGAGAGATGGTGCAAAGAAGTTGTTTGTCCTCATGATCAACCAAGGAACATTCTTTAAGAGATTCTGATCTTCTGCGCAGAAGAACATTTTGTCGTGGTCGTTGTAATCGTGAGCTAGATGGAGATAGAGATGCGACAGAGACGAAACTGAAGATCCATTAATGAGTTTCCTCTTCAGCATATCTCCATGGCAATGAGCTGAGTTTTGACCAAAGCCACTAAACTGATTAGTCAAGGTGAAATCTTTCGGTAATAACCAAGTGGTATCGAGGAACGATTCACAGAATAAATCTGCAAATTGCTCTCCTCCTTCAACGAGCAAGACCCTATCCGTCAACATTGCATAGAGAAAAGCAGAAGTAATACTAATAATCCGGTTTCCTAATCCGCTAAACGACATCCAAACAACATACTTGCATCCTTCTGATTCCGAATCACCGGTTTGTTTCAGTTTAAGCAGTTTTTCCGCATTGATATATTGTCTGGTTCCCGGTCCACATCGTCTATGAAGCTCTTCATAAGCTCGAAGCTTCGAAATTAGATGTAAAGAAGGTCTATACGGAGAAGCTTTACGGTAGAGGTAAGATTGGTATCTACTCAAGCAAGAATCTTTCTTAAAACCAGGAACAAGTAGTCCTCCAAGCAGAGACAAATCTACAGAATCTGATGAAACATTCAAAGAAGATTATTAATATATCCCCAAAGCAAAAGAAGAAAGTAAGTTAAACAATGTATCATTGTCTTACCTTTTTGTTCCTGATCTCTCTGCAATGTTGAACCATCTGAGAATGTCAGATTTGGTTCCGGTTCCATTCGTATGATTCTGGAGGCTTCTACAAAGCTATTTCCTTGATCATATCCAAACATGGCTACGATTACTAGCAAGACAGGGATAATAACCATGAAAAAAGCTAAGATCTCTGTGATTCTCATTGCTCCCAAGAATCTGCATCTCTTTTCTTGGACTCCAAATTGTTCTTCCGGTTCTTTATCGATGGCTTTGGAAAGAGGTAATCTTCTTCTGGAGGGATACATATCTATTCAGAAACCCTAAGATCTAAACAAAAAAATGGAAATAGAAATAAAATCTGATCCCTCCCTTTTACCTTCTTCACTGTTACATGGAAAAAGAGTAAGAGAAGAAGCAAAGATCATCAGATTCACGTTTTAATGCAACAATACAAAAAAAAACGGAGACTTTGGTAATAAAGACTCAACCTTTATGCTCTTGTCTTATCTAATTTGAGAAAATGTCAAAAAGCACAAAAATTGACTTTATAAAAGCTAATTTAAGAAGCAGGAGCGTGTTACATGATACATAATAATCAAAAACGGAGTAGGGCAAAAACAAAATCATACTAGCTTAAGTCCCCAGCTCATATCCTCACAATGTCTCACATGAGGAACTAGTTTTCCCGTATCGATACCCGTTTTCAATTTACAATCATAGAATGGAGGCGCGTGGAAACAAGGTTCCATCGACATAGCCCGACCACACGCAGGATCAGGAGCTGTACGGTTCTCGGGTTTATAGAGTATCCAAGGCTTTAAACCTCCAAGACCTTGAGCTACATATCCAAATGTAGACCAAGCACTTGTCACAAGATTATCTGTCATACTCAAAAGGTACATTTCCGCTAGAGCTTTTCTGTTATGCATCTTTTTCTCTGTCTGCTGATAACCTTCTTGGCTGGGCTGGTGAACACCGATGATTTCTCCAGTCAATGTTGGATTTTCCCAATACATACTCTTTAGATTCTCCGAGTAGCCTGCGCTCAAAGATGTGACAAGCACAGCTTTGTGTTTGGGGGTTCTGACTTGGTGAGAGCTTTCTACTAGTGTGTCTACTTCAGGTAGAAGTTTCTCTTTATGAGTACAAGCTGAAATCTGATCCATTACATGCTGAAATGGACCCACGCCTACATCGAAAACTCTTACTTGAATCCCAATCTTCTCATCCGCATGTGATAAGTAAGCTTCGTAGTACCTCGTGACTAGGCCCCATATTTGGTTTGTTGGGTGAAAAAGATATCTACCTAAGTGATGAAAGACGGTTGCTTTCTGCGGGAATAGCTTGTTTAGTTCATCTTCGAAACCCGGGATTAGCCATAGAGATGGAACAAAGTAATTGTCTGTTTTGACGATCAACCAAGGGACTTTCCCAATTAAGTTTTGGTCTCCTTCACAGAAGAACATCTTATCATGATCTCCATAATCATGGACAAGATGAAGATAAAGGTGAGACAAAGTTTTCTCGGTATCAATCGCCTGATTCTTCACCATATATCCGTAACAATGAGAGGATTCCTGATTCAACCCATCAAATTGATCCGTCATTGGGAAATCTAGAGGCAGTAACCACGACATACTGGGAAAGGGCTCACAAAAGAGATCATCCATGTCTTTCCCTCGGTCAACAAGCAACACTCTATCCGTCAAAAGCGCATAGAGAAAAACCGAGGCTAGAGAAAGTATCCTGTTCCCTAACCCGCTAAAAGAAATCCACACAACATATTTGCATTCACCATGGCCATCAATATGCTCTTGATCAAGTTGCTTTAGAGCTTTCTTATAAGATTCAGTACCCGGACCACATCGCTTATGAAGCATTTCGTAGTTTCTAAGCTTAGAAACAAGATAAGGAGAAGGCTTGTAAGGTGAAGGTATACGGTAAAATACTGATTGGTACCTACTGAGGCAAGAACCTTCATCAAAACCAGAAGCAAGTAGTCCTCCGAGAAGCTTATCAGAATCATTTGAATCTACAAAACAAAATAGAATCAAAGAAGAATCTAAAACGGGGAAAGAAACAAACGAACATTCTAAGCTAAAGACCAAACCAAAGAGCACTTTTTCACCTCAGACCAAAAAAGCAGTCTTGGGACCAACAAAGACTCAATTTTTTATGGCATGAAAATTCCAACTAGCTTATGACTTTAGATCAGAGTAATCTCCATGAAACATAACCTAGTTTTGTCACCACTCATTGCAGATTCTAAACTGTGAATCACATTAACCTTAAAACGCAAAACCAAACAATCTTGCTCATATCAATTCAAGAGAATCATCTAAAAATAGAAACAAAGATCTAAAACTGAAATCGACAAAGAGCTATGGACATATAAAGGCAAATGCTTAGTGTAAAAACGAGATCTAAACTAATAAAGCTCAAAACTTTGACTTGGAAGAACACATACCGATTTTAGTAACATTGGAGAAAGCTCCGCCGTCGAGAACTCTCGCTCCGGCGAAACCCATTATCCGATTTGAATCAGATGGGTGGTGGTTGAAGATCATTGAGAATGCTACTAGTACAGAGAAAACTATCAAGCAAGTAGTGAAGGTTCTCGTGAGCTTCATCGTACCGGAGCTGAGATACTTCATTGGAAGTAGTTCGGAGAAATTAACGGAGTTTGAACCGCCGGTGGTGGTTCTGATCGGAGACGATCTTCTCCTATACGGATTCTGATCCATTGATTGCTCTTGGGGGAGACAGAGACAGTCACCGACTTCATTACTTTAATTGAGAACATGTCTCCACGACATAGTTTAGTTGGAATATAACATATTTCAGTTGAACGTCTTTACTTCTACATTATTACATTTTACACCATAAAACTTTGTATTATATTTTGACCCTAATGTAGCAATGTAACATGTTAAAATTCGAAAAAGTAAACCATGTTAAAATTTACATATTTTGTACGGCTGTCAAAATTTTATATCACATTAATTCATAGTTGAATCTAAAATTCTAACAAATGACAAAATTAACTTTAATTAATAAGATAATTAAAGAGGAAAATCTTAAAATACCATAAAAGAAAACTTGTTTTCCAAGAATAGCACCACTTGTTTTAGGTAATCTTCCTAAGTTTTTAAGAAACTATTTCCTAAAAGTTAAGAAAACTTTTCATAATCAAATTTGCGTAAATAAAGTACATTTATTACCAACCGTCATTAAGGGTTTTAGAGAGGGGTTTTAAGCTTCCACTTGTGTTCTTGACTTGCAAGTTGCAAATTGCAACCTAACTCATCTATCAGAACCAGATCACAATGTCTTCTTTGAATCCGAATGCTGAGAATTCCGAGACCAAATCAAAAAGCGGTAACGATCTTTAGCTCATCAAGGAGGAGATTCATCTGTTAATTCGCAAGATCCGAACAAATCCAAAACAGTAAGTTCTGATGATAATTTGAATGAAACTAATAAGGAGAAAGAGGAAGACTGTGATGAGTGTTGGCTTCGTCGGTTTTTGAAAAGAGGTGGGTGCAAGGATGCATTCATAAGAGTTGATAACTGTGAGGACTGAGGATGGCACGAAATGTCGAGATGCTAGATTGAAGCTGAATACATGTATGTATGCTAACGTCAATTACTATGGATAGTATCTGGCAATGCAGAAAGCGATGTTTACTCAGTCGTTAAAGGAGTTGGAAAAAGGTGAGGAGGCAGCGGCTGCGGCGAAGAAGAAGAAGAAGGAAGAAGAAGAGACTAAGGGAAAGAGAGGGATTATCAGAATGTTTTCGATCTGAAGTTTGAATGTTTCTGATTATTACTTTTGTTGTTTGTGGGAAGAATTTGGTTTTTAGGTCATTGCTTTGCTGATGCCCGTGAATGTTTCTCTCAATGAAACTAATTTTGTTTCTTTTGTGAATTTGGTACTTGTTTCACACGAAAGTTATGTGTTTGCGTTTAATTAATAGTTCTTTTTTCATTAAATATTTTTACATATTGTAAACGGAAACCAAAAAACAAAACATTTTCGCCGACTTAAAATTGTTATTTTCTTTGAATATATACGGTAAACGCAGACAACAATCGAAAATTTAGTAGTATGAGCAAGTTAGATGCAATATTTGGAGATTAATCACTTAGTTTTACGTGTCTTTCCTCTACACATGAAAAACTTATTATTATATTTAGATAACCCAAAATGAGAAATACAGAACTCAGAAGTACATTGCTTAATGAAGTCTATCTACCCTTCTTCCCCTAACACTTTTTAAGTGTTTCTTCCATTCAATTGCCTCCTGCAAATCAGTGACCCTAATTACTATGGTCAATCTAGCAAATATCCTTTATCCTGAATGTAACATCTCTTTGATCTCAATGAACCAGCTTTAGTCTAATCCAATCCTCCTCTTCCTCCTCCTCGATGTGGATGACTCCGTCTTTACATCATCTAAGACTAGAAACCGGAAAAAAAAAAACTAGTTGTCTTTGTCGTCATCCTCGTCGTAGTTAAACGGTAATGGAACCGTCTTGAATGCTCGATACTTCCCAACATTGTTCAAATGCTCGTTCTCTAACCTATTTTTTGCATAAGCAAATCCCCAAGAAAGTTATTTTATATGTTGTGACGGTAAATAGCGCGGATATATGGTGAAGAAAAATTGCAGAAAAGTATGTTTCTCACCTGAAGAAATTCCATATCCCACGGCGGATAATCTCTAGACTGGCAACAACAGCAACCATCGTCTGTCTGTGCATGAAGGAGAAATTGAAATCTAGAACGGTCTGCAGCCACGCGAACCTCAGCAAGATGTTCAAGATCTGCACATTTTTTTTGAAGGGTTATGATCAGTTTTGCTCCAGGATTTTTAAATGATGTTTTACTATATAGTTTACGCTTACCATCGCGATAAAGTATACATTCTTCTGAGGGACAAGGAGTTTATCCCGGAGCCAACGGTTTTTAGATTTCCTGTTAAGAAGCCCCCAGTCATAGACTAAGTCCCAGTAAGTACAGAAAATGGCAGCAATAGCTGAGAAGATCCCAGCTAATATTCTCCAGACAAATTGATTATCCTCGTCGACACTGTAAGTCGTCCTCAAGCAGACGGCCACTATAGTCAAGAAGTACTTGAGGCCATTGTATCCTTGTTCTGGGTTTTTCTCTTCAAACAGTCGCCTCAAACACTGCAAAAGTATAGGTTTTTTAGCAAATCTTATATGAATGAAGAGAGTTTTGAACGGTTGGATTTTGTATGAACAAAATTTGTACCTGAAGGAGACGAGAGACGTATGGAATGACAGCAACAATGAATAAGAAAGCATTGTAGGCATCTGAATCTGTGCAAGTGTTTATTCTATGTTTGTAATCTCCCCAACCGTAGTGACATATGTAAAATTGGATGCTTCGAAGAGCTTGCACCTGACTTGTTAACTGATCGCCCACCAAGAAATCAGGTAAAGTTACCTGCAGGAGAAGTCGAAAATTAAGATTTTTAGATATGTTGAAGTACAATTATCAATATTTATTTTTCATGATCAATATGAGCCGTTCAGTTTCTGTTCCTACCTTGTAAAGAGGTGCAGCAAGGCAGTGAAAGAGGCATGTGAGGAAGAAGAAGCGACTTGAGCGGTAGAAGATGTTGAATGGTAAGACTAGAACTACAAACATACCCTAGATCACAGAGTTATTCCGTTATTATTGTCATATCGCTGATTTTCACATTTAAAAGCTGATTTTGGATTTATAGACATACAGTGAGCAGGAAAAGAGGAAGAAGTTCCGTTAATGCTTGGTAATCTTTAGTTTTGGGGTCAACCTCCATGTCAAGATTGGCAAGTATACAAAGAAGTGCAAAGACTCCAATGCTTAATCCCACAAAAAGAACTTGTCTATAGCCGAGTTCAGTTCCGTGCTTAAACCCAAATATGAAAGAATAATTCACTCGATACCGCCTCCAATAGTATATATTACCAGCATACATAAGTATGTGCAGGACGATGAACCCGAACAAACTGTAAGAACAACAAAGAAGGCAGCGTGCATCTAAACAATAAGTTCCACCCCGAATTTCTGGTATATATTCATGAAAACAGGGGAAAAAATAGAGTTTACCTGTAAAGAGGGAACATAGTGTCCATGTACTGTTTTTGGCCTTCCTCCTGCAAAATGTTTCGGGTGCGTATAATCGCGAATAGAGCCACAACTAAAGAAAACACGCATCCACCCAAGAAGCCTGAAATCGAATTCCACATTAGAAATTGACCAGCAAAATCTCATGTACAAAAAAAATCAGAGAAGATGTATCATATCCAATTCCACCTGTAGAGAATGTAATTCGATGTCTCTCTCTTTTAGCTTTCGGTCTCAAGATGTTCATTCCTTTTCTCCTGTTAGCATTCGCGAAATGCTTTATAAACGTCGCTTCAACACGCTCCATGAGTCTCGTAACCTGTGAGAAAAGAGAAGATCAATTTGAGAAGAAACATAGATAGTATCAACCAACTGAATTGAGAAAAAAAAAAGACCTAATGAAAGTTATACCTCATCAGAGCTTCCAAGGTAAGAGTTATCAATCATTTTCATGTAAGACTTCGAAGCATGCCTTGAAGTTATCTGTTTAAGAGTAATTTCGTCGAACACCTTTCAGTCATACTTCAGACCCCCCAAATCAAAAATCTCAACCTCAAACCAAATCTTACCTTATCATACTTTTTCAATATCTTCGAAAACGCCAATTCATTCAAAAAGCTGCATCGAATCTCAAATCCATCAATCATAAAACTCCATCAACCTGCTTTGATCATCAAAAATTCAAACATATACGAGTATGTACCTGTAGCTTTTGAGTAGCCGAAGCTTCTGGTAAAACTCAACGAAGGCGCGTCTGAGCTTAGCTTCGACTTTCCTCAGATTTTCTCTGCTAAATTTAAGCTCCGTCAAATTCGCGACCTGGAGAACACATTTAATGGTGGAACGAGGCGTATCCTTCGTATGATTCATCTTGACACGATCCAAAACCTCGATCGGAGCTGGCCTCGCAGCTTTCAACTTACTCACGTCACCGGACACTTCGCCGGAAACGACGTTATCTTCTTCTTTCTCTACATCGTCATCATCATCTTCTTCGTCAGAGGATTTACCAGCTTTGCTCGATCCTCCTTCCTGTATCGCTTCCATGTGAGCTTGAGCTCCAACCTTCACTGCAACCAAACCAGAATTTCAAAAAAAGAATCATATTTCATGGTTTATGAAAACCGGATAATCAAATCATTAATTAAACCGGATAGTGTTCATAATCACTGCATGTCTGCAACAATATACCAGAGAAAGAAACAGATCAATTGCAATTCGGCCATTCAAAACGGTTATGGCTCGACAAAACCGAATCAACCAATCAAACCGGAGAGATTGCTTATTATAGTCACCGACTCAGTGAGTTAGGTTGTACTTACTGGATCTAGCTCCGGCGGGAGTAGAAGCAGCGACGGCCGCCGCAGAATTAGCAACATCAGAAGCTAATCGAGTCATCTCCACCATACGTTCCTCCCATGGCCAACCATCAGGATGTTCAACTTTAACCCTAAACGCGATCAAAGCATCCATTTGCTTCTCAAGCATCGCAGCTTCTTTCATCACCTCTTCAACTTTCTCTTTATAAAATTTCTCAACTTTATTGAATTCATCATCTAATCTCCGGAAAAACACCATCTCGTACTCCCCTCCTTCCTCCGACGCCATTAAAAACGTCGTCTCGTAACCATGACTCGCGGAGTGAACCAGAATCGGCGCCGTCACAGGCTTAATTCCTTCCTCTATATCGTCGTCGGAATCTGAGAAATGTCCGATCGGACCACCACCGCTGTGTCCGTGTCCGCCGTGGTGGTGTTTCTTTTTTCTCGGAGACGTCGAGAGTAAACCACTGAATGCTCGATGAAGAGTCATTTTCCGGTGAAGTCCGTGATGATGATGATGACCACCGTGACCGTGAGGATTGGTTTTGCGTTTGAATTTGATGATATCTTTAAGTTGAGATTTAAGATTATCATAATCCATGTAAGCTTCATGCCATTCCGGTACCATTTGAGACGAGAACTCTTTCCCGAACTTCATTTTTTTCGTCTCCGATCTCGAGAAAATCTTTGTCTGAAATCTTATCTATGTTATTTTTTTAAATTTTTTTTTTGTGTGTGTCTGAAGAAGAAGAAGAGTGAAGAAGAAGACAGAGGAAAACTTGTTAGATGTGAAAAATAGTGACTGGTCAGTGACATATATATAAATAAATTATGGGTCAATTTCTCTTGATTTGTTTTGGCTAAAATATAATTAAAAAAGGGATCTTTTCAATCTTCGTCGTTAGTTGAAAGTTGAAAGACTTGAAACACATTTACCAGTGTGTTTAGATTGGGCAACCAAAGCGCGTGTGGACTGTCCCACCACGGACCTTAATAATATAGGAGTAGATAGAAAACGAATAGAACACGCACAGCTAATAAATATTAAAAAATTTGAGATACCAACCTGAATTATTCTAATACAAATGAGATAGAAAAATTGGAGTGAGGATGTTGACCAAAAAAAAGAAAAATTGGAGTGAGCATACTTTTTTTTTTTTTTACACTAAAATGTTTTTTTTTTAGTATTTAATACTAATCAACCAAAATATTTACGAGGGAGAAGATTTGGATGCACTGAATTCGTGAAAATGTAAGTCGGGATTAGTCTGATCATGAGGTTAGAGGTGGCAAAAAAGTATGTGCATGCATCAAAAGCAATTCTGGTATAGTGTATCAGCTTCTCGGGTTATAGATTTCCGAATTTTAAAAACAGTAATTAGAGTATTAAGATTCTATGATTATGATTAGATTTTGCGATTCAAATGTAGAAAGAAATCAAAATTATATTATTGATAATGAAGAAAATCAACAAGGCTTGAAAGTTTCCAAAATTTTGTGAAAATTTTCCAAACATTTATAAGTTCGTTAGAGTTTGCGTGATTGGTTGTGTCTTTGAAACCTGTTTACAGCCATATTTGAATCTAAATCTTTAAATTCAAAACAATAATGTTTTACATCTATTTTTCAAAGGTAAAACTATTTTTTTTTTTTTTTTGCTGTAGAAAGTTAAAAACTTAAACCATAAATTTGGTATTTGAAAAATTATGGAAAGCTGACTCTGCAAACTATTTATTATAGAAAGTTGATTCTACAGCCTAAATTCTAAAGTTACAGCAAAAAAAAAATCCACAAATCAAATTGTACAGCAAAAATCATAAATCTACGGCCACGATCAATCAGACACTTTCTAAAAATAGTTGTAAAAAGAAAAATTTGTGATATTTTATAGTTGATAACATTCCAGTTACGCTTGAAATAAATCATGAAATTTTGCCAGTTACCAAAAAGAATAAAATTTCAAATTCTTTTTGATACTATCGATAATTTCAACCAAAATTAACACATTCTTCAATTAACAGTACAACTGCAAACACATGATTTGTGTCAATTTGCGGATAAATTAACATATGTAAATACTAAATATATGTCAATTCGTGAATAAAAGTGTCTACCAAGAATAATAAAGTTGTTTCGTTAAGAAAATGAAAGTTCAACAACCTAAAATATATAAACTTGTACTCTTGCAAATTATCCCTAAAAGTTTGACTAAATCGTCTGCATTTGGTCCGGTTTTTCCTACACCGATTATATCGCCTATCTTACACATATTTCATAGCATATATATCTTATCTTGTCTTACCAGTACCATCTAAATCATTAGTTGATATATATATAGTAATTATTATTATTGTACAGTGCCACTTTACTGTTCTTAAATTAAGAAACTACTCGTATATATCCTGTGATTAAGTTTAATGTACGTAGTATATTTTATAATAATATCTTTATTTTTTAATGTTTTTGGTCAAAATATACTGTACGAACAAAATATTTTCTTGAAGATCTCGAACTTCGATCTAAACGGTAAGTTATCTTAATTTTCTTGAAATAGTAATTACTCTGGTCTTAGCTTTACATCATTACATATTCTTATGTGATATCGAAGCTGCAAACGTGAATCTAACTATTTGGACTTAAAAAGTCATCAGTCAATATTCAAAATGATTCTTTTTTCGTTTACAAACAAAAAAAAGAGCACATGTCGTTTTACCATAGAGAAAAAAATGGTTTTAGTATTCACAAAGATTACGATCTGACAAGAACGATCGACTTCGTTAAATTCAAAAGATCTTTACTTAGCCACTGAATAATAGAATGTATGAGTCAAAGTATAAACTCCAGTCTCCAAACAATTTTTTTTTTGTTTTGAAATTAACTGAAATTATTGAGATATAAACACTGATTATCAATAAAACTTGTAACATAATTTTAACTTGAAATTACAAAATAAAACTCCGGTAATAAAATTATATTTCTCGTAGTTTCTATCTATTTAAGGGTCAGTCAGTCAATGCGCGTCTTCCTCTACCTTTTTTTTTTTCTTCTTTGTTGTTTTCCTAATTCTTTTTGCATGTGTACGTTGGACGCATTCATGCATTTTACTTATTGAATGGAGTCATCTTCTTCTTTTAGTCCGTTCTCTTTACGTTTTTGTATGCACACTCTTAATCTCACCACTAGTAAGTGGTAAGACCTCTTTTTTTGGTGGACGCCATCGTTAGCCTGATTTCCCTTGCATTATTAAAACCTTTTTAGCTGTAAGGCTTCAATAATGATGGGAGATACCAATTTTGGCTGCTTATAAAAAAAACTTGTCGGGGCTGGATTGGAAGACTCTCGTGAGTCGTGTCGAGTCATGACTCAGGTGCGGGTTTTTGTGACCGATGTCGTCAACTACTCCTACGAAAATTTCTGAAACCGGTTGACGGATATCTTGCATTACTTCTTGATTGAGGTGTGCATTACTTTTTCCACTAGCATTAAATTGTCTGGTGAATCCCAAAATTTTTTACCTAAACAAAATTATTAAAAAAATAGATATATATGAACAACAACAATATTGAAATTTAACCCAAAAACATAATTGTACTGAAATATAAGAAATAATTTTTTTTAATGACAATATTGAAATTGTTTACTAATAAAAATTGGAGTTTTCGGATCATATTGGTTGCATCATAAATGCTAAATTAAATATCACATTAATGGTTATATGCTAAATCACAACTCTTAAAATGATTTATTTCTCATCTGTCACTTTGACAAGTCTAGTTCTCTAGCGTTTTTTAGATTGAATGCGAACATAGCCAACAACTTTGATTTGGAACATGTGACATGAAACCTTATATTTAATTTTATTTTTGTTTTTTTCGATAATAAGAAAGTTCTGAGCCTATATTATATATCTTTCAGAACCGGGACTAAATTTTTTTTTTTTCTAACGAGAATAGAACTCGTATCCTACTAGATGTCTACAATTTCGACTTATCTGAATACAACCACTAGTCAATCTAACATTGGTGAAACCTTATTTTTTTAAAGATCGTAAGAAGATAAAATTAGTATGTGAAATTTTTTATAATAGAAAAAAACAAGAAATATGAATCAATTAACGAATAAAATTGACCGAAAAGAAATGTCTTGCATTTTTTTTCTAATTTATTGCGTAATTTGTTTTTGTAGAGATGGATACAAAGTCAAGTGAATTCAATTCAACTTTTAGATGTTTATAAAAATTTATATACAAAATTTGAAAGGAATTTATATCGAATATGTTTATTCGTAAATTGATACATATGTCAGCCTTCATTGTATCAAAGGATCTAACAATAACTATTTGAAAACTTTTTTTTTTTAATCAACTAGTATATTAATAATCATCAACGTTTGATTACAAAAATAGTTACAGAACCTTGGGATGGCTCACCTGCTTCTAACTATGAAGCTTTCTCCCTATATCAACAATCTAACCGAATCAAGAACTTGACAAACAGTTCTACAAAACAAAGACAACACTTGTCTGAACCTAACACTTCGATTGAAGCTTTTCTCGATCGAAAAGCACCTTAAGCCACGAAGTAGATCTTGTAGCAACATACGAGTTCCATCTATGGTCTGTTGTAACACTTTTCGTAATAAAAAAAACCCCAATATTTTCAGTATCCTCAACACAAGTAACCTTCCTATCCTTAATCTGATTCAGTAAATCCAACAGATGTTTAGACTTTCT
Source organism: Boechera divaricarpa (assembly GCA_026770425.1). Classification (NCBI taxonomy): domain Eukaryota; kingdom Viridiplantae; phylum Streptophyta; class Magnoliopsida; order Brassicales; family Brassicaceae; genus Boechera; species Boechera divaricarpa. The sequence continues at coordinate 17,868,281 of CM049188.1, forward strand.
ACTCTTGACATGTTATATTTGAAAACTATAACATGTTTTTCATGTACCATATAATTTATTGCCACATTCTTTATCCAATAATTGAATGACACTTTTGACGCAAGGAATAAAAAAGTGGAATCTGTCTACATAACTTTTATCATGTTAAAGATATTTTCGGACCTTTTTACTTACTTGTTAGGTAGCTTGCGCGTGCGAATGTCAAATTTACACGTCTCCTTTTTTTTTTTGTAGTACTATATTACTTTGGATTTTTTTATCTTTTCAAATAATAATACATCATAAAGAAGAAAAAAGTTATTCAGTACACGACGACGATAAAGAAAAAGTATAGTGTATATATGATGTACAAAAGAAGGAGAAAGATATATAAAATCATAAATATTTATACGAGTACAAATGTACAATGGTCGAATTTTGTTGACCAATTTGTGAGACTTGTCACTAATGTAGATTTGATCGTAAATTGACTAATGTCCTTTTCATATATACATATGGGATAATATCATTATAAGCTAGAGCAGATTAGATTAGCACCTGAGGGCAAGCAAGGATGGCTACGATCTATTCAGCAAAGCTTTACTGGTCCACTTCGTAGTTGAATGGTAATGAAACCGTCTTGAAAGCTCTGTACTTACCGACATTGTTTAAATGTTCGTTCTCTAACCTGTTTTTACGAACCAAAACCAAACCAAGATAGTTTTATTAAACGCGACTGAAAAGTCTCGAAATATAGTAAAAAAAAATTTAAAAAAACAGAGTAATTTAATGTGTAGTAGTAACCTGAAGAAATTCCATATTCCACGACGAATGATCTCAAGACTTGCCACGACGGCGACCACTGTTTGTGTGTGCATGGACTCGAATTTGAAATCTAACACCGTTTGCATCCACGCAAATCTCAGCACCACGTTTAAGATCTGCATTTAGTTTTAAAATGAGTTGTTTCTCTTGAAACATTTTTATTTTTAAGTTTTAAACTAGATAATGCCTAGGATGTTATGGTCTAGTCTTGTCCTGGACAGATCTACCCGCTTGCTAGCCCCGGTCCAATCTGTATAGAGTTAAAACTAGGATCGCGTGCATTTTCGATATTGGATCAAGTAATAACATGTGAAGGTTGAATATTAGTATTTATAATTACTATCTGTACTATAAAAAAAAATACGAGACGGATTATTCAGGTAGCGATTAGATACAAGTACCTAAAATCAGATAGGAACTCTCATCATATAATGATCAAACTCATGTAATCTGGTTAGGTGGTTTCATATGTGATATATTTCCATTCCCATTGGATATTTACCAATAACTACATATGCGGATCATGTCATTCGGGTTATACCTGGATATGATTCGGTAACCTATTTCGAAATGGATAGTCATAGTTATAAGTTAAAACTCTAGGGAATTTGCGGGCCATGCTAAGGCGGTTGATTTAGGCTTAAATCTAAATGTCAAAGTCAAAGTCAGATTTAGGAAATATCAGGACTGGGCTCAATATGAAGCGTACCAAGCCGGATGGTCCATCACAAAATCCTACTAATAATGTTCTAAAACTCACCATTGCGATGAAGTACACTTCCTTGTGCGGGACGAGAAGATTATCGCGTAGCCATGGATTCATGGATGTTCGGTTACGAAGTCCCCAATCGTAAACCAAGTCCCAATATGTACAGAAAACCACTGCCATAGCCGAGGTAATACCACCTAACAATCTCCAAATAATTTGACGATCTTTTTCGCCATCGACTTCATAAGCCATCCCTAAGCAAACAGCTACTACTATCAAAATGTACTTGAAACCATTATACCCTTGTTCCATGCTTTTCTCTTCAAACATTCGCCTCATACACTACACAACTATAAAAATGTCAGAAATGTTTTATTGAACAACAAAATAATTATTGAATTAGCAGAGATCAATTTTGTGTACCTGAAGGAAGCGAGAAAAAAATGGGAAAGCAGCAACAATGAATAGGAAAGTATTGAAGACTTGTGAGTCTCCACACGTGTTTTTCCTTTGTTTGAAATCTCCCCAACCGTAGTAACATATGTAGAACTCGATGCTTCTAAGAGTTTGCGCTTGGCTGCATAATTGATCTGCCAAGAAGAAATCAGGTAATGTCACCTGCATGAAGAAACCAATAGTATATGTTAAAATATTTAATTTTTATTGATGATTCTGTTGAGTTTTAATGTTTTACCTTGTAAAGAGGAGCAGCAGCGATGTGAAATAAGCTTGTGAGGAAGAAGAAGCGACTCGATCGGTAAAAGATGTTGAATGGTAAGACTAGAAATACGAACATAGCCTAATTAACATCACGCAGTTATGATCCCATGGATTATTGTGGAATCGCTATGATTAAGTAGTTTGAATTCAAAAGCTGATTTTGGATTATGGACTTACAATGAGGAGGAAAAGAGGAAGAAGTTCGGTTAATGCTTGGTAATCTTTGGTTTTGGGGTCTGTTTCCATGTCAAGATTGGCAAGAACACAAAGAAGAGCAAGCACGCCAATGCTGAATCCCACGACGAGAACTTGTTTGTAGCCAAGTTCAGTTCCTTGTTTGAAACCAAATATAAAGGAATAATTTACTCGATACCGCCTCCAAAAATAAATATCAGCAGCATACATAGTCATGTGTAACTCGATGAATCCGAACAAGCTGCAAGAACAAATTTGAAAAATATATATATGTCTAACTAAAAACAATCGAAATGCTTATATAAGATTCGTAAGAACATAAGCCAAGTAAAGTGTTGGTTATTTCAAATGTGATATCTGCGTTTTCGTTTACATGAGTAGAAAAGGTACATTTTCGAAATATAACACATTTTCAGTTTTAATATTTTTTTGTAGCCAAATAATGTGTTCCTTGATTCAAAAACAATTTCTGCATTTGCATTTACATTTTTACATGAGAAAACATAATCACATTCGTAAAATGTAAAGAAGTTTCCATTTGTTTATATATTTTCTATTAAAAAAAAAACATAAAGGAAAATGAGAACTTTCCGATTGTGTAGCTTTAACTTTACTTTTTTTTTGGTAAAATGTAAATCTATACTGTTAACAAATATGTTTTGTTTAACATGTTTAAAGCTTTGAATTCATTAAGGAAGAATACGTACTAAGTGTAAACGCAAACAAATGAGTGAAGCATAAGCCTTACCTGTAAAGAGGGAACATTGTATTCATGTATTGTTTTTGGCCATCATCTTGTAAAATGTTTCGGGTGCGTATGATAGCGACAAGAGCCACTATGAGAGAAAATATGCATCCACCCAAGAAACCTGGAACATCATTTCTCATAAGAACATGTAAGAAATTGAGAAGCAAAGCATGAAAGAGAGAAACGTGTACCTAAGAAAGTAAGAATTATACCTGTGGAAAATGTTAGTCGGTGTCTCTCTCAAATAGGTTTTGGTCGCAAGATGTTTATTCCTTTTGTTCTGTTACCATTCGTGAAATGCTTTATGAATGTAGCTTCAACATTCTCCATTAGTCTCATAACCTATGACAAGAGAAGAACAATAGAAGATCAATATTAGGATAAACAGAGAAGCTAGAATTAAAATGGTTTATACGTTAATATTCTAGAAATTTGGGGTTGACTCAACAATTATCACCGCCTTGTTCAATGGATTTCTATTGAATTTTAGAAGATAAAATGTTTTCATCAAATCTCATCAAGTGTTGTTTATATTTCATATCTCATATTAGTCAAATTCATCTATTATATTAACATATATTTTTCTATAAAATTATTTACAAAATTAAAACTAAGCTTACCTCATCAGAGCTTCCAAGGCAAGATTTATCAACCATTGTCATGTAAGACTTAGCAGCATCCCTTGAAGTTCTCTGTAAAGAACACATTTTCAATTATGAAAACAAACCCCATACAAAAAACCATGAGATCAAAATATCTTCTCTAACCAATCTAACCTTATCATACTTGGTCAATATCTTCGAAAGCGCCAATACATTCAAGAAGCTGTATATATTTTTGATAATTTAAATCTCAAATCCAAAAAATAAATTACCAAATTGATCTCAAATCGAAGAATAGAAAAGATACGCACCTATAACTCTTGAGATACCAAAGCTTCCTATGGAACTCGACAAAGGCGCATATTAGCTTCTCCTCAATTTTCCTTAGGTTATCTCTGCTGAATTTGAGCTCCGTCTGGTTCAAGACCTTGAGAACGCCTTTAGTAGTGGACCGAGGCGTTTCCTTCGTGTTGTTGATCTTAATGCTATCTAAAACCTCGATCGAAGCTTTCATCTTGCTAAAGTCATTGACCGGTGTGAGGAATATATTGTTATCTTCTTCTTCGTCAGTATTATTGTCATCTTCATCGGATCGACCAGCTTTACTGGAACCTCCTTATGGCCTCCATGTGAACTTTCACTAAAGTTCAAATTTCAAATTTGGTGAGTTTGGTATTGTTACTGTTCATTTGAATATAACTCAACCTAGAAATGATACCAACTCATACTCTCCTCCTTTCTCCGCCGTCATCAAAAAAGTTGTCTCGTACCGTTGACTCGCCGTAGAACTCATCTGAATCGGCGACGTCGTTATTCCATCATCAATCTCGACCACTGTTGAAGATGTTAAAATATAATTGAGTTTAGAATTATATTATACAGTACTTAATAAGTGTGTATGTGTGTGTTTAGTTTAACAAGTTGTGTCGTTTAGTTAAGCTGCGTTGGTTCGTTTTTGCAAGTTACGAACGGTTACTTTACGGTTATGTAAGTTACTATAAATATGTAAGTGTGTTGTCTTAATAAAATATGAGAGAAGTTCCATTGCTTTCCTTCTCCTGTTTTTATTAAGTTCTTCAATAACAAGTTATTCTGCTTTGAACAAGTAGAAATAATCTTACATGGTATCAGAGCTATGGAGACAACAATGCAGCAAGTTATTTCAATCTTCAATGGTGAATCGTATGGCTTTTGGAAAATCAAGATGATAACCATCTTGAAAATACAAAAGTTGTGGGATGTTATCGAAAATGGAGTTACGTTGAGTTCGTCTTTGATATATTTCGGTTTTCATGGTTTTTAACCATCGTTTTCATAGGATTATCTGTGTTTTCTCCTTGTTTTAGAGTTTTTAGTCCTTTATGAAGTCTTTACAGGTTTTAAGATGATTTGGAAGAGAATTTGGAATTTTGGAGCGAAAATGCAGTTTTCGAGATGCAGGACAGTGCAGAAGAGTCAGAAGTTTGCCATTCATTGAGCATCTTCCTGATGTCTGATTTCAATGATTTTTGGATACAATATAGCTCTTTGAGTTAGCTTTCATTTGGGACCGGTTTCATGTCATTATCATCAGTGATTCGAAAGTTATGCCCGTTTTACTGAAGACAGGTCGATCTGGCCAGCAGCTGAAGCAGATGCAGAGTGAGATCTCCGATCGATCAATCCACTATTGGATCGATCGATCCACTTTTGCGTGACATTTTAAGATCGACCACGGCACTCAGGATCGATCGATCCAACCCTGATCGATCGATCCTACTCAGATCGACCGATCCTACTCAGATCGACCGATCCTGTCCAAAAACTAGAAAATTGAAGAATATCCAGATTTGCCCCAATTGTCCTTATCTCTTTAGGTTTCGACCAAAACCTGTTTAGAACTATAAATAAGGGTTTCTAAGCCATTGTTTAGGCCATGCTTTGATTTCTATTCCAACTTTTCATACCTCATCTCTCAGAGAAGATTTCTTATACTCTTTTCTTATTTCAATTCAATTGTTATGGAGTTTTATTCATTCGTTGCTTGTTCATCTCTTGTCATGTCTGAGTAGTCTCCTAGTTAGGTTTTAGGGTTTCAAAGGATTTCATGAATCACTGAATTTGACATAGATAGGGATTTATCATTGTTAATCTTCACCTATTGTTGTGCCCATTGCTTAGACTGAATTGATCACTTAGTCTCTGATTTAGGGTTTAACCTATTCTCCAAAAGCTTTTAGGTTGCTTGATAGAACATAGGTGAGCGAATTGTCCTTAACCAACGAAAGCTGATGTTAAGGCAATTCGTGAACATATTGAACCTGCCTGTTGAATGCTTGTCTGTAATTCTGAGTTCAAACGACAGTTTAGAATCTTAGGTTGCTAGACAAAGTAATTGGTGCCACGACAGTGGATTGATTATACAATTCTGTTTGAGTTCGAGATTGGTGTTTAATTCATTCCCTGAATAATTGTCTGATTCTTGATTTGTGATTTTCTGCGAATTTCCCTGAAGCCTAGCATTTTTTAATTCATTGTTTACAACAGTTAGTCTTATTTCTTGTTCACCAACAACAACCCTTTTTATTCTGTCTTAGCTTCCTAATCAATCTCTATAGTCTGTAGTGTAACAATTGATCCTCGTGGATTCGATCCCTAAGTACTGCAACGTACTAGGGTTATTTGCATAGACCCGAGTGAAAGCTCTAACTATCAATCTTCTGAAAACTCACCGGCGTTAACCTGAGAGAGAGATGATCAAGTGATGAAGGATATGATGGCTCTTCAGATCCTTCAAAGCGCAGTTTCGGATTTAATATTTCCGAGAATCGCTCCTGCATCAATCGCAAGAGAGGCTTGGAACGCTTTGGAAATGGAGTTCCAAGGAAGTCCACAAGTAAAGATGATTAATCTTCAGATCTTGAGAAGAGGATATGAGAATCTGAAGATGGAGGAAAGTGAAACCATAAATGATTTCACAACCAAGTTGATTAACATGAGTAATCAACTAAGAGTTCACGGTGAAGATAAGACCGATTACCAATTGGTTCAAAAGGTTCTTATCTCTTTGCCGCAAAAGTTTGATAGCATCGTTGCTATCTTTAAACAAACAAAACATCTATCAACTCTTTCTATGACAGAGATGATAGGTACTTTGAAAGTGCATGAGAAACATTTAAGTCTCCGAGAAGAACGTATCAACGAGGGTGCGTTTTATAGAGAAAAGCTTGGTTCGAAAAGAGAAAACAAGCAAGACAAGAAACGCCATGAGAAGACCAATAAATGGTGTGGCGTGTGCAAAAGAAACAATCACAATGAGGTAGATTGTTGGAGAAAGAAGAACGGAGGAGTTCCACAAAAGAGTGCGAAGAACGAAAGAAAATGCTATGTATGTGATAAACCGGGACACATAGCTAAAGATTGTAAACTTAGACGAAGTGAACGAGCACATCTAAGTTTTGAAGAGTTAGAAGATGACGATGAAGATGAATGTCATATGCTCTTTAGTGCCGTTGAAGAAGAAGAAGCTTCAACAATTTGTGAAGAGACATGGTTGGTGGATAGCGGATGCACCAATCATATGTCTAAAGATGCAAGATACTTTAACAACTTGGTATCAGAGTTTTATTGATTCAAAGACCAATTTGAAGCACAAAGACAAGCACAAAAACAGAGACAAGTGAAGCACAATTTGACAGCATAGTGGCTGTGATGGAGCAAACTCAAGATTTGACTTCATCGTCTCGTAATGAAAGCATGACCGAAGAAGAGTTTCATGTTTTATCACAAGAAGAAAAGTTGTTGTACGACCAGGAAACATGAAGAGTAATTGGCCTGACAACTAAGGCAAAAGTAATTGGCGTGACAACTAAGACAAAAAGTGGTGTGTGATGTTTGTGAGAAAGACAATCACACAGGAGCCGCCTGTTGGAAGAAACAGAGCAAGGCAAATCAACAAAAATGCAAAGAGTGGTGTGGTGTTTGTAAGAGAAACAACCACACGGAAGTCGACTGTTGGAAGAAACAGAATATGGCTAATCAGCATGAAGGTTCAAGGAAGCAAAAAGACCGAGGTTAGAGAAAGCCTTAGGTGATGGTCAAGAGAACCAAAAAGACTAAGGTTAACCGAAGTGATGGTTCGGAGAATCGAAGAAAAGAGATTGCTTACCTAAGAGAGAAAGGAAGCAGAAACCGGTTGGAGAGTCAACCGAAGAAGACGTGAAGAATCACGAACACAAGCTGGTGATCAAGGAAGGCACCAAGCAAAGAAAAAAATGCTTACCTAAGAGGAAGCATAAGCTAATTGGAGAAGGCACGGAGAGATGTCATGAGTGAAGAAATTAAGATGATAGAAGAGAACGAAAGGTGTCTACTTATGAACAAACCAGAGAAGAAGAAAGTCATCGACATGAAGATGGAGTTTGATGTGACAGATTTGGTGTTGTCATTACAAGGTTTAAGAACTAAGGAGCAAGTTACCAAAACTCAATTAAGGGGGAGTGTTAAAATATAATTGAGTTTAGAATTATATAATATAGTACTTAATAAGTGTGTATGTGTGTTAAGAAATGTGTGTGTTTAGTTTAACAAGTTGTGTCGTTTAGTTAAGCTGCGTTGGTTCGTTTTCGCAAGTTACGAACGGTTATTTTACGGTTACGTAAGTTACTATAAATATGTAAGTGTGTTGTCTTAATAAAATATGAGAGAAGTTCCATTGCTTTCCTTCTCCTGTATTTATTAAGTTCTTCAATAACAAGTTATTCTGCTTTGAACAAGTAGAAATAATCCAACAGAACAAGGGCTCATCTGACGGCAACCGCCACCTCCGTGAGGATTGGTTTTGCGTTTGAAACGGTTGATGTTTTTGACAAGGGTTTTGAGATACTTGTAGTCCACGTAAGCTTGTTGCCACTCTGATACCATCTGTGCTGAAAATTCTTTTCCGAATTTCATTTTCGTTCCTCTGTTTTTGATTTCAAATAGTAAAGAGTTGTTTGTGAACCTTCATCAGTGTGAATGTGATATATATTTATAGAATGTTTCAAAATTTTGAATTGACCGTACAATGATCGAAAATCTTTTATGGCTTGTTATTGGATCTTATATTTAGCTAGATTTTTAATGACTTTTAAAATAATAAAAAGTAATAACTTTAAAAGATTTTAGAAGATTGCCAAAGAGTATCTCCAAAATACTACAAAATATTTTCAAAGATTACAAAAGAGTATTTCCAAAGTATCTCAAACTTTTATAGATTATTGCCCAAAGTAAAAAGTCATCAAAGCATATTTCTCCATCTTCTATATAATTATCTCTAATTTAGCTCATACACAAGTTCATGAGTCGTGCTTTGTATGCTTCAAAGGTAAAATATGTGTTTCTTGCTTTGTTTTTTCATATCTGTAAAGTCATATTGTCATCTGTTCAAGTTGAGAAAATTGAGCCTAAAAGCTAACGAACGTATACGTATAAATGTATTAAGAGAGGCATATGAGAACGTTGACTATTTGTCTTATTTGTATACACCAACCTTATTTGTCTTTTCTAACGGGTCCTTTTATGATTCAGATGACTATTTACTCTGCTTAGGGGTTTGTGCTTTCTGGTAATCGACATCAGTGAGAACATAAGGGACGTTTTTTGAAGGTATTGATTTCTTATTTGAAACTATACGAATCTGAAGTGTTTAATTTCTTGTTTTGTTCTCATAACGTTTATTGCTTTGTTTATTCGTTTTTGGATTCTCATATTTGTTAAGGCTTGGTGCTTTGGTTTTTCGTTTATTTGGATTCTCATATTTGTTAACGTTTAGCACTTTGGTTAGTCGTTTATTTGGATTCTCATAATTGTTAACGTTTCATTCTCTTTAAAATTATCGATTAGTTGAGGTTCTAGTGATTGTCAATATTTGCTTATCACTATCTACAGCTATATGCTTCTTAGCTAATGGAAGATTCCCAAAAAATAAAGATAAAGGTCCATACAATCTATGGGGACCAGAAGAGACAAAATTGCTAATAGATTTACTTGTCGATGCAATTCATCGAAACTGGCGTGATGCTAACAGTCTCATAAGCAAACTAACCGTGGAGCAAAAAAACCTACCGGTTCTCAATGAAAGACTTGGATGCCAAAAAAACTCACAAACACTACCTAAGTAGATTCAAGTATTTGAGAAACACATACCAAAATTATCTGGATCTCCAACGCTTCAATTCTGGATTTGGATGGGATCCTGAGATGAAAAAGTTTACCGCTCCGGATGAAGTGTGGGATGAATATTTAAAGGTATGTACTCGATTATATGAATTTAAGCATCATAACACAATTTTTTAAAACTTATCTTTTCAGTGATACATCTTTTATTGATCTACAGAAACATCCTACCCATAAACATTTGCGGTATGAGTCAAACGAACAATTTGAGGATCTTCAACTCATATTTGGATGTGGTTTAGCTACCGGCGGTTCCGCGATTGGAATGGGTGATACTACTGATGCTCGTACCTTTAGAGTTGGGGAGAGTAATCAAGTGAGAGATAACGTAAATCTTCATCAAAACAACGATGACTTTTGTGAATTATCATCTCAATGTGGTAAGTCAGTTTTCCTAGGCACAAATCCAAAAAGCTGTGGAGAGAAACTTCATCCGAGGAAGAGGGCTAAAACGGAAAGTACTAGCAATGTAGATAAGCTGAAAAATGATCAGGAGGATCCGATGATCATAATTAATAACAAGATCTTTAGTGTCATACAGCAAAGAGAAGAAAGACAGCAAAGAGAAGCTGAGAAAAGAGAAGAAAAATTGAAACGGGAAGCTGAAAAGAAAAAGAAAATATCTGGGAAGCTATGAAGGAGATCCCAAATTTAGACAATCATACCCGCTACAAAGCAATTACCTTGATTCACTCGCTTGGAATGAAAAATGTCTTCATGGACATGAACGTAGAAGAACGATTTGATTGGATTCAGTGCAATGTTAGCTCCACTTGATTATTTTGATGGTCATGAATGTTTTTCAGTTTTTTTAAAGTTTTTTAATTTGGTTTTTGGTAGTACTATTTTTTCTTGGGTTGTTTATGAATTCGTTTGAAATAATAAATTAGACATAAGCTTTATGTTCAAACTTTGATTTTAGAAAAGTTGTGTGCTTACTACGTTTAATAAACATCTTTGAGAGAGAGGGACTTTGTCTACGACGTTTAATAAACAAAATTGTGTCTTTACTAGCAATCATCATTTGACCAATTTTATTTTCTTGACAAGGACTTTGTTTATATCATGGAGCACGTCATTGGGAGAGAGAACGAATTTCATCTTGAAGATGATGAATCAGACATGGACATCATGCTATTGATATTGGAGACTACAACAAGAACTTATTTTACGAATAGCAAATGTATTGAGCGTCCAATTCGTCAGCCTGTCACAAGAATTGGTTACAATTACATCCAAGAAGCTCTTAAGGAAGATCCTGAACGCTTTCGACAGGTATATCGTATGTATCCGCCCATCTTTGTGAAGTTATGTGATCTTATCAAACAGAAAACTTCTTTAAGAGATACCCGACAAGTGTGTCTTGAAGAAATGGTGGCTACATTTTTGCTTACGATCGGTCAAAACTCAAGATATAGTTACACGATGGACACATTTAAAAGATCTAAATTTGCTGCAAGTACAAATTTTCACAAGGTTTTAAAGGCGTTAAACACCATCGCACCAAGTTTGATGGCTAAACCTGGACACGTAGTACCTGCAAAAATAAGAGAAAGCACACGATATTATCCTTATTTCAAGGTACCTTTTATTCAAAATATTTTATATTTTATTATAGTTTCAATACAATTTAAGTAATTATTATTTTATAGGATTGTATTGGAGCTATTAACGGCACACATATTAATGCAATGGTGCCTGCTGCTGAGGCACCTAGCTATCGCAATCGGAAAGGACAAATATCACAAAATGTTCTTGCTGCTTGTAACTTTGATCTAGAGTTTATATATGTTCTTATTGGATGGGAAGGTACTGCTCATGATTCAAAAGTACTAAGTGATGCTTTGACACGGAGTACTAACAAGCTACCTGTCCCAGAAGGTATATATATATACATTACTTTGAAAAATTGTAACTTTTTTTTTTTGTAAATATAATCATATATATTTTTATTATGTATGAATTTCAGGAAAATTCTATCTAGTTGATTGTGGATTTGCAAATCGTCGCAATTTTTTAGCTCCATTCAGAGGTACAAAGTATCATCTGCAAGAATTTAGAGGTCAAGGTCGTGACCCTACCAATCAAAATGAGTTGTTAAACTTGCGTCATGCATCTTTGAGAAATGTGATCGAGAGAATATTTGGTATCTTCAAGTCCCGTTTTCTGGTTTTTAAATCAGCACCGTCTTTTTCTTTTAAAGTACAAGCGGAACTTGTATTAGCTTGTGCTGGACTAAATAACTTTCTTCGTAGAGAATGTCGGTCTGATGAGTTTGTTCCTGAAGAAAACAATGAGAATAATGAAGAAAACAATGACAATAATGAAGAAAACAATTATGAAGATAATGGAGATGCAGGAACTCTCCAATCTCAACAAAGAGAATATGCTAATAATTGGAGAGATACATTAGCTGCTAATATGTGGGCAGAAGCTACAGCAGGTGGGAGCCGACGATGATTCATGAGAGTTTTTCATTGTTCGGCATTCTTATTAGACAGTTTCTGTTAGTGCTTCTTTGAATTTTGTTTTGCTTAGGGAAGTAGTTCCCGTATGATGTTTCTTTTATTATTGTCACAAAATAATTTTTTATTAATTGATTTTGTGTCTTTTTATTAAGGTGCTGAAAGAGACGGAAGAACGCAAACAGAACTGGAAGTACGATGAACATTAAACAATACTAAAAATGCTTTGTTGATAAAAATGTTCCTATCCCCTGTATTTAGTTAAACAGCTCATGTGACTTTGAGTATATTCTTTAAAAGATTATATTATTTTGTAAGAATTGAGATAATTGTTGGATCGTCGTGTACGGTTTTACTGAATTTTGGCACAAACACAAGAAATCAAATGAAAAACAGGCAAAAATAAGAGTAACCAATGATTCATTTTCATCAAACTCTCATCAATCCAATAATACAGAGCACACAAGCTCAATCTCCTTAACGTGAAAATATGGGTGACGTGACAGAGCTATGTCTGGGAGATAGAGACGGCGACCATGACCGATATGTTTCTTCCTCTGCAAGAAAAATCGCTTACCAATGGTTGGTTCAGGCAAAAAACTTGATGATCATGAAAAAGTTAGTGATCAAAGGTTGAGTATGGCATTTGAATACAAGGATCTGAGTAATCCTAATGAGAAGTTTGAGATTGATATTAATAAAGAAACGATGTCGCTGGAGATTGATAACAATAATAAGAGTCCATCAGAGAATAGTTTTGGGTTTAAGAATGATGAAGATGATCATGAAGATCAAGAAGAGCTTTTGCCTCAAAACCTTGTTAAGATCAGTGGTCTCAAGGTTTCAAATAGATAGCTTCCTCGTGAACATCTCAAACAAGCTTCCATCTTTGTGAAATCCAAAATGTCAAGATTTCTTCTACAGAGAGAGAGATCTAATTTGATAACTTTGAAAATTCAATACTTGGAATAAAAAGGTGAACCAAAGAAACCAAGTGCACACATAAGTATACAGAATCAAAACGAGGTCGACATAATCAAAACGAGGGATAGAAAATAACAATTCAAAACACTGTTCCACATAATTCTAAGAAATATTGACAGGCTCAATACAATTCGAGATGCAAAATTCAACAAACCCCAAAATCTATGTCGGTGAATAGGAACGGAGAACTTAAGTGAATAGATATCATGATCTAGAAGAACTCACCCAAGAGCTAGAAGATGACTGGATAGAAGAAATTTACCTCCCAAGTACAAGAATCGAAGACGGAGATGATAGATCAGGAGAGAGACCGAGAGCGAGCTTCTGAATATTTTCTTTTGTTGCGTTGGGATGTTTTGAGAAATAACAATTATTACTCCTACAAAAATATTTTGAGAATACCTTGTTAGATACAATACTTTTGATGATTGTATTTTGTGAAGCAAAATGTGTAAAATCAATAAACCAATAACATAATATTTTAATTCAATGATAAAATGAGTTACTTTCATGTTTTTTTGAATAACACAAAACTTTTATTGACTTTATAAAATCATGGATCCAATACCTCTAGATTTATAAAGATTTTAGATTACTTTTTATAAATACATAAACCAATAACACTAAACTTTAATAAAGCTTTATAAAATCTTAATTGAATAACAGTAGAATTTTAATAACATTTAAATCTTTAAAACTCCATCTAAATACACAACCAATAACAGCCCTTTAGTGTTGAGTCAATTAGCTAAATTAGGAAACTAATTAAAGAAATAGAAAAAAATATATATTAAATGATAGTATAGTGGGGAAAAATGAGTTAAATAACTATATCAAGTCAATATGCGAATAAAAATACCAAAATAAAATGAACTCGAAAACATGGTTATTTAAAACATGTTTTGGTTCCGTAATGGTGGGAGTAATGTATAGGTACAATGTATGAATTAACTTTGAAGTGTTAAACGTTTTTGCTGTCTATAGTTAATGTCATTTAGAAAGACTTGAATCGAAATCTAAGGCACTCTTTAAATCATCTAAAGCAAAACCCGTTGATAAACGCCTATAATTTTTTTTTTAGTGGTTTTTGTTGTTTGAGGTACTTTTACAAAGTGTTGTTATTAGGTAATTTAGGTTTATGTACTTTTAGAAAGTGCAATTAGGTTTGGTACTTTAAAAAGAGTTTATTATCTGAAAGACAATGTTTTTTTCATTGTTTTAAGTATATTATAAAGTGTTATTAGGTACTTTTAAAAAGTGTTATTAGGTTTAGGAGCTTTTAAAAATAGTTTTCAAAATTGATTTCGTCCACAAATTATTGTAATAAATGATATTCAATATTAAAATTTTTACTACAGATATATATTAATTTAAGAACTGAATGGTATTTGAAGTAGTATTTTAAAAAAGTTAATGTTTTTAATTTTTTATGATTCTCAATTAAATATAAAGGATATTTTTAAGAAATAGCTTGAAAATTTGTGTTGACCAATTTATAAGACTTGGCAACTGTTACTTCCGTCGATCGACAGACACTTATCAGATGTCCATCTAAAGCCCGTTACAGTAGTCACTAATCACTTAAGCTTCATTGGAATATCAAAAAAGGCCTACTAACCAAAAATACGGTAATGGACTGCAATGTTAGTAAAAGTGTTCCTTTTATCAGAAAAAAAAGTGTTGACATTTCGCTTAGTTTTGAATTGGTTGTTACAAACTTCAATTTTGTGTTCACTTGTATAAGAAAGTTTTAAAGTTCTTCTGCAAACATCTAGTCGTCCTTTTCATCATCTTCGTCGTAGTTGAACGGTAATGGAACTGACTTGAAAGCTCGGAACTTCCCCACATTATTCAAATGCTCATTTTCTACCCTGTTTTAAAAAATAAAACTATTAAAAAAACCATCATAGAAAAATGGTGAAGATTAAACGGAAGTAACAAATGTGTAGCAAGTAAACCTGAAGAAGTTCCATATCCCACGGCGAATAATCTCTAGACTAGCCACAACTGCAAGCGTTGTCTGCTTGTGCAATGGCTTGAAATCGAAACCCAATACTGTCTCCAACCACGCGAATCTCAACACAACGTTCAAGATCTGCAGTTTTGTTTTCAAGAATTCAGTTGTTTCTCTATGCTTTGGAGATTATATAATTGAAGCTGTTTAAAATGCGCTTACCATTGCGATGAAGTATACTTTTTTCTGTGGGACGAGAAGTTTATCCCGAAGCCATCGGTTTTTGGATTTTTTGTTGAGTAGGCCCCAATCATGAACAAAGTCCCAGTATGTACAGAAAACAGCAGCAAGAACTGAGGAAGCACCAGCTAATACTTTGAGGAGAAATTTATGATTCTTGTTCATCTCTAAACTATAAGCCGTTCTTAAACAAACGGCTATTATTGTCAACAAGTACTTGACTCCATTGTATCCTTGATCTAGGCTTCTTTCCTCAAACATTCGTCGCATGCACTGCACCAATTGAAGAACAGAGATGTTATTATGGAATTGCTCTAAAAATGTGTCTTTTGAAGAAACCTTTTGTACCTGAAGGAGGCGGGAAAGAAAAGGGAGTACAGCAACTATGTAAAAGAAACTTTTGTAGATTTCTGAGAGTTCGCTGGTGCAGGTGCTTTTTCTTTGTTTGAAGTCTCCCCAACCGTAGTAGCATATGTAGAAGTTGATGCTTCGAAGAGCTTGTACTTGGCTAGTTATTTGATCTCCTAAAAAGTAATCGGGTAACGTTACCTGCATTGAGAAAGAAAGCATTAGTAAGTTAGTAACCATATGATTATCAACATTGAGAAGCCGTTCAATTTATGTCTTTTACCGTGTAAAGAGGAGCAGCAAGACAGTGAAACAGACATGTGAGGAAGAAGAACCGACTTGAGCGGTAGAGAAAATGGAATGGCAAGATTAAAACTACAAACAGAGCCTAAAACAAACATCATATAGAGTTAGTGCCATCATATAGCTGAGTTTGCATTAGAAAGCTAAATATTTGGAGTTACGGACTTACAACAAGAAGGAAAAGAGGAAGAAGTTCGGTTAATGCTTGGTAATCTTTGGTTTTGGAGTGTACTTGCATATCAAGATTTCCAAGAACACAAAGCAACGCAAACGTTCCAATGCTAAATCCCACAAATAGAACTTGTCTGTAACCAAGTTCAGTTCCTTTCTTGTACCCAAATATGAAGGCATAATTTACTCGATAACGCTTCCAATAGTATATATCAATAGCATACATAGTTATGTGGAGCACAATGAGCCCGAACAAGCTGCAGGAACAACAGAGAAGGCAGAGAGAGTGGTTCTAAACAACAAGTTTTAACCTCAAAATTCTCAAAATGAAATTTGTAGAAGAGGCAAAGTAAGCTTTACCTATAAAGAGGGAACATAGTATTCATGTAAGCTTCATAGCCTTGATCTGAAAAGGTTTTCCGGGTGCGTATGATGGTGACAAGAGCCACTATAAGAGAAAACACACATCCAGCAGAGAAACCTGAAACCAAATTCCTCATAAACACCAAAAGCACAAAATTGACAAGAAAAACATTGAACAACATATTGAACATATGACTGTACCTGTGGAGAATGTAACTCGGTGTCTCTCTCTTTTCATTTGAGGTCGTAAGATGTTCATTCCTTTTCTCCTGTTACCATTTGCAAAATGCTTTATGAATGTAGCTTCAACACGCTGTATGAGTTTCATAAGCTGCGATATACGAGAAGATCAATACAAGGATCAAAAACAGAGGAATCAATGGAGTTACTAAACTAGTCATGAATTGAAACCAAAGCTCACCTCATCAGAGCTTCCGAGATACGAATTATCAACCATTTTCATGTAAGACTTTGAAGCACGTCTTGAAGTTATCTGTTTAAGATGTAATTTCGTCGAACACTTTTCAGTCATATTTCAAAAAACCCCAAAATCAAAATCTCAATCTCAATCTCTAACCAATCGCACCTTATCATACTTCTTCAATATCTTTGAGAACGCCAACACATTCAGAAAACTGTAGCTTTTGAGGAGACGAAGCTTCTGGTAAAACTCGATGAAGGCGAATTTGAGCTTGTCTTCGACTTCGTTCAGATTATGTCTATTGAATTTGATCTCGTTTTGGCTTGAGGAATAGAGGACACCTTTAATGGTGGAACGAGGCGTTGCTTTAGTGTTGTTGATCTTGATGTGATCTAGAACCTCGATTGGTGCTGGCCTCGCAGCATTCATTTTGCTTAAGCTGCTTGTTCTCACGTCACCGGTTGCTCCGCTGACGGAGCCATGATCTTCATCGTCGTCGTCTCTGCCGAAGCTTCCTTCTTGAATTACCTCCATGTGAGCTTGAGCTCGAGGCTTCACTGTAACCAAACGCGAGGGAGATATAGAAATTCATCAATTTCAAATTGGGCGATTCGGTTTACGATTAAAGCTAAATAAATCGGATTTTAATATTTTATTAGTGAGATCAATTTTACTCAAACAAGGTTAATACAGAAAATATGTAAAAACATTAGAAATGGTAATAAATTGATGTAAAAAAATTGTTTTCATAGAAAACTAATTCAATAAATTTTAATTGAAAAGAAATTTAATAGTAGCTGCCAAAAAACTATATATTGCGTTGAAATTGAGAAAGGAAATAATATATATATATATATTGCGTTGAAATTGAGAAAGGAAATAATCTAACAAGTTAGTGCAACTAGTTTTGAGTTTAATAAGTATCATTTCTAATAATTAAAAGATTCATTGAGAAAAATTCAATAAAATGGTCCTTAATGTATAGTCTTTGATTAATTCGTATTAAATTAATTTAAAGACACATTTCTCAGTTCCTCATTTTATGTCTGTTAAATTTTTGAAACAAAATTAAAATTTTTAAAATTTCTAAACATACATTGCAATATGTTTAAAAAAATATAATTACACATGTACAATAGTTACAACTTACAAACTAAATATACAGTTAAATATTTTAAAATTTTATCTTTACTCTTTAGTTGATTTATTTCCAGTTTATGTTGCATTCTTTAACCCAATTTTCTTTTAAACAGATATTCAAAATTTACTGCATGTTGCAAAAACAAATAGAATTACTGGTTCTATTTAATTTGATAATCTTACTGGTTCTAGTTCTGGCGGGTGTAGAAGCAGCGATCGCGGCCGTCGAAGTCGCAACATCAGAGGCCAAACGAGTCATCTCTACCGTCCGTTCCTCCCATCCCCACCCAACAGGATTCTCCACCTTAACCCTAAACGCAATAAGAGCATCCATTTGCTTATTAAGCATAATTGCATCCTTCAATACTTCTTCCACTTTCTCTTTATAGAATTTCTCAATTCTATTAAACTCATCGTCGAGTCGCCGGAAAAAGACCAATTCATACTCTCCTCCTTCTTCTGCCGTCATTAGAAACGTTGTCTCTAGTCCATGAGTCGCTTTGTTAACAAGTATCGGAGCCTTGCCTGTTAGGAGTCCCATATCGAAAATGAAAACAAACTTACGGTAATACGTAAAAAAGACATGGACTAATCCACTCATTATTAGTTAGTTTTGAATTAGAATTCTATGAAACTTGACATTACCTTCTTCTATGTCTGTTTCCGAAGAATAACTGACTTGACCGGAGCTTTGTCTTTTCTTTCCCGGTGTTTGGACAAGACCACTAAATGCTCGGTATAAAGTCATTTTTCGGCTAAGTCCTTCACCGGAGACGGCATGATGTGGAGGAGGAGGAGGGTTGGTTTTTTGTTTGAGTTTGATGATTTCTTTGAGAAGGGTTTTGAGATAATCGTAGCTTATGTAAGCTTGTTGCCACTCTGGTACCATTTGTGACGACAATTCTTTACCGAACTTCATCTTCCTCTTTCCAGATTTCTTGTATTCAAATCTTTCTTTGTTGTGTCTGAAAGAAAGACTAAAGAAGTTTATATATACAGATTAACAAGCAAGTGTTATGCTTATGACCAATTGTATACATAATTAGTTTTAAAATAAATTGTAGTTGGAAAATACGACCCAGTCGATATTTTTGTGGCGCAAAAATAAACTTCATCTTATTTTAATGACATTAGTATATTACAAGTGTCATTTAAAAAAAAAACATTATTTCAATTCACAAGAAATTGAGCCACCTGTAAAATGTCGCTCGAGTGATGCAATAGTCAATAGAAGAGATTAAGAGAATACGAGTAGCGAAGAATTACCGACCATGTGGAATTAAATGATCCATGATATAATTAATCGAGGTTTCAATCCAGTTGCTTGACAAACATAAATAATGCAGTTCTACAAAAAATTATAGAATAAAATGAACTTGTTATTAAATGATCTATAGCATAACTAGAAAATGACCCCCTCGTTGCACGGATTTAATAATATATCGCTTTCTGAACTTTTGTTACTTTTTGTATATTTAAATGTTTACTTTTCTGCAAAAACATTTTAATTTAAATATCATATACAGTTGGTATTAGTAGAGTGAATTGATCAGTCATATATATATATATTTTTAAACAACATATAAATAATAATAATTTCAAAATTCAAATTGCAAACAATGTACTGTAAAACAAACTAAAATTTTTTTTTATCCAAGCGTTTCCGTTTTTTTCTGGTCATTAAATATTGGTTTCTAACTTAATAATAAAATTTTGGGTAAAAACTATCTTGTATCTTATATGTAACAAAAAATATAGTTCAATATAGTTTTGGATATGTTTTTCGGATAGTTTTCATTTTTATTTTAAACATTGTTTTATTTAACTCCATTAAGAACATGATCTTAAACAATTATATTGTCTTAGTGCATCCAAAGACTTAGTTAGATAAAAATGTTATAATTAACATCAACATATAACATTAAACACCATAAAGAACATGATCTTTTCTTTTGTTTTTAACAACATTAATTATTCCAATTTTCTCTTCGGCGGATAATCTAAGTATTTGTTTCAGATGTCAAATTTGGATTACAACCATGTATTTTATCTTGTCTATAAACATAATCTAGTTTATATCTGACTCTTTTCTTTTTGGATCTTTTAGGTTA
Organism: Boechera divaricarpa; assembly: GCA_026770425.1. NCBI lineage: Eukaryota > Viridiplantae > Streptophyta > Magnoliopsida > Brassicales > Brassicaceae > Boechera > Boechera divaricarpa. The sequence continues at coordinate 17,888,754 of CM049188.1, forward strand.
ATAAGATTTAGCTCAAAAGTAAAACTGTTAAACATATATGTTTAGATCATGGCGTAGTATTGCATTTCCACTAGAGTAAAAAAAACTATGTATCATTTTACTTGGCATGTGCTTCGTTGTAAAATTTCTAGATCATGTGACCTTTGATTCTCTACTTGCTATTTTTTAGGTAGAAATTTTGTAAACACTAAAACTGTATTGCGTTTCTATTTTTTCAATTTTTTTGTTTATAAGCTTTCAAGGAAAATCATTTATGATTTTTAGAATGCCATCTTCTTTTCGAAGCTCCCATCTCTTGTATCTATATGCAAATAAATATAAAATCACACATATTCGGAAAAACTTTGTATAGAAATTGCTCATATCCTTCAACAAAAGTTACTTATCCTCACTTTAAAAAAAAAACGTTTGGTCTATTGACACTTATTTTTTTCACTTAGCTCCAAAGCTTTGATGATTTATCATTATTTGGTCAACATTTTATTTATTTAAATTTTTTCATATTATTTTTATATATTTATTTATTTGCTCTTGTCTTTGTGCTCATTTTGAATATGACGGATTTTGTACAATCTAATATGTTAAAACTTATTTTTCAATAAATCCAATATTGTGTCTATTACTCTCGACGTAGTATGTAGATTAAAATATATTTACTGTTGCATTTTTTATGATTTATTTCTACAGATCTAAAATTTAATATACACTCAAATTTCATTTTTCTTAAAAGTTCTCTTGTTTCAAAATTTAACTATTTATATTCATTCTATCAATTAAATTTTTCGTGCTTTCAGAACTTGTGAATACATTCCAAAATTTCATTTATGAAGTGTTTTAATTTTATTATTACCAGTTAAATATATCACATTCTTATACTTATTGTATTATTTAAATATTTGCTTACATCCCTTTGAAATTAGAAAATTAGAAATTTAGAATTGGCCTCTAGCCACATTATGTTTTTCAATTTAATTACATTAGCGTTTTTAAATTATATATTTTGTCACCAAACTTTGATATGGTTTTGTATCTATTCATAAGGAAAAAAAAAAAGAATATGTATAGAATAATAAAATTTTAAGTGCACATATTTTCCATGAACATTTATAATAAGAAAAGGCACTGACATATTTTCCATGATATAATAAATTTTGAATAACTAAATGTAAAAAAATAATCTAATTAGAAGTGAACTTACGTATATCGATTAAAATTGAAAACTGAAGTTTTCTTTGATTCTTATAAATTATATTGTTTATTAAAAATAACAATAAATATAAGTAATCATGATTTAAATGAACGTTAAAAATAAAATTTAATGTAAATATGTTAAAGTTTGTTTAGGTGAACACCCTAAAAGGAGAAAAAAAAAAACTCTCCTATTATATATATAGATTAATCGAGGTTTCAATCGATTACACAAATTAAACACTACCATTCATGTATATATATCACCATCCTGATCCAATTATGATGTTAAAGTGTATCCCTTGATTCGACTAATTGTGATCTTTCCTACAAGTTCTATAGTTATTTTTTTCTTTCTTATAAAATGGATATCAATTTTCAAAATATACATCGCTTATGTTTAGTCTATTAGATAAAAGTTAATTGTCTTTCAGTATTTATATTTTTTTGGGTCAACCGTCTTTCAGTATTTAATATCTTTTCGTAATAACCATTTTAATATTAATTTTACCACATAATTGTTAAAATGTCTCAATTTGAGTTACATGTATACGTTTACCAAGTCATCGCTCAGTAGGATATCGCTATATATCTTTTAATCAATGTTATGTACTACTTATGTGTCGATGTAGATCTGTATATTATATTACGAAGGCTAGTTTCCAGAAATAGCGATAAAAAATATTTTTTGAATCTATCAATAAAGTATACCGTTTAGTTGTTTACCATTGTAAGAAAGTCGTCGCAATATATTTAATAAACCAATACCGATTGTGGACGAGTCAAGGTCAAGCTCAAAATCGTCACATAAGGAAATCATAATCCGTACAAATATATTGTGATGCCTTTTGTACATTTCATATACCGTAAAACCTCTATAAATTAATAATATCATATTTTATTTATTTATGAAAATATTAATTTATTTTTGGTCAACATAGAAATATTAATTTATTGACAATTATTAGTTTATAGAAAATTTTGCCTAATTTCATAAAAAGAAAATTAAAATTTTTATAAAAGATAAATTTCTTTTTATTATAATCCATATTATTCTAGAATCAGTTACACGTAAATAAGCCATTATCACGTCAAATAACTCTTCACAATTTTTTGATGCAATTCGAGAAGATAACACCAAAAGCTTTTAATGTAGTAAAAAATATTAGACATGAGCTCCAACAAAAAATCAAATCCAAAAAAAAAAAAAAACAATACTAGAGTCATCTTTCACTAAAGTTTTTAAAAGATATATATATATTATAAATTTATATAATTATTAATTTATGATTGTGATGGGATCATATATTTACATAAAGATTTCAAAACAAAAATATCTTATTATCTTATCGAATTGTGTTAGTTATTACACTAATCCAATTCGGGATTTAAAAATTTATTAATTTATTGAACTTTTACTGCAAATGTGTTTTCATAATGATAATCCGAATAAATTAATATAATTAACAGAGAAAAAGTACTTCCCATTAAAGAGTAGAACAGAGAAAAGATTTTGTACGACCAATAAAAACTTAAAAAGTAAAATGACTTTTAATTACACCTTTTGAAAGTTGAAACCATTTCCAAAAAGTTTCGCGATCGAAATAAACTTATGGACGATCAATATAACATTTGTAGTTTTGTACATTTCATATAGATGTGTTCTCTCATGTATGAAAGAAAAAGAAAAACAGTTTTGTTTCCAGCTAGTGTGATTCACCGGTCCTCTCAAATGTTTATTTTATTTAGTTATTTAGATTTTCACATCTTTTGGCAAAGACTTGCACAGGTTGTAATTGTTAGGGTTTGTTGTCTTGCACAAGTATATTATTTTGCTTAAATTAAATGGACACCATATGTGATAAGCCCAAAACCGAGTATAGAAAATATGGTCCTACAACGAAACGTAAAAGCCCAATCTATATTATAAATGTGAAGCCCATTATAAGATAGTGCTTGAGAGTTGAGAGAAACAATGCGTGCTCTTATACCATCTTCTTTAGTTTACGCTCCCAATAGTCCAATGCTTCGTCTTCCGCATCTGTGATTACTAGGGTTTTCTTCTTCATTTTTCATTGCCTATACGCAGAGAAGAACACAACGGAGAAGATCAAATCATTCTTCTCATTGGTAAACCATTACGGCTTCTTTTATTGCTCCAGCTATATAGATTTGTGTCAATCTGGATTCGTCTGGAAATTTGTGTGATTCATGTTAATTGTTAGTATCTCTCAATTTTACTAAAATCAATTTTTCGATTGAAATTGTGTATTTTTCATTTCAGAGAAATTACGCGTAAAAAATGGCGAAGAAGCAAGGATCTGCGATGTCTCTTGAAGCTTTTGTGTCAACAATGGCTCCACTTATAGACATGGAGAAAGAGGCTGAGATTTCAATGTCTTTAAGCACAGGTGCTTCAAGGAATATAGAAACTGCTCAGAAGAAAGGCACAACGATTCTCAATTTGAAATGTGTTGATGTTCAAACAGGTCTCATGGGGAAATCACTTATTGAGTTTCAATCAAACAAAGGAGATGTTCTTCCTGCTCACAAGTTTGGTAATCATGATGTAGTAGTTTTGAAACTGAACAAATCTGATCTTGGTTCATCTCCTCTTGCACAAGGAGTGGTTTATCGGTTAAAGGATTCTTCGATTACCGTTGTTTTTGATGAGATCCCGGAAGAAGGGTTAAATACTTCTCTCCGGTTGGAGAAACTTGCAAATGAGGTAACGTATCGCAGAATGAAAGATACTTTGATACAGCTGAGCAAAGGTGTGTTAAGAGGACCTGCTTCTGATTTAGTGCCTGTCTTGTTTGGTGAGAGACAACCAACAGTGTCGAAGAAGGATGTAAAGTCCTTTACGCCTTTTAACAAGAACCTTGATCAATCGCAGAAAGATGCGATTACAAAGGCTTTATCTTCAAAAGATGTGTTTTTACTACATGGTCCTCCTGGTACTGGAAAGACAACGACGGTGGTAGAAATCATCTTACAAGAAGTCAAACGAGGTTCAAAGATTCTTGCTTGTGCAGCTTCGAATATTGCAGTCGATAACATTGTTGAGAGACTTGTTCCTCATAGAGTTAAGCTGGTGAGGGTGGGACATCCTGCACGGCTTTTACCTCAAGTGCTGGATAGTGCTCTAGATGCTCAGGTTCTAAAGGGAGATAACAGCGGTCTAGCGAATGACATCAGAAAGGAAATGAAGGCACTAAACGGGAAGTTGTTGAAAGCGAAAGATAAAAACACAAGGAGAGAAATCCAGAAGGAGCTTCGAACTCTGGGTAAGGAAGAGCGTAAAAGGCAGCAATTAGCTGTATCAGACGTGATCAAGAATGCTGATGTTGTTCTCACTACTTTGACTGGTGCATTAACACGAAAGCTCGATAATACAACTTTTGACTTGGTGATCATCGATGAAGGAGCACAGGCGCTTGAGGTAGCATGCTGGATAGCGCTGCTAAAGGGTTCGAGGTGTATACTTGCAGGAGACCATCTCCAACTCCCGCCGACAATCCAAAGCGCTGAAGCTGAAAGGAAAGGATTAGGGATAACACTCTTTGAACGGCTAGCAGATCTTTATGGAGATGAGATCAAGTCCATGCTTACTGTCCAGTATCGTATGCATGAGCTTATCATGAACTGGTCATCCGAAGAGCTTTACAATAATAAGATAACAGCACATTCAAGTGTTGCCTCACACATGCTTTTTGACCTGGAGAATATAGCAAAATCTTCTTCAACAGAGGCGACTCTACTATTAGTAGATACCGCTGGGTGTGACATGGAAGAGAAGAAAGATGAGGAAGAGAGCACCTATAATGAAGGTGAAGCAGAGGTTGCAATGGCACATGCCAAGAGACTAATGGAGAGTGGAGTTCAACCTTCGGATATTGGAATTATTACGCCTTACGCTGCTCAGGTTATGCTGCTTAGGATTCTCAGGAGCAAAGAGGAGAAGCTAAAGGACATGGAGGTTTCTACGGTGGATGGTTTCCAAGGTCGAGAGAAAGAAGCTATCATCATTTCCATGGTTCGATCAAACTCGAAGAAGGAGGTTGGATTTTTAAAGGACCAAAGGCGAATGAATGTGGCTGTTACTCGCTCTAGAAGACAGTGTTGTATCATCTGCGATACAGAGACAGTGAGCAGTGATGCGTTTCTCAAACGTATGATCGAATATTTTGAGGAGCATGGCGAGTATCTCAGTGCCTCTGAGTACACAAACTAGTAATTACCGCAAGATTCTTAAAATCGCAGGCCAATTGATAGAAATGTTTCTTGGTTTGGTTAGCTAGCAAGTCAAATCATCTTCTTGAAAACCCAGTGATATAACTCCAGATTTGAATATCATACCAATTTCTTGGTACAAAGATGACACAACCTTCTGTTTAGTTACATCTCTTACTTTACAAAAACCTAAACAGATCTTTAAAAAAAAAAAAGAAAAAAAAAAAAAAGGAAAACTCAGAGATGAGAACTAATCATATCCTGCTCTAGTGGTTAGTGATCTATATCATTTTCACTGATACATTCTTGAGGATTGGCGTAGAAATAATCTTCTTCCTTTGGTCTATCAGAGATAACTTTCCTATGTGTTGGTTCTCCCATCCTTTGTCCTTGATGGGCTTCCTTGACAGCTACTGCAAACTGATCCCAAGGGAGCGTTTTGTTGTTATGCAAGTCCAAAAGCTCCACAAGTCTCTTCCGGTCTAGCAGGATTGTTTTCTTAAACCCGAGATATCTGCAAAATGAATGTTCGTTTCATGAATCTTGCTGAGAATTAGCTTGAATTGGATATTTGATTATAGAATTACCTTCGATGACCTTCAACAACTTTTGCCATGTTTCCATAGTAGGTAGGAATAAAAGTGTTGCTAGCTACCGATACTAAGAAATCTAGAGCTGCCATTTGAGATGAATGGTTCTGAAACTGTTGCAATTCTGTTGGATCTAATAGCATTTCCTTTTTTACCTGAAAAACCAACATGTCACCATCATCTCCACAATTGATCATTTCGAAAGTGCATAATGTTGAAAGTGATAAAACTTACAATTCGTGGATATGATTCCTTTAGAAGGGCTAATCTCTTTGTACCACCATAAATCTCGCCAGCTGCAATGTATATTTGTGTATCCTTTTGAAACCCCAATGCTTGTAGGACCAATACCACCTCCTCGGGTGTCAAAGGACACAGCCCTTGCACTCTCCTTTCTTCTGAGACTATCTCTTTCTCTCTCCACCATGGATATGCATACCTAGAGCACATAAGAGACCCAGAAATCAAGATTTTATAAAAGACGAGAGCATCAAGCTAAATAACAGTTTTACCTCATCTTTTTGAGTTCTTCAGCTTCTTCCTCGGTGCAGCCATGAGTGCAACCAGAGAAAGCCAACATGTCCATCTCATATCTCAGATGCAAAGCCACAAAAGACCCTCTTTGTTGAAGAATCCGAACTAACTTTGATCCCAAAGCCTCAATCCGAGGAGTGAATTTCAGTCCTTGAAAATTAACTCGACATCTCAGCCTTTGAAGATCAAGGGAAAGACCATTGTTCGCCAATCGCGTATCACTCCTAACGAAATGTATAACTTTACGTTTACTGAATCGCGGCAATACCTGAAACAAAAAAAAAAAAATCCGATCCAATCAAGACGCAGATCATAAGCATTTCAGATTCATCACATGGAGGCAAAACAAAACACCCAAGAAACTTGCAAAAAAACCTGTTGCAAGTAATATTTGTCGTTGGACCAGCTCACAGGCGGCATTTCGAATAATTTGTATCCATACTTCTTGCTATAACGTTTTGGAAGTCTCCTTATGATCCGAACTTCATCTCTTAACGAATCAATGAAATGCTTTATATCAAATATGTCCTCAAAGTCACTGCAAAAGGAAGAAACCTTTGCTTCAGCTACACAAATGTTACGAATTATCGACATACTATTCCCTCAAAAGGCCAAACGAACATACCTTGGATCAGCCCAGAAAGATTTTTTATCAAGCTCAGGAACAACAAGAGTCAAATTCAATAGCCTAGCAGTAGTCACCATATCACAAATCTGAAACAAGACAAGGGTCAATATACTAAAACCATAATTCTGCAAATGAGAGAGCAATGCAATGAATAGAGAGGTAAAGAACCGCTGCACGCATTTGATTCAAACCACCATTACATGACACTAGTAAAATTCCATTACTTGTATAATTCCCTGCGAAAAAATTCAAACTTTTCCTTAATCTCTCAATCACCAAAACAAAACCCAAAAACACAAATCGATAGAAGAACACAAAACTAACTTGGAGGAGGAGGAGGAGGTAATCGAACTGGCTCGACCGGGAGAGAGAATAGAGAAATCTGATTGGTTAAACCAGTGAAGATTTGGGAATGCCAAAAGAGCTGAATCAAGCAAGTCCAAACCAAAATGGAAGAACAGACTCTAAAAAACCAAACTTGTAATCGAGCTTTGGGAATTGCTTGACTCGGAGGCTTATTATCGCTCCGCGTTTGAGTACTCTCCGATCTAATTTCCATCGATCTCTGTCTCTGACGACGACACTCATCGCCGCTTCATCATCGGAGAAAATTTTAAAAACCTAAATTAGTGAGAGATCCCAAACGGGTCACGAGGAGGGAAACGTTGAGAAAAGGAGGGATGCAAAAACCAAAAACTAATGCGGACAAAAAATACAGATACGACCCTACAAAGTTGTTTTTCCCGTGAGAAAATTGAAATTTTCCCGAGAAAAATACCTACTTTTGGGAAGAAGATTGTTCAAATTATAAAGGGTATCTTTCAAAATCAAGAATTTGTTTATGAGGAAAACTTGAAATTCCGAACAGATCGATCTCATCTTTATATATCTCTCTCTCTCTCTCTGGGCTCATCATCATCTCTGCATCTTTTTAAAATTTTAAAAGTTTATTATTAACTTTTTTGTCAGATACTTTTTTTTTAATGGATAATTCCTATCAGTTTTTTATAAAGAAATAATTTTGAACAAAGAAAAAAGGTCCAAGTGACTTTGCCTCCAATTTCAAAATTATATTGAATTTCTTTTTTTCTTGCTTGCATATAATTTTTTTTTAAAAATGGTGAAGATGGTGTACTGGAGAAACCCTAATAAAAGGAAAGTCGTTAACCATCCTTTTTGTTTTATAAAGCATAATATATATTAAAGTAATCTATCTTTATTTTAATTTCTTGTTCTTATTCTTTTTCTTTGTATTTTTTTTCTAGCTATTCATCTTTTTCTTCTTCTTCTTCATCTTATTATTATTATGACATCAGTTATTTTATTAGTTTTGTTTTTGACAACCATCAGTTATTTTGTTAGTTATGAATGGCAACAAATATATTTTTGTGATCTTTCTCGAACAATACAAAACCAAAAAAAAAAACACTTGCTGAGGCAATCCTGGCTTTGGTTTGTGAAAGAAATACATATAAGAAGAAGAATGACCCCAATTTTTCGCTGAGTCAATTCTGACTTTGCCTGATGAGAAAAATATATATAAAAAAAATGTCACTATCATTCTCGATCCGTATGAGGAAACCCAATAAGAAAATGTCGCTATCCATCCTTTTATATTTCTTTTTGTTTCCCAAAATGAAAACAAGTTCACACCCACGCACAACGTTAGAGCGATACGGGTACTGAATAATTTTACAATAGTTAATTATAATGCTAAAGATATTTGGTTTATTATATACAAATGTTGAGTTAATTTAAACCACAATAAGAATACTAACATCTTTGCTCGTAATGTTCGTAAATCTGGATATCTTGATGTTTTTTTTTTTTTTTTGTTAAAGTGGATATCCTGACGTTTCCTGAACGTTTACACTAGAAACCATGCTTTTTTCTCATGCAAACACTTGTGTGCCATTTGGTTAATTGCCGAAGCGACATACATGGTCGATAAATATACAAATGCATTTGTTGATTTTAAAAAATAACGACGACAATTGCATGTGGTATTGCTTGAGATAATACTATATTCTGCTGTAAAAAGAAACAAAGAAAAAAAGGGAAAAAAGGCAATACTCCATAACTAAGAAACAAGAAGGTAGTGGGTTTATCTCATGATGATCAGGAGGATCAATATGAAGACTTTTAGCTTTCTGTTATATATTTAAATAAAAGTTTGGGAAAAATGATATAAGAATATGTTATTTAATATATATATATTAAAAACTTTCAACAAAATCTAAAATCCAGAACAAGAAGAACTAAGATATTTTAAATGATCTCATATTGAAGATTAAAAAAAGGCACATCCACATCTAAGTACATATGAAGACAAATTACAGAAAATATACGTCAACACTATCTGGCTCCTGTTAAAAGCGGGAAGCTCACACATGCAATTGCATTTCCCGGCCTTTCTCCTTTTTGCCCCAAAATGATTGACATGTTTTCCTTCCTCGAGTCCAGTGACTGCTATAACTCTCTTAACCACCGTCACAATTTCGAATTCAGCTTCGGAGCTGCGATTAAGTATACCTTGATTAATTTATAAAATATCATTCAGGAATTTGACGGAAAAACAAAATTTATATATATTTAATATATATATGATTCCTTGGTTCTAAAAAGATAACTGCAATTCTTGACATTTCTCCTTTATTTATCTCCACCATGATTTTCTTCTTCCTCGATCACTCTCCGCACTTCCTTAACAATCTCCTCGACAAAATCAGCTTCAGATCTGCCAAAAGTAGTATACCTTAATCCATCAAACATATATACTTCATATTTTCGCCGGGTTTAAAGGTATGAGTGTTAGTGAAAAGTACCTCTTGTCTCCTAAAGACAAACCCATCTTGTCGGAGATGCACTCTAAGGCTTCTTTCCAATTCTTGATCTGATATCCATTAGAAGCTTCTGCGAGCCTCCAGAAGTTCTTACCAAACTCACTGTCACCTGTGGGTTTTCTAACGTTTTCTGCCTTCACCTTGTAGAAAATTGGAATGACTCGGAGCTTTCCTTGATCCGCAAGTTTCTTCATCTTCACCAACTCATCCATGCACCAGCTGGACTCTGGATACCTATATGACAATGATTATGAATCCTTATGGGATTCACTGATAAGCTAGTATACACTACTATACACATCTGAAGTAGACACTGAAAACGTGAAACAATAGTATACAAACCTTGTAGAGAAGATGGCCAGTCCAATGCTCGATTCTTCGATTCTAAAAAGGAGATGTTTTAGGTCTTTCCCTCTCTGCTCGTTTTGGTCTATGAAGAACTTGATCTCGTGCCTCTGGAAGGCATCACTGAGGTGGCTGACAAAGTTATACCGCAGTTGCTCTCCCCGAAAATTAAAGAAGACTTGATGGACCTTACTCGGAGAGATAGCGATTCTCCTTGGATATGAAACGGACCACGGCGAAAAATTCGAGTTCGTTTGACCGTCAGTGAATGAGAGACAAGACTTCGCGTCAAAACGCGGCGATGAGACTGATTTGATGTAAGAAATAGGATTCAGAAAGTGTTTGTTACAAGCACGTTCTTTGATTGAAGTAAGACGACGAGCTTTAACTTTAAGGAGAACACCAACACTACTTGCAGGTACTCCTTTGCCTGATCCACTCACAACACCCCCTGTTACAAGCACGGACGCCATCTTCTTTCTTCTGATTTTTAATCAACTAATCTTGCACAGAAATCACCAACAAAAAGAAAAACCAAATCAGTTAAGGAGAAAATCGCAGAATTTGTTCACTTTCGTAGTCAACAATAACGATACTGAAAAAGCACGAAGCAATTCAATTAATCGCAGAAGCAGAAGATGTGACCAAACTAAAACGAAATTCTCTCTTTTTCTTGGTTCAAAGTATTATTTAAAAAAGAAGGATTTGGAGAAAAAGCTCTTGCATTTTCATCTGTATCAACCCTAGAACGCAGAAAATAATACTTTGAACCAAGAAAAAGAGAGAATTTCATCTCCGGCCAAAAACTCCTCTCCTCCTCCGTTCATCGAACATCATATCCAACCTCTTCAAAATCCCCAAATCACACATCCGAATCCCTCATCTGAATCATCATCACCACATTCAAACACAACATCTTCCCCTTGGACCGATCTCTTCAAATCTTGCTCAAATGATAAATCTTACCCTTCTCCAACATTTCTCGACGACAGGACTCCAGTGGTGCAAGCTCCGCCGCATATCACCCTTTAATTTGTTCTTCAGCCTTATGGAAAGGCCATCTGATAGCTTCGTTCTTCGGAACACCACCACCGCCTCAGAAAATCTTTTCCGATCTAAACCCGATTTGGGGCAGAAACGGGGCGATCTCGGTCCGTCAATCTTCGGCGGTTCGTACATATAGTGGAGGACGTACGCAAGGCATTGGTACGTGTATAATGCATAGCTTAACGAATTTTCATAATATAAATTTTCATTATGAGCTCTACAAAGCTCATTTCTAGTTCCACTACTATTTTGTATAATGCACATTCTTAACAAATCTAATATCTATACATGATTAGCAACAAAACACACAATAGAAGGAAAGAGAGAGACTAACCGGCTGTTGAGTTTTCCGGTGGGTATTGCTTTCCCCAATAGCCCTCCACCGCCGTTGATATAAGGTTAGAAGTTTACTCCCTCTTCGTTTTTGAGCTTTGTGTAAAAGTGGTGGGAACGCATAGCTAGTGGTAGGAACCAGTTGGTCAATTAAATTATATCACATAAATTACGAGTCTGACATAGTTTCGATCTTGTCTTATGTTTTTATAAACATATGTTTATTGAAAATACATTTTTATAAACATAAGTTTTATAAAATGACTTTTAAAACATTTTCAATGTATTTTCAAATATGTTCAAACAAATTACATTTTTATATTATATTTATTATAAATTATTCAAATATCAAATTCATTTTTTATTTCGCTTACGTCTGCCCTAAGCGTGCATCAAAAAGAAATGCGCATCTTTGTCCCAAAAAAAAAACGCTTTAACCGTAGTGGCGTCGTGTCATCATGTGGCCGGGATTTCACAACTGCTCTTTTGAATTTATTTTTCTTCAAATTTGTTTTTGTCGTTTTCTTTACCGTAGTGTCACTCATCTAACTAATAGACATACACACACATACTCATTTGCTCATGTTTGTGATTCACTGTGGTAAGACTAATAGACCATTAGAGTGCTATATATAAATAGCCTTTGAGTATACAACTGATTTCATTTGAAGGCAAAGAAAAAACAACTTTTTGTGATCATTTTTGATGATCTCTCATTTTCGACTTTGAGTTTTGGGTTGGTACGAAGTGAATAAGCTCCAGTTATCTGTCTTTGAGAGTAAAATTTCCTTGATATGCTCCAGGAACAACAGCCTCTAGTTCATATCTTCCAACGTTTAAAAATTAAGCTGAAACAATACATTTTGTGAGTTTATAATCAATTATGCAAGAACAAGTATTTACAGTAACTATATATATATAGGATATAAAAAAATGCTTTTTCTTTCTTAGATTTGGAGTGCATTGCATCATTTGGCCAGATTGTTGTTTGGGTCTGTGACCTTATGATACATGTTTAACTGCTTCACATTCATCGAAAGAATTACGAACTTCTATGCATTTGCTAATCCCAATGTCAAAGTCACCACCAACTTTCAAAAACTCAAATGGTCTGGTGGGTTGTATCAAATTACGTACTTATACGGAGGTTTTGTGCAATGTTCTTCTATAAAATATATTTAATATGTTAAAAGATTAATAAAAGATAGAATCCGTAATTCGTATTATTTGTACGTAGGAAGACTCTCTTTCTGTATATAGCCGATTCTCATTTTTTTTTTTTTGGGTCAACAATAGCCGATTCTTTTTCTTATAGTGCCCTCTTATTTCTATTATAATAAGATTCATTTTTATTCTCTTGATTTGACATCCAAGGATTCATTTTTCTCTTTCAATAAAATAAACAGAGAGCACGATTTATTCTCTTGATTTGACATCATTCCCAAGCGTCCGACTATATGTTATGGTCAATTTGCATAAAATCTTGTACTATGTTTATTATAAAATCTTTATATTTTCAAACCACATTTTTTTATTTTGTTTATTATAAATTATTCATATATCAAATTATTTTTTAGAATTAGAATTAATTCACTCTTTTGAATTTATTTTTCTTCAAAAAAAATTTTAAAATTTTTCTGTACCAGCCAAATTTCTTTTCGTCAAGGTATTTTGAAGAAAAACAATCTTTAACTAAGTACATATCCATTATTAAACCCTCAAAAACAATTTAATGAAAAGTTGAAAACCATTCATCAATGCTTCCGCCAAATGAAATGGTAAACACTAAACAAGGAAAGAACATATGAAGTTGAAAAAGTTGATTGAATGGTTGACCGAAAGGGAGAGAGAGGGTAAAGATAAAAGTGAGAAAATATTATTTTAGTCAAATACTCTTTCTCTCTTTCTTGGTTCAAATTGTTAATCAAAAAAGAAGGATTTGGAGAAAAAGCATTTGCATTTTCATCTGTATCAATCCCAGAACGTAGAAAATCAGAGACCCAAAACACACAAGAGAAGCAAAGAGAGAGAGAGAGAAGAGAGATAGAGTAACCGGCGGTTGAGTCTTTCGATTCGTCTGGCTTTCCGATTTTTTAAATAGCCGGATACCCCATTAACCCTCCGGCAAAAGAAATATAAGGTTTGAACTTTGAAGTGTGGGGACACTCTCTCAGTTTGGGAACACTCTCTCAGCAACCCTTACTAAGTGTGGGAATACTTTTTCAGTGTGGGATACTTCTCCCAATACTCTCTCTCAGTTTCCACCTGATTTAGTTGAAGATCCAACTTTTTTCCAAATCACATCAATATAAGATCCACCTTTTTTTGGAAGTATCTCTACCTTAAAGTTAAGCTTGGGCGGAATTTGAGGAACCCAAAGACTGACTTGTCTTTCTTGACAGGTCAAACCAATTTCCTGAAAATTATCATTTTTCTTCTTCTTAAATTATAATTACCCTGCATTACACCAATTTCCTTGACGAATAAAGTATACCTTAATTAATCTATAAAATATCATTCAGGAATTTGACGGAAAAAGAAATATATGATTCCATGGTTCTAATTAGAGTATATGAGTCAAAAAAAAAAAATTAATTTATTAACAAATGTCTTTAATTTGTTGCATCCAATGAATTGTCAAATGCTTATTAGTTTTTGACAAATGCATCTCTATTCTCTTTTAGATAGCCCAAAATATATATTAACAAACATTTTTAATTAAAATGTTGCCTCCAATTAATACTGTCATAAAATTAATATTACATTTTACAATTCATATTAAATTATAATAATTTTGTTTTCCCGTAATGGTTGGAATACTAGTTATAATAAATCAAAAACAAAAGTCTTTAGAACATGTTCTTAAATGAGAGACCCCACCGCTTATTTTTCCGGTTACATTGTACTTACTTACTACTTACTAGTCCTGGGTTTTCGGCATAAACCGAGTAACCCGAACCGAGGAAACCGATTTTTTCGGTTAACCGACCCGACAAAATAGAAGGAGCTAAACCGTTCGGCTGGATTTCAATTGGTTGTCGGTTATCGGGTCGGTTCGGTTCGGCAGGAGATAACCGATATAAACCGAAATTAATTAACAAAAAAAAAACATAACCATGACTACTCTCAGTCTCACCCATTCCCGATTTCTCTCACAATACAAAATCACAAACCCTAAAAAAAAACATTTTCTCTCTTGACTCTCGACTGCGATTGCTATTCTGATAATCGACCTTCAAGATTATCAAATCGATTGTTCTCCTTCAATTTCACCATCAATCCAACCGAAATCCCCATAGAGTGAAGGTAAAAACTAACTGTAATGTTGATTTTATTTTAGGATTTCGAATCGATTTTAGTTTGGTTTCTGATTCGATGTTACTTAGATATTTGTTTGGTTTCTGCTTTGATTTGTGTTCATCTTCTTCAATCCCCAATTCACAAACCCTAATTTTGATTTCACAAACCCTAATTTTGATTTCCCCAATTTTGATTTCGGACCCTAATTTTGAAATCCGAAATTTTTTGTTTGTCTTTAATGGCTAATTTTTACTGGGGTAATTAGATAGAACTTAAGGTTTAATATGTACTAATCTTTAGGCACATATGTTATTGTCACATTATTGACAAATACATGTTCCATCCATGTCGATTGCGTGCTTTGCATAAAGAATGACTGAGAAAGATGACCAACATGCTTTGGTTTTTTATGTCGTGGGTTAAAGAGGAATTTTTAAAATTTAAGAATTTATTATTGTTTGTATTTGAAATGGATAAAAAGTTATCTTTGCTATTGTTTTTGTTATAAAAATTGACTTTAAGAGTAAGTTTTTTTTGTATATTTAACAAGTGATTTAGTTTGTTTCTGTGACTTATGGTTTGGTATGTTTCTCAGGTTCTTAGGTTCTTTGTTTTGTGTTTGTGTATGTGTTCTATATTCTCTGATTGTGTATATGTTTTGTTCTCTGATTCTCTGATTGTTCTCAGGTTTTTTGAATCTGATTGTGTATGTGTGTTGCAGCTTTTGCAGATGGCTTCAGAAGATGGCACCGCCGAAGTTAAAGCACCACCAGAAGTTAATGAAAACCCCAAAGGACGTAAGAGGAGGGCTGACACTTCTGCCCTGCCACCAAAACCTAAGAAGCAATATAACAAAAGGGCTGAGGTATGGAATCATTTTGTTGTGAAACCAGATGATCCTAAAAAATCTATTTGTAAGTATTGTGGGGATGAATTCTGTTGTGATTCTAAGACAGTAGGAACAAGCCCTATGATTCAACATAAAGCTAGATGTAAGATGTTTAAGGATCATGATGAGAAGGAGAAACAGAAGGTTTTAAGTAGTGATAAAGCGGGTAATATGAAGGTGGTAAGATATGATCCAGTGGTTTTTAGGAAAGCTGTGAATGAGATGGTGGTAGTCAATGAGCTCCCGTTCTCATTTGTTGAGTCAGAGGGGTGGAAGAAGTTCTGTTTCAATGTCTTGCCAATGTATAAGACATTTTCAAGAAATACATGTTGTAAAGACATTGCTGCCATGTATATGGAAGAGAAAGCTGCTTTGAAAGAGCTATTTAGGGTTCAAAATCAGAGAGTGAGCCTAACAACTGACATTTGGGTGTCTCCTAGTACCTCTTACAATTACATGGTTATCACAGGTCATTGGATTGATGTCATTTGGAAAATCCAGAAGAGAATCTTAGGATTTAAGGTCATAACTGATCATAGAGCTGATACAATTCAGGGTCAACTTATTGATTGCATGGAAGAATGGGGGATTCAGAAGTTATTTACAGTCACAGTAGACAATGCAACGGCTAATGACAAGGCTGTGAGGTTATTGAAGGAGTATCTAGTGATGTTAGGATCAGACACTTTAGTACTAGGTGGTGAATATGTGCATATGCGTTGTTGTGCACATATTCTCAACCTAATTGTCAGTGATGGTTTGAAGATGAGTAAGTCTAGTATTGTTGCTATTAGGAACGCATTGAAGTATGTGCGTTCCTCTTTCAGTAGGTTAAAATCCTTTGAGATGAGGTGTGAGACTGGGAAGATCTCTAGAGGTAGCTTGCCTTTAGATGTAAAAACTAGATAGAACTCAAAATATCTTATGTTGGCTGCTGCCCTTAAGCTGAGAGTGGCATTTGAGAAGATGATGTTGGAGGACAAGCTTTATTGTGATTACTTTTTAGAAGAAGATGAGAAAACCAAGACAAAACGAATTGGACCTCCTACTAGTTCTGATTGGGATGAAGTGCAAGTCTTAGTGAAGTTTCTGAAAATCTTTTACAAGTCCACATTGACATTCTCAGCTTCAAAATCGGTAACTTCCACTCTTTGTTACAATGAGATTGTCAACCTTGAGAAGAATTTGATAACCAAATGTGGTAATAGTGATGCGAACATTAGGAAGCAAGCACATGTCATGAGAAATAAGTTTGAGAAGTATTGGGATGGCTTGATGAATATGAATCCACTAGTGATCATAGGTAGTGTTTTTGATCCCCGAAACAAGATGCAGTTTGCTTCTTTGTGCTTTGAAGAATTGTATGGTAAAGATACCATTGAAAGTAGGAAGCTTCACAGCTCCATTGGTAGTGTGCTTAAGAAGTTGTATAATGAGTATAGTTCAAGACTTAAGAAACAAGGTGAAAGTGAATCAGAAGAAAGTCAAGCTGATCATGAAGTTCCAATGAGAAGGTGTGAGTTATCCGATGATGATGATGATAATGATTATGGGCAAGCCATTTACAACAAAATGCAAAACTTAAGGAAGACTCAAGATGGCTGCAGTGAATTGGATATTTACTTGACTGAAAATCCAGAGATAAGAGTTGAAAATAACTTAGGGTTAACTTTTGATGTATTGTCATGGTGGAAGTGTAACAGCTCTAAGTTTCCAGTTTTATCTGAGCTTGCCCGAGATGTCTTAGCAATCCAAGTTTCTTCAGTGGCTTCAGAATCAGCGTTTAGTACAAGTGGTCGAGTCTTGGATCCTTATAGGAGTAGTTTAACTCCCTATATGGTTGAAGTATTGCTTTGCACACAACAATGGTTAAAGTGTAACTACAAGGCTGAAGAGGAGGTTGCAAGCATAATGCAAATGCTTCAAGAAGTTGAATTTTTTGAGTCACTTGGTAAGTGTTTATGTGACTTAATTATTTGTAATGTTTCTGTGATAACCTACTAACTAATGTATTTTTTTTTGCTAGATGCTCGTAAGACAGTGACTTAAAGATTTGGTATGTCTCTGACTTTCTTTAAAGAGTGTTTCTATGACTTAATAAAGATTTGAATCGGTGATTTATGTTTTGGATCTGTTTCTGTTGGTTTGAATGCTTATATATTGTCATTTGTCACAGGTTTACATATGGAGTTTGGAGTTTGAATGCTTATAATTTTTTGGATCTCTTTTTGGATATTGTCACAGGTTCATGTTTTTGTCTCGGTTTAACTTGTAAATTTGTTTTGAATCTTTTAAACTAATTTACAAGTTAAGCTTTGAATGATTGAATCTGTTTTCAGGTTAATTTTGGCTTTGAAGTGATAATGTAAACTCAGTTTAAACGTTTAAGTAGTGATTTTGTAAACATTCAGGTTTTTTTTTTGTGAACAGATGGTTAATTTTGGTTTAATTCGGGTTAAATAAACCGAATTAAAATTGCACTCGGTTCAATTCGGATACCTTTGATAATTGACAACCCGACCCGATTAATCCGACCGCCGACCCGACCCGACCCGAACTTTTGATCAGTTCAATTCGGATAGATTTGTTTTTTCCGAACAACCCGACAAACCGAATAACCCGACCCGATTAATCCGAATAACCCGAAAACCCAGGGCACTACTTAGTCAATTGTAGCTTTCAATTTTGTTATTTAGTCAAATAGCTTCTTCTCTTTTTTTTTTTTTTGAATAAAAACTTCAATCGAATAATCAGCCATTTTTTTTAATGAATATCACATGAAAAGGTAAAACTTTACTTCTTCCCACCCACAGTTATATTTCCAATTCGTATTTTCTTTATAAGGTTTGAAGTTTAACTGCCTCTTCAATCGCACCTATGAACAATCAGCTCCGACTGCAACACCTATCCATGAACTTGAATTGACTTTCGGTCTCCTTTTTATTCTTCAGTCTTCATAATATTTATTTTGTCAATTTTTTGATACCAAATTAAGAAAAAAAAAATTCTTTCCACAATAGAGCAAACAATGGAACCATTTTGTATCAGAAGTGAGTTGATTCGAACCAATATTAAGTGGATTGATCTTGGGAATCTTAAAATGGTGGTTGTTCCTATGCGAAGAGCATGTATATTTATGTTTATATCCCTATGTCTCTCTTTTTTATTATTATCTCCAATTCTAGATACCGCACACAGTGTAATGTGATATCAAAAATATAAAAGGACTCAAAATCAAATAAGCAAACATTCTCCCATTTGTCGTGTGTGATCCAATACTCTATCGTGATTTTGTATTTTCTCATTATATATAACTAGATATTAGTCACATACCAATTTTTATACTTTAGTACAAAATATCTATATCACATGTATGTGCTGAAAAATCATTAATTGAGAATCCAAAACATTTCATTATTTTTTTATAGTTAATACTCCCATTATTTACTTCCAAGAGTGATCTAAATTGTCATCAAAATCAATTTAGTCGATGAGATTCATTTTCAAAAAAATATGTGTAGGTGAATATCAAGAAATCAATTAAGCTTGCACAAAAATCACCAACCAAAAGAAAAATCCAAATCAGTGGAGGAGAAAATCGCAGAATTTATTCACTTTTGTAGTCAACAATAAAAAGCATTAGTAAGTGGCTAAATCAGAGTAACATGGCTATATAGTATTCTTTTTTTTTTTTTTTTCGCCAACTATATAGTATTCTAGTAATGAATCAATATGGAAAATTGGAAATGTTGATTAATTTAAAAATTAAATTGTATCAGCTATATATTAATTAATATCAAGCCCAATATCTGGGTCGAAGTCAAAGTTCACTACAAAACTACGCCCAATACTATTAGTTAGTCCATATAAAAAGCCCATAATATGCTCATGACAAAAAAAACAGGAACTTGTTCACGTGTCTTCACCAATAAAATAATCACACGTATGCAAAGAACGTCTTTGACTCTCTTTGTCTCTCTCTGCATTTACCCGAAACGGCTAAAACTTTGAATACTGCAACGATTTTTCCTCTCTCTCTGGTGCCGCCATGGATCTTCGTCGAAGCTCGATTTTGCTTTTGATTATTGCGTTGTTATCTCCCAGGACACTATCAATGCGTTACGAGATAAAGTCTGCGCAAACGAAATGTATCGGAGAGGATATTCACGAAAACTCCATGTCCATTGGCAAATACTTCATCGTAAACCCTAACGAAGATCATCCGCTTCCTTTATCTCACAAAATCATCTTCAAGGTATAGATTTCAGCTCAATCTCAATCGTATATAATTTTAACATCGAAGTTCTTTTTTATTATCAATTTTTTCTTTATTGTGATTATTGTAGGTGATGCCGCCACAAGGGACGATGTTGCACGAAGCCGATAATGTAGAGGCTGGTCAGTTCTCGTTTACTGCGTCTGAGACTGGGGATTACATAGCGTGCATCTCTGCCGTCGATCATAAGCCGGAGACGACGTTGACCATTGATTTTGATTGGAAGACTGGTGTTCACTCCAAGGAGTGGACCAATGTGGCTAAAAAGAGTCAAGTCGTAGTAAGTGGCCTTTGTAGTATTGGTTTCAAAGGGTATTTTAGTGTGTGTTTGGTATGATGAAATTTGAACATGTATGCCATTTTTTATGTTCAAGATCTAAAAGCTAGGGTTTGTCTGGTTTTGAATGTGAAAATGGAAGAAGATAGTGTAGAGAGCTTGTAGGTTTTAAAGGTTGTTTTACTAAACCTAGTTGTGGTTGGATCTTTGATGTTGTTTTTGTAGATGATGGAGTATCAGGTTAAGAACGTAATGGACACTGTTAATTCCATCCATGAGGAGATGTATTATCTTCGTGAAAGGTTAATTAGACAAAGAACAAATCTTTAATTTAGCCTTAGTTTTTGTTGGGTCTGAAGAGAGAGATGATGAGCTTTTGTTATTGTGTTTTGGTCTGGTGGTACCAGGGAAGAAGAAATGCAAGAACTAAATAGATCCACAAACTCGAAGATGGCGTGGTTAAGTTTTGTGTCGCTCGGGGTTTGTTTATCGGTGGCTGGTCTACAATTATGGCACTTGAAAACTTTCTTCGAGAAAAAGAAACTCATCTAACTAGTAGACATACACACACATATATACTCATTTGCTCATGTCTGTGATTCACTGTGGTAAGACTAAAAGACCATTAATTAGAGTGCTATATATAGCCTTTGATTATACAACAGATTTCATTTTAAGGCAACAAGAAAACAACTTTTTGCGATCATTTTTTGATGATCTCTCATATACGATTTTGAGTTTTGGGTTGGTACGAAGTGAGTAAGTCCCAGTTATCTTTCTTTGAGAGCTAAAGTTTCCTTGATATGCTCCAGGAACAACAGCCTCTAGTTCATATCTCCCAACGTTTAAAAATTAAGCTGAAACAATTCATTTGGTGAGTTTATAATCAATTATGCAAGAATAAGTATTTACGGTAACTAAGGGTATAGGAAAATGCTTTCTTTCTTAGATTTGGAGTACATTGCATCATTTGGCCCGATTGTTGTTTGGGTCTGTGACCATATGATTACATATGATACATGTTTAACTGCTTCATATTCATCGAAAGAATTACGAACTTTTATGCATTTGCTAAGCCCAATGTCAGAGTCACCACCAACTTTCAAAAATTCAAATGGTCTGGTGGGTTGTATCAAATTACGTACTTATATAGACGTTTTGTGCAATTTTCTTTTATAAAATATATTTAATATGTTAAGAGATTACTAAAAAATAAAATCCGTAATTCGTATTATACGTACTTAGGAAGACTCTCTTTCTGTACGCCGATTCTTTTTCTTATGGTACCCTCTTATTTGTATTATAATATGGTTCTTACATAGGGATTTTGAAGAAAAACAATCTTCAACTAAATACTTCTATAACGAATCTATCGCATGGTTTCGGACATCTTATCTTTAATACAACAAATATCGCCAAAACCGACGGCGAATCCCGTCGATAAGTCGTCGAAGCCTTTTCGACCGCTATTGACCGGTCGATTTGAGTGGTCGTTTTGGTCTAAAGAACACACGTTTCTTAATCCTTGAACAAGCCTTGACCACATTTCTCCAGTCTCTTGCGACATTTTCCTATAATTCTCCTTTCTCATCCTTTCTTTGGTTGCACGAGACCACAGTTCTTAGTATATAATTGGCCGAGCTGTGATGGCGAGTAAGAGACGTTATTGTTCACTATCCAGCTTATGAGTTTGTGATCTCGGCGCCTTTGTTTCAAATTTAATATCTTATGAGTTTTTTCAGATTTAAAAAAAAAAAATAATAATAGTTTTTTTGTTATCGAACATTCAGTCTGAATTATAAAACCAAGCATACAAACATTAAACGTAAACTGTATCCCACTCTATTTTTCTTTGATTTTAATATATCTTTGAATACATACATACATATACACGTTACACGATTCGAACCACTCGAACTCTGCGTCGTGATGATAACAACTCGTTCAATCTCCCAATTTCAACCATAAGTTCCTTTATTTTCTACAAAATCACAAAATTTCCAAATAAAAAATCTAGAATATATATTTTAAAAAAGATTAATATAAACTCAGAATTAATTAATTAACACAAACCTGATCTTTCTCTCTCAGGAGAAGAAGAAGAAATCTCAGCTTCTCTTCATGTAATCGTTTCCACCATCTCACGAGCTTTACATAAACAAGGCTCAACACCAACGAGAAACCTCCAATGAGGGTTAATGACCAAAATACCCTTCTACGAGTCACGTAATTACAACGCACCTTCTGGACGATCCGGAAGAAGAACACCGAGTCTTGGATCAGTCGCTTCTTGGTAGTCTCAATCATGCGCCACGGAAGCGAAAGATTCACGGTGGAGGAAGATTCGCCTTCTTCTTCTCCAATGAAGGGGACAACATAATCTTCATTTTCATCATCATCGTCGTCCGTTGGATTTTCACGGCGATGGTTTGGTTGTAATATCGGTGAGTTTGGAGGGGTAGATGCGTCAATTGGTGGGGATTTGGGTGAGGTTTGTATCATTACCCATTCACTCAATTCTTCTTCTTGCTCTGCCTCTGCCCTGTTCATGATTTGGATTTGGATAATGTTCTGCTTTTTTGTGTGTTATTCGGTATTTTTATATATGACGTCATTCTAATGATTTTGTCACAGATTTTTTTTAATTAAATATCTAATAACGATATTTATCTAGTTGATAACTAAATATCTAACAGAATGATAATGACACTATTGGTTTCCAGACTCTCGTATTTCTATATTCAAAATCAATTAATTCATTATTTTTAAAAGGTAATAAATCAGTAAATATTTTAGTAATATAATATAAACTTCAAAAGAGTTTCAGATGAATATATTCATATTCAATAAACAGATTAATCGTAAATGTAAATTTTGAAGCAACTATAAATCAACATGTTAGTATGTTACTTGATGACATGAGTTATTGGTTAAGTAGTTTTAATTAAATTTAATACTTATACACATGTTTGTTATTTCGTGCTTTGGGGTGATCAATACATTATACATGGCTATAATCAGAATTAAATGGCATGCATGATTATCTTAGTTATACTATTAATTACTTATATTCGAATCTTTTCTTATACAACGTCTTCTCTCTACGTACGTTGTTTAGATAAAAACTGAAAATTGAAAAATGGTTCCAAGAATATTGCATGAATGGTTAACATATATTACGTACACGTGAGGCTTATTATCTCTTTCTGTTTTGTTTTATTATATTCTTATCCTTTAACTTTTTCAGCTTCAAAAGTTTCTGGAAAATAAAAATTTGTCAAATAACTAATTTAGCTGATGCAAATAGAAGGAAATATTTCGAGGTGCGATGAAGAGAAAAACTAGTTGTACCGTGATTCTTTTTATTAAATACAAAATTAGGCGTTATAATAACAAATAGTATTAAAACCCCATTGAAAAAAGAAATTGATTTTGTTCATCAAATATCAAAAGCTGTTTTACTGTTTTATAAAGTGGCAAATTTTTCTAAATCACCAAAATATTTTGGTCAAATCTACCTATAAACATTGACACCAAAGACGTTACTTTTAGACTAATAGTGGCCATAATTAATCATTTAGTGCCATTAACTCTAATTCATATATATCTCTACTCTAAGTAATACATGTAGTGATATAATTTTATGTTCTACATATTTGTTTTTCAACCCCTTTCAAACAGACTTAAAATTTTGTTTCCAAATAAGTGTCGTTTTGTATTTTCAAAGTAGATGTTTGGTAAGATTTCCACTTTTATGTCTACTATTTTAATATATTGATCAATGAAAAAAATATATAATATATTAATAAAGGATAAGACAGAATTAAAAAATATATATATATATATATATGTGAAAAAATCTTAAATAACATTTATAATAAAACGAAGGGAATAAATAATAACTATATTCGTTCTGGATATCAAGAAAGGCCGAGCTTAGAATCCCGTAAACTAAAGGGGATAAGATTCAACTATTCGAGAGGTCGAGTAGACTTTGTCTTTGTGGACAGTGAAGCACAAGAGATATCAAATGTTTCTGCGACATCAAAAGAACTTCCATCTTCTACTACTTCCATCGGGCAATTGATGGAGGACGGTATAGGATCCTTCGGTCTCGCAGGTGTGCTCATGTCAACCATGGCTCGGTTACGTAAGCATCTCTTCCTTCACCAAAAAGCTCTGATACCAATTAAAGTGATAAAAACACAACGAAGTAATAAAAATAGTTCTCTTATTATGTTTAGAAACTTAACACAAAACTAAACACCTTTCTTTACAATAGACACAACTCGTCATATGCGTTTATATACAGTTTGCTCAACTTAGAAAACCCTAAAGTCTAGATATTAGATCTTATCACAACTTATAACCAATCTTATCCTTAACTAGGATTACTTGGGCCATAAGCTAACTTAAGATTATCCAACAACAATTTCACATAGTAATGAACGATCTAATTCTCTACGATCTATCGTTATTCAGTAAATGTATATAGATCTCTAATCTTAATTACAATTAAAGTTGCAAGAGAATATATAAAAAGGGTGATCCTTAAAACGATATTTATGTGAACTCAAGGGATTTTCATTTTCCTATATTTATATACAAGTATCTACGTGGAAACGATAGTAAAACTAAATCATATGATATTACATTAAAATAAAAATTAACAAATAACTTTAGCAATATTCACCGAATTTTCATCTTGAGTTTTAAACTTGAGACTATAAAAGTTTCATAAGATTAAGATAGCCATAAACTTATATCACACTAACTAAGCCTGGGCATAGGTACCCGTTACCCGTCCGACCCAGTCAATCCACTCCGTACTCGCCCCGTAAAAGCGGGTACCCGCTTCGTGCAATTCAAATAACAAATCTCAATTTTTAATTACTTGCAAGTAACGGGACAAGTTCAAACCATAATTTTTTTTCCGTTACCCGCCTGTTATCCGTTTCGTACCCGTTATCCGCTACTCGTTACCCACTACCCGTAAAAAATATCCGTTAACCCAAAAAATACTCGTTATCCGCAAATAATACACGTTATCCGCAAAAAAATACTCGTTACCCGCAAAATATATCTGCTACCCGCCAAAAAAATATCCGTTATCCGCAAAAAAATATTCGTTATTACTCGAACGGGACGGATCAAGTATCAAGGCGGGTACTAGTTTTTGGGCGGGTCAAGTATCAAGGCGGGACTAATTTTGGCGGGTAAAGTACCAAGGCAGATAAGTGTATTACTCGTACAGGACGAGTCAAGTACTAAGGCGGTCGAAAATGGCTGGTATCCGCCCCGTGCCCAGGTTTAACACAAACACTAAAAAGAATTGCAATATACAATTTGTCTTCTTGTGTCACCAAAATATATTGATAGGCTTAAATAATATAAATTGGACTAAATACCCAAGACATTTTGGTAAACGTGTGATCATTTCAGAGTGGGCCTGGGCTTACGGTCTGAACTGATCGGCCCAATCCGAGCCGAACTAGCTAAGAATTGAATCGGCCTAATACATAGAAAGGCCCATAGCGATCGATGTTGGTAATTTTTTCATTCGGTTTTCGGTTAATAACGATTTGGTGTCGGTAACCGATTAAACCAATATAATTCCGATAACCTAAGACTAATAATAAGCTTGGACACAGGGCGGGTACCCGTCATTTTCGTCCGTCCTGATACTTGACCTGTCTCGTACGAGTAATACTACTATACTAGGGATGGACGGATCTGGATATCTGGAGGGTTTTAGGATATCCGGATCCGGATCCGTGATTTTACTATCCGGATCCATCTAGCCCGGATATCCGGACCACGTATATCAGACCAAATATAAGATATCCGCGGATATTTGAATCTTTGAAAATAATAATTAAATAATAAATAAAATATTAAAATAATTATAAATTAAATTATATATATATAATTGTTTTATATTTAAAAATTATTTTATTTAATTTTAAAATATATTTTTAATATATTCAAAAATTAATTAATATATATTTATATATAAGAATTCGGATCCCGATCCGGATATCCATACGCTAAAATCAGGATATCCGGACCCTAAAATCAGGGTATCCAGATTCGTTTTGTGATTTTACTCTCCGGTTTCGTTTTGCCCATATATCTAAATTTTTGGATCCGGATATCCGCTGATCGGATCCCGGATACTAGATATTTTGTCTACCCCTAAGTAATACACTTATCCACCTTGGCACTTGACCCGCTCCAAAAACTAGTATCCGTCTTGATACTTGACCCGTCTTGTTAGAGTAATAAGATGGACTTTTTTTGCGGATAATGAATATTTTTTGGCGGATAACATATATATTTTGCGGATAACGGGTATTTTTTTTTGCGGGTAACAGGTTTTTTTTGCGGAAAACAGATTTTTCTTTACGGGTAACGGGTTCGAATAGCAGGTAACAGATACGGGACGGGTAACCAAAAAAAAATTTTGACTTGAACTTGCCCTGTTACTTGCAAGTAATTGAAAACTGAGACTTGTTATTTGACTTGCACGAAACGGGTACCCGCTTTTACGGAGCGGATCGAGCGGGTCGGACGGGTAACGGATATCCATGCCCAGGTTTAACTAATACCTATGACTAAACCGATTTTCTCTCATTTTTCACTAAACACATAATTTCATAATAGCTTTTGTGATTCTGTTTTGTAGGTTCAGTGGAGTTTGTCTCCGACGGAAATGGAGGCGATGAGTGTTGTAGCGAAGTATCTGGTGGCGAAATTGTTGCGGCGGCTGCAAAATAATTTTGATGCCCAGGGATATTTCAGAGGATTAGTGTTTGCAATTCGTAGAGTAGTTTGAGTGAGTGGTGGTATAAATCAAAGAGACAGATAATATTTATTATATATGGAGGAGCAGAAGAACCACGAAAAAGGTAAAAACAATGTTTCATGGTGGTTGTCATCAAAAAGGTAAAAACTAAATTTTTAAGAGAAAATTAAGAAAATGAAAAGAAGAAGGAAAGAACGAAGGAAGGAAGGAAGAATTAGGAAGAGGTTAATTTGACATTTCTCTGGTCTCTCTCTCTCCTATGCATTATTTTTTTTTATTTTTTTTTGTCATCTCGAATTACAATAGAAAAGGATAATTCATCGAAAACCAAACAACCTAAACCGAAGACGAAGCCGGCGGAAACATTGATATCCCCAAAACTAAAACCCAAAGAAGAGAAGCACAAAGGTGAGATGCCCACAAACACCTAGAACAGAGCCCTATAGAAAGGGGGGCTAACAGAAGAAAAACCGATGAAGACGGCACATAGGGTTAAAGTCAACTCCACCGCCTCCATTATATACTATTTTAATCATAGTTATTTTTTAATAACTTTCCAAAATAACCATGTTTGTATGCTAATGATTTTTATGGTCAAAATTACTTTTTAAATAATAGTTTAAAATATTTTCTTCTTTATTTATCCCCAACATGATTTTCTTCTTCCTCGATGACTCTCTGCACATCTTTAACAATCTGCTTGACCAAATCAGCTTCAGAGCTGCAAAAAGTAGTATACATTAATCCATCAAACATATATGCTTCATATTTCCAAGGAAAAACCTTTTTTCCGCCGGGTTTAAAGGAGTGAGTGTTAGTGGAAAATACCTCTTGTCTCCTAAAGACAAACCCATCTTGTCGGAGATGCACTCTAAGGCTTCTTTCCAATTCTTGATCTGATCTCCACTAGAAGCTTCTGCGAGTCTCCAGAAGTTCTTACCAAACTCACTGTCACTTGTGGGTTTTCTAACGTCTTTTGCCTTCACCTTGTAGAAGATTGGAATGACTCTGAGCTTTCCTTGATCGGCAAGTTTCTTCATCTTCACCAACTCATCCATGCACCAGCTCGACTCTGGATACCTATATCACAATGGTTATGATTCTTGAATACTTATGGGATTCACTGATATGCTAGTATACACTACTATACACATCTGACGTAGACATTGAAAGCGTGAAACAATAGTATACAAACCTAGTAGAGAAGATTGCCAGTGCAATGCTCGATTCTTCGATTCTAAAAAAGAGATGTTTTAGGTCTTTGCCTCTCTGCTCGTATTTGTCTATGAAGAATTTGATCTCATGCTTTTGGAAGGCATCAATGAGGTGGCTGACAAAGTGGTACCGCAATTGCTCTCCCCGGAAATTTAAGAACACTTGATGTACCTTACCCAGAGAGACGGCGGTTCTCATCGGATATGAGTTTGTTTGACCGTCAGTGAATGAGCTACAAGACTTCGCTTCAAAACGCGGTGATGAAGAATTGTAATTTGTTGAGACTGATTTGATGTAGGAAATGAGTGCCAGAAAGAGAAAGCAGCCTATGATCATGGAGATGAAACAGATATACGGTGGATTCTCTTGACTGTCGGTGAATGAGCGACAAGACTTCGCGTCAAAATGCCGCGATGAGGAACTGTAATTTGTTGAAAATTTGGCGGCCATATCTAAAAAGACTGATATGATGTAGAAAATGAGTGCCAGCAAGAGAAAGAAGCCTATGATCGTGTTTCTGAGAGAGATATACGGTGGATTCACTGCTTCCTCTGTAACAAAATTTCCCTTCTTCTCTGTCTTTACCAAATCTTCTTTCACCTGAAAAGGAAATCGCATCCATCATTATCTTTACAAATATCCAACACATGTTAGTGATTATAAGATACACAGTTATTCACAAAATCAACATAACAGCAACTTATAAAAGACCTCTTGTTCATTTATTAGAATTCTCAAATCATCCACATGCTGCTTTGGGTCCCAAGCAAAAGACAAAACTAATCAAGTCAAGTCAAAGCCCAAATTACAAGTTAGCCCAAACAATTTAACAAAGGAGAACACGTGATCTTAACAGGTGTGAGATGAAAACGATAAGCCATTTATAATTGATGCGGAGAGTTATAAAAAATTTAGTGAAAGAGTTATAAAACTTAACTTTTATGAAGTAAATATAAACAATTATAATATAATATATTTATAATTATCAATTATTTACATAACATACATATATATTACATACATAGGTTATGAAAAATTGATGCGTATCTGTTTAAAATATTATGCTTTATATAATAAGATCTATACAATATTTTTTAAAAAATACATAGGTAATTTATTTAAAAAGAAAAAAAAAACTATGTAGAAAAGAGAAATGCAATGTAAAAAAAAAACAGGGGAGAGATGATTGAGGAAGCGAGAGTGGAGAGAAGAGACTGGAGAAGAAATGCAATGTTACTTATTTTTTTTATTCACATTGGTATTTCGAATGATCCAAACGAATTTGCATTGCTTATATAAACGAATTTGTATCGGTTTAAGTAACTGATGTAAATATTTTCATTGTTTGTTATAATTGATGTTTATTGTGATCAGTTGCAAAAAAAAATAATTAAAACTAGGTTCTATCCATTTTTTTTGTTTTGAAATAACATAGTAAATTGAACTAAAAGTATATCTATTACTTATTAAATTTTTTTTTAAAAAATTGTTAAAAAAAGGTATAAGAGGAACTCGACAAAGATAAATGGGCGACGGTTGAAGTTTTATATACAATAAGTCAATAACTAACGATTAGAAGTTTAGAACCATTACTCTAGAGCCAACAGTTCAAAACAGACTTCCATGCGTTTGCCAGTTTTATCTTTTGCCTTCTCTAGGCTTTCAACCATATCATCAGGATTCAACTGCAAGAATTGTGTATGTGAATATCAAGAATTCCATTTGTTTTATCAGATTAGCTGGTGGATACAAAAAGATGATGTTAAAAAATCCATACCTCATATCTATGGCGATACCTCTCATCGACAAAGTTTTTGTTATCGTCTCTGTAAGAAACGGTGTGAGAGAATCATGTTAAGTAATCAATAGCGTTCATATGAAAACCAAAGTAGTAAATAAAGAGAGATCAATAGTTACTAACAGTTTTGCGGATTTTGCAGCAAGAATCTTCCCTTCCACTCCCCTATCACCAAAACCTCCAGGTACACGAATACCTTCTACACCCTAAAGAAGATACTAATCGAGATGAGCGAAAACACAACAAGGCTTCTCATAATTAAAGTTGTAAAATGGCAAACGTTTCAAACCTTTAGCAACTTCCAAGCAGCTTTATACGCTTCTGGATTCTGCTTAAAAGAAACAAGAAAAAACAATACTCTAGCTTCAAAACTGTGAACAGGTAAAGGCATCATGAGTAATTATTATGCAACATCATTTTTACGGACCTCCTTCTCAGTTTCTTTTTCGAGCTCACAAGCTGGAACCAAATCATTTACGAGCTTTTTGCAACAAGCCTCATAAGCATGCAAGGGAGCCTAAACAAGTTATCCAAAATGTGTGAACCGAGGCAAGGAAAATATATTTTATCCAGAAACTATCCCAAGAGAGTTGATGTGTAAGTTCTACCTTCAAGACAGAGAGATTAGCATCGGAGAGGCCTGTATATTTCCCCACAACAGCAGTTCTTACCTGTGAAATGATCTGATGCATTAAGATAGAGGTGTTCAGGTTACGGTTTTTAAGGAGTAATTGAAAGTTGAGACCCACCGGCACATGTAAATTGTCACATAATCCAGCTCTGGATTCCCATTCCCCTAGAGAAGGCTCTTTAAGAATGCTGCTCCATACACAACAAAAGATCAGTTCCAATCCATTTAAGTCGCAAATCGAACAAGACACATACCAAGAAAACAAAAGACAAAAGACAAAAAAACAAAACAAGATTATATTACATACCTAGCAAGATTGAGCACTTTTGAGATTGCCAGGTGAGCCTTTTGATCCTGATCAAGGAAATATGTGCATGAGCAGTGGTGTCTTGATGATTTATAATAACCAGCTTAGTGAAAGTTTTAGTTGAGAAAAGGTACCTTTAGCAACAAAGGAATATGCCAAATGTTGGGAACATCATAGAGAGTGAAGATATGCTCAAGCTGAAACAAGAACCATAAGCTGGTAAATAAAGAGATTTCAAGTAAATGACATAACAAGAAGGGACAAAAGACAGCAATCTTTTAACATCTTACCGGGATATGGCAAGATTGAGCTAGTTTTTCTTTCACATGCTCTTCAAGTGCCTAATGAAGAACAAGTTAAAGACATTTGTATCAGAACAAGAAGATAATACCAACATTTGTAATTTCTACATGAAAAAGATTTAAAGTCCAGACGGAGATGCAAGCAAAAACCAACGTTTGTGCTCCAGAAAGCTAAGATATCCGGGGTCAAGCCCAAGTCTCGAAGCCTCCGGACACTATGCTGTCTCGGCATAGTTTTCTGAAAGAAAACAACAAAGCAAATGATGTAAATGTAGACCTATATTATCAAATGCTGTCACATCATGGCTGCTTCATTTCAAAAGAAATTATATACCCGTTCACCAAGAACATTAAGCACAGGCACGACGCTGGAGTGGACCAGACAGAAATTCCCTAGGCCTGAAACTCAACCACCAACCAAAAATTATATACCCGTTCATCATATCCATATATCCACACAAAATTTCTTTGCTACTGGGGTCAAATGGTGATGCTTACCTACACGGGAAGAGAATTGGCCAAGCGCCTCAATATAAGGATCAGATTGAATATCACCTGCAAAGATAAAGAATCTCTGTTTACACAGAACAAAGCCAGGAAACAAAACAAAAAATCCATTTTTGTTGTTTTTTTGTGTGTGTGTAACCTATAGTTCCCCATAAGTCGATAACGCAAATATCAGCAGGACCCTCCTCTCCATCAACAGGATTAACCGCAACTCTCTCGATCCAATCTTGAATTGCATCAGTGACATGAGGAACAACCTAAAATCATTACAACCAAAACACTTTTAAGAGTTACAAGAAACAAACACCAGAACATGAAATGAGAAAGAGAGAAGTGAAAACTTATTTATTACCTGCACGGTCTTTCCCAAATAATCTTCTTTCCTCTCTTTAGCAAATACATGCTGTGAAGATGACAAAAAGGTATATAAAAAAGGGTATAAGAAGATTAAGTAAACCTAAGTCATCAATCAACCTCTAATTTAGTTGAAGATCCACCTTTTTTTCCAAATCATCATCAATAAAATATTCAAAAGTTCTTAAAAGTTGAACTCTTTAATGTTCTTTTAAAACGTTACTAAAAATGATATTTATTTACCTCACCAGAATCGTCAAAGACAAACTCTCCACCGTGGTCGAATGGAGACATAGTTCCAGGATCGGTGTTTAGATAAGGATCTGAAAGATTGTGTGCGTAAGAAAAAACATAATTTGAATTGATTCAAACAGAGAGACAAGAGGAGAGTAACAGACAAGTTAAAAGTAGTAAAATACCGAGTTTGATAGAAGTAACACGAAGACCACAAGCTTTAAGGAGAACAACAACACTAGTTGCAGTTACTCCTTCGCCTGATCCACTCACAACACTGCCTGTTACAAGCACGTACTTCATCATCTTCTTCTTTCTTCTGATTTTTAATCAACTAATCTTGCACAGAAAGCACCAACCAAAAGAATAAAACCAAATCAGTGAAGGAGAAAATCGCAGAATTTATTCAATTTGGTAGTCAACAATAAAGAAGCATAAGCAAGTGGCTACATCAGAGTAACAGAAACCAGATGCTGAAAAACCTATAAGCTTTTCAAATGCTTAAGAGAGATTAAATCTCCTTAATCGCAGAAGCAGAGGATGTGACCAAAATAAAACGAAATTTAATATTTTTCTTGGTTCAAATTATTAATCAAAAAAGAAGGATTTGGAGAAAAAGAGAGAGAGAGAGAGTAACCAGCGAGATTTCCGATGGGTCTGGCTTTATTTGTGACTGTAATTGACACCCATATTTATATGAATTTCCAGTCGCGTTTCTACCGTTTGTCCGTTGTCAAAACATCAGATGCCATGTGGAATATAATAAATAAAAAAAAGATGTCCAACAAGTCGACAATTGAGCAAACCACTGAACCGTTTTCAATTCCATTCTGCCATGTTGAATATTATTATTATTCCATTCTCTCTTTTTTATTATTATTTCCAATTATTAGATAATGCCCACCGTGTGATATCAAAAATATAAAAGAACTCAAAATTAAATAGGCAAATATGTTCTTCCATTTGTCGTGCATGATCTAATACCTATATCGTGATTTTGTATTTTCTTATTATATATAACTAGATATTAGTCATATACTAATTTTTATACTTTAGTACTGAATTATTAGTTACCATATTATTTATTTTCAGTTATTATTTTTGTAAGATTTGTTAAGATTTAAAATTATGATTCTTTTATTATTTTTGTTTAATCTTATTTTGAATTATTATATTATACATATTATTAATAAAAATATAAAACCAAATCAGCGAAGAAGGAGAAAAATTAACTTTGTTAGTCAACAACAAAGAAGCATAACACACAAGACTAAGCGGCGGTTGAGTTTTCCAATGGGTCCCAGCTTGGTTGTAATTTAATTGAGGCGTGCCGACCCAAAAAAAAAAAATCTTTGAGCAGTATATAATTATTTGACTCACTTCTCTTCTGCCTATACGGTATTTATCGTTTTTAGCTTCCATATACGCTCATTAGCTAACTAGTTTTATCTAATTAAATAATGGAATTTGGTCTAACTATGTCAGATTGTGGCTGAGTTTACCTACTACATGGTAACATGTTTTGTGGATATCCCTGCAAAATTATGGTCATCCATTTGAAGATATGGAATTTGCATATTTCCATGGACATCTATGAGATAGATCGAATTTTGTATATATTCATGAACGTCCATGAATTTATATATACAAACATAATACATTGTATTTCAAATATAGAAAAAAAAAATTATAATGAGAAGTGAAGAGATTAAAGATTCTCATATGAAAACAAAAAATGTTAAAAGAAAAAAGAAGGGGAGAATAATTCAAACAGATGATAAAAGAAAAGGTAAAAAAAAAAACAATCCATTTCTGCGTAGGAGGGAGAGACTCATGATAGGAAAGACAAATCTGTAATGTAAAGTGTTAATGATGGACAAAATTTGCGAAGGAAAAGTATCAAATCCAAAAAAAGATTAATCAATGTATGCCATTAATCAATGTGGGACCTTTAAACTTCAATTCCTTTTCAAAAAGTGGGGAATATTAAAATATTAAATTAGTTACTGGAACACACACAAAGTTCCAGGAACAAGACACATAATAATATAATACTCCCTCCGTTCAAACAAATTGTCATTCTATCACTTTTTATTTGCTACATAAAGACTGTCATTCTCTAATATCAATACAAATTTTGACAAAACATTCCTTTTTTAACCTTAAATAAATATGATAAAATTGTTTACAAAATTGTGAATAAATATGAAAAATCATAGTCGTGTATCTTCTCTAATCCCTATTCAATCAACGTCATTTATAGTAGTATTAAATATTTTATTATTTTATTTTGTGAAATAGAATTAGATATATACTTCAAAAGTCACAGATAGATAGAATATGTAGAAAGTCTCGATGATCTATTATACTCCCAAATTTTTAAAAAAATTTGGTTTGATTCCCTCCACTTTAATTTTGCCTTCATTTTTTTTTGTATTCTAATGTTGTTTAAAGACAGAATTTGACAAATATATTTGCCTCCAAAAATATACTATCCAGATCCGGATATCATTATATTAAAATAAAATATTAAAATATTAAAAATATCATGATATTATAATAATATTTTTAAAATATATTTAATTTATAAATATATTTTAATATATTCAAAATTTTATTAATATAATATTTTTTAATATAAATTAAAGAATTCGAATCCAGATCCGGATATCCGGACCCTAAAATCAGGATATTCAGGTCCGAATCCGTTTTACCTGGATCGAGATTTTACTATCCGGATCCTAATCCGTATTGTCCGGATATCCAAAATTTTTGTATCTGGTTCCGGATATTTGTGGATCAGATCCCAAATATATTTTCACCCGTATGACGAACAATACCATTCTATTCTTGAAAAAGGCTCATGTTCTTTCCATGAACTATCAGTAAAACAACGATAACCTATAAAATATCTCCTCTCTAAAAATAGTGGAGTAGGAGGGTGATTCTCTCTAATAACCTGTGCTTGTGCCTAATTAAAAGATTTTCTTTGGGTTTTTATCCAAATTATCAAAAAAATTATTATTTCGAGTTTTCCAAATGTACCAAATGATCCAGAGAAAACATTGAGTATGAACATCCTTTGGTAATTGCTAGAAAAAATAATATAGATTTGTAAATAGCAAGGTAGTTGGAAACAAAGGTGGTGCCGTTGGAATTTGAGACAAAACCCAAGTTTATATTGCTGGTCGACATTCAAAAAGGATGTGTTTGATTTTTTTTCATCCGGCCCATATCTAACACACCGTAACTTAAATTTAATACCCTTAGTCATTTGATTTACTGCTATCGATAATCCGTTAAAGATTTGCTATACAAAATAGCATAATTTGAAGGGGGAGGGGCAGTGCAATTTCCAGCAGAAAAAAATTAATGGTCGGAAATCCTATTCAAAAATAAAGTCTTTCTGACTAATCTGATCAAACAGTTGTTCGGTGTGATACTCCAATTTTACTGTATATTTACTGGACTTGAAATACCTTCCCATAAAATTGGTTTATCAATAGAGGACTAATGGATTTGGATCAATTAAACTTTGTATCAGCTCCGGTTTTGGGTATATTCAACGCTTTTTTGTGTTCCGTACCCCGTTCAATAAAATTCATCGACCTCATCTCATCTTATTTTGGGATAGTATAATGAAAATTAGTAAGTAATTGCTTGAAGAAAATTCAAGCAACGACCGTTTCACATCAAAATATCATGGATTGCACATGTATCTTTTAAAATATCATATTTTCTTTTTCTTATATAACACTACATAATATCACATATTTCTCACACGTGTGTTGAAGAAAAACGTAATATTTACAAAAATGCTAGTAAATATCTTTTTGAAAATATTGCCCAAATTATGTCAGTTTAGTATATAAACATTTTTACTTTTTTTTTTCCTTCTTATACACTATACAGTATTTTTGTGGAATTTAAGTGAGATTTAAAAGCATAATTTTGAATCTAACTCGACTTTTATCGGTTGTGTGTTCTGAGTTATGACATTGTCAAGATTATAAGAAAAACAGATAATAACGGGTACATTATCATATGAATGAATGTGTTGAATGAATTGTTTTTTTTTTTTTTTTTAACTCTTCAACACATTCACTCATATGAGAAGCCAAACTTACAAAATTTTACCAAATACATGGTTACACATTCGTCATTAGAGGCCTATCGGATTTCACTAAGTGCATTAACCAAGATGGAATAGTGTTATCTAAAATTGCAAAGTAAACAGGACAGAGTTTGATCACTTTCGCAATCGCATCTGCGCATGTATTTGCTCCCCTTTTTGCAAACCCAAAAACATGACCTTGTCTCTCCTGATGCCCCTTTGCCTCATCCGTTGTTTGTCGAAAACATTGTCAGTCATTCGGTCTGTTAAGTGCCTTGATGAGGGATTCACAATCGCTCTCAATCATTACTCCGTCAATCTGTAAATTGCGTAGACAAGAGAGAGAATTGTTTATTTACTAATTACTCTTATATTTTCTATCTCTCCAGTTCTCCGGCCATCTACCTAGGCAATTTTGAACCAATTGTATGCTGCCACTTGTTACACGCATTTCATCATTCCGAAGTATTCATGGGCTGAAACTACAAAAGTCCAGTTGTGTTACAACATATTTCTTCAAAGACCAACATTAAAACCTAATATTAAAGACCAACATTTCACAAGATTCCGAGTTGGAAGCGTCCGCGGAGTATATTGGAAGCGGAGATTGACAAATAGATTTGGGGTTTTAATTGTTTGTTTATGGACCAATATTAAAACCTAATTAATAAATCAACTAACAACGCTTTGCCTCTCTCGTCCTTTGAGGATCTTTATCTTGATGAACCGGAGTTGGAAGCGGTTGTGTTTGATAGAGTTGATGAAAATGAGAATGATGACGATGATATCAACCTATGACTTCAAACGTTGTTTTTTTTATCTTCAAATGAGTTACATTATTTAAATCATGTATTGAGTTTTGTTGTTTAAAACATTTTATTTTCGCTTCCAACACGTACCCGCTCTTTTTTTTTTTTTTTTAATATTCGCTTCTCTGCTTCCGCGTACTCGCTTCCGATTTCATGTAGCTTAGCTTGAGACTTCTCTATATTTATACTCTATACGCCAAGCTATACATTTATGATATGCTACTATACTTGCTGACTCACTTCTCTTCTCTTTTTTTTCAGCTGTCTTCTCATTGGTCCAACTCTCAACCTTGTCCAGCTCAGCATTTACTCTGTTCTTCTTCCTAAAGTATACTCTCATTGGTCTATCAGATCCCAGTACGTGTGAACCGTCATCTACTCTACTTCAACTGAAACAATAACATCTCTAATGAAGTGGAGCTTAACATCTATGCTAGATCATTATCCAATGATAACGCAAATGTGCTTAAAACGTTTTTGATCAAGAAAATCAGAACTTAGAATTTTGTAAACTGAATATGAATGTAGGAATTGACTTATCTTAAATGAATGATCTTACAACAAGTTATATACACAATAAGAGAATCAAGTATTAAATTTGCAGAATATATGGTTGAGAGATGATTGAGGAACAGAGAGATATGACGCCATTATAGGAGGATAGTAAAGAATGCATATCCCTTGACACTAAAGACAAAGCATTGCTCATTATTGACCGTATCACATGTAGAAATGGCTGAAGATACTGTATACTGGGACTAATTATATGCTATGGCTGTTTCTATGAGAATTCTTCAATTGGTAGAGCTGTAAGACAAATTTGATGTCATCGATTGTGAGTCGTCATTGGATTGTGGATTCTTGGAACTAGGTTAGAAGCCATTGTGAAGCTAGTCATGGTTCTCGAGGGGCGTTGGCTGCTCTGAGATAATATGATCAACGAGTTTGAGGATCTGCATTGAAGTTCGTTTGCCATTTGACTGGATTTGGTAGGTTCTTTCTCGCCATAACTCGTAAATGGAGGAGTGCCATACTCAAGAGTTTTAACTCTAAAAAGTTACTATAAATGCACAACAAATCGCAATAGTAATTAGGGATCAAATTCACATAAAATTAAACTTGTTGTTACGCTACAAAAATGCAACAATAGAGGTAAGCTAAAACAAAATGTAAACTATATGATTTCAACCATTTAATTTTTAAAATATCAAATTATATTATTTTTTTTTGTTACTATTATTGAATTAAGTTTTGAAAATTAAGAAGGGTAAAAATGAAATGATGAAAATTACAATGCTATTAAAGGGTACATTAAGAAGGATTGTTCTTTACTATTATAATATTTAAATTAAGAAGGAAGAAATAAAATTGAAATGCTATAAAAGGATAAGTGTGTGAGTGATGTTGGAAATTTGATAGCGAGTGACATCAGGTGAAAGTTTTTATGCGGCAAAGTCTTTATCGACGCATCATCATATATTCATATATGACCAAAGTGTAGTTAAACATAAATAAATAAGGATGACTAAAGTCGACAAAGTAGTAGAAAAATATTCCACATTATTAACTTTTTAGGATTTCACAAAGACACCACTAAACCAAATAGTCTCATTATCCACCAGAGGCTCAAAAGATTAGTCATCTTTTTGATTACCGTTGGATCTCAAGTTTGGATGTCGTCAGTGAATATACATACTTGAAAAAAGAAAATTAGGAATTTTGTAACAAACCATTTCACACTCGATTTTAGCAGGAGCCAATAGTTATGATTTGTTGTCAAATATATGTTTGTGGATATGTATTTGAGAGAAAGACTGATACAGGGTAAACAAGAGAATGGTTATGTAAGGCCTTACTTAGTTGATTAATCTGAATTTGTTGAAAATTAATCAGCAAAATATAGAGAAAAAGCACCTTCAATAAAAAAACACAACTAGAAAAGAGAGTCTGAGTAACAAAAAAGAAAAGAAAAGAGAGTCTATATTCATACAAATTGCAGATTATTATCTTACGTCACAACTTTTTTTGTTCTGCTTTTCTTGAAATGGGGAAGTTCACATTTGCAATCCTTTCTCTTCTTTTTCCTAAAATGGTTCTCTTCTTCCTCAAGTCCAATTGCTGCTACAGCACTCTGAACCGCCTTAACAACTTCCTTGACAAAATCGGCTTCAGAGCTGCCAAAAAAAGTATATCTTATTTCATTCAAGAAGAAGAAGAAGAAGAAGAAGAAGATAGAGTAAATGTGAATGGAAAGTACTTCTTGTCTCCCAAAGACAAACCCATCTTGTTGGAGATACATTCCAAGGCTTCTTTCCATTTCTTGATCTGATTTCCACTAGAAACCTTTGCGAGCGTCCAAAAGTTATCACCAAACTCACCTGTCTGTTTTCTAACGTCTTCTGCCTTCACCTTGTAGAAGATTGGAATGATTTGGAGGTTTCCTTTATCGGCAAGTTTCTTCATCTTCACCAACTCATCCAAACACCAGCTCGACTCGGTGTATCTGAAATCAAGACGAGCATGATTACGATTCTTGAATCTTCTGGATAATGTGAAAGAATATAGTACAAACCTGGTAGAGAAGATGACAAGCGCGATCCTCGACTCTTGGATCCTAAGAAAGAGATTTTTGAGGTCTTTGCCTCTCTGTTCGTATTTGTCTACGAAGAAATTGATCTCATTCCTTTCAAAGGCATCAGCGAGGTGGCTCACGAAGCTGTAACGCAGTTGCTCTCCCCGGTAGTTCAAGAACACTTGATGCGCTTGAGTGGGAGAGAAGGTTGTCATCGTTCGGAGGTACCTGTGAAATTAAGCACATGCGTTGTTATTTAAATACCAAAAAGTGTTTGAACTAAAAAGTGTTGTTATTTAAATACCTGTGAAATTAAGCACATGCGTTGTTATTTAAATACCAAAAAGTGTTGTTATTTATCGCGGGTTCATATGTTTAAAAACAGACCTCCATGGGTTTGCCAGTTTCATCTTTTGCAGCGAAAGAGAGACCGGCCTTCTCTAGGTGTTCAACCATATCAGGATTCACCTGCAAATATTTTGTATGTGAATATCAAGAAATCAACTAATCTTACACAGAAATCACCAACCAAAAGAAAAAAACTAAATCAGTGAAGGAAAAAAACGCAGAATTTATTCACTTTCGTAGTCAACAATAACGATACTGAAAAAGGACGAAGCTTTTCAAATGCTTAAGAGAGATTAAATCTCCTTAATCGTAAAAGTAGAGGATGTGACCAAAATAAAACGAAATTTCATCTTTTTCTTGGTTCAAAGTATTATTCAAAAAAAAAAGGATTTGGAGAAAAAGCTCTTGCATTTTCATCTGTATCACAGTTTCAATCCCAGAACGCAAAAAATAAGAGACCCAAAACAAACATGAGAAGGAGAGAGAGAGAGAGAGAGTAACCGGCGGTTGAGTTTTCCGATGAGTCTGGCTTTCCCCAGTAACCCTCCACAAACTCGGTTGAGCTTTCTCTTTTCTCCGGCAAAAGATATATAGTTTTACTGCCTCTTCGTTTTTCAGCTTGGTTTAATGAGTAGATTCGAGCAAATATATATAGGTGGTGGTTGTAGGGCTCTCTCTTCTTACGAGGTACATTCTAGAGTCTTCACTAGTTCCTCTCCTTCATTTCTACCCTCTTACGAGGTACATTAGAACATTTAATGAAATTGTCTTTTTCTTTTTTTTGTTCAACTGAGAAAAAGGTGTTCTTAGAACACTAGTATCTACGTGTTCTCATTTTATAACAAAATGAAGCAACCGCCTCTACGATCTCGTTTTTGACCTTAAATGCCCATCAATAATTGGAAGAACATTTCCATCTTTCTTTTGAAAATTTTAATTTAGTCTTTACTGTTCATGTGTCTTTTTTCTTTCTCCAACACTAATTCCTCTCCTTCGTTTCTACCAACTTCTTTTTTTTATGTCATTTTTAACAAACATTTATTTTTATTTAAACTTATTTAGACTCTGAAAAGAATACATGTTATATTAAACACCATATTTTGTATCAAAATTATATAATTTTTTATTATTATTTACAAAATGACTTATATTTGACTTGATTTGTAATGTCAACAATTTATTTGTAAATGATTTCCTTTTTTACAAATGAAATTAAATTTTTGTATGATAGTTATTATAAAATAATTTAAAGACTGAACTATATATTTTTATTTTGCCTATAGCACTAAAAACTCTTGGCACGGCTCTGTTGGTGGGTGTGTGCTCTTGTTTAGAGAGGAATATAATTCATCAACTAACCATCATACCACTCAATTTCGTCAATGTGGAGATGAATAGACGCATTAATATCTAGTTTAGACATGGGGAAGGATCGAAGAGCTGTGAAAAGAAAAGGAAGTGTTTGCAATGCTATTATAATGAACCAATGAGTTCTGGTGGTAGGGGCGGAACTAGGATTATTTTTTTATGGGGGCATATTTTTATCTTTTTGGAAATACAGGGGACATATGTGCAAAATATTTGAAGAAAAACTATAATTTTTTAAAAAATACACTAAGAAAAAATAAAAATAATTTTTTTTTGTGGTGGCAGCTGCCACCAACTCACCTGTATGGATATAATAGAAAAATAATTGCCACCAAATCAGAGTCAATGGGGTCAAGCAAGTCAAGGGAAAGTTCATAACTCTTATGGTCATTATGGATCTGGACAAATTTTAAATAAAATGTTTAAACATTTTAACGCCATATTCCCAGGATCTCCCTCAATCTCAAATCGACGAACCGGGGGAGGGACAGAACCTTTTATCTTTTCTATGAGATTAGGGGACACTTTACGATTGAGTTAGGGGACATAATCGTTTATTTCTTTCTCTTTACTTTATTCTCCTCTATTTTTATTTAGGCTTTATAACTCGACTGAGAGGATAGCAAAGCAGCCGGCATTCCTATCGAGATTTCTTCCTTAGCATAATAGCATCTTCTTAACAAAAAAGAGAGGCTTTAGTTCTGTTTTGTGACGTCCAATTCGACAGATTTTATAATTCATCAACGAACCATCATACGGCATACCCAATTTCGTCAATATGGAGATGAATAGACGCATTAATATTTTTCTAAGACTCGGAATCTATTTTAAAACAACAATATTTTTTTGGTTAAATTTTAAAACAACATATTACATGTTACGAACAATATTTTAAATGTCGACGTAACAGTGACTTTATTAACAAATGCTTATTAAAATGTTGCATCCAATGAATTGTCAAATGCTTATTAGTTTTTGACAAATGCATCTTATATTCTCTTTTAGATAGCCCAAAATATATTAACAAACATTTTTAATTAAAATTATTAAAATAATTTTGTTTTCTTTAAGTCCTAAAATAAAATTATTTATATATCAAGCTCCATTATGCATAAATTTAAATTACATATTAATATTAATTTTAATTGATATTACTTAAGGTTAATACAAAATATTAAATTAATATTGTTTTAGTTAATACAATAATATAATAATTTAAAAAAACTGATATCTAACAAATTTAAAAATTATATATATATATTGATATATATTTTTTTGTCAACATTTTGATTTTTGATAAAATCATGTCTAATTATTAATAAAATTTTAACATAATTTTTTAAAAATTAAATAATATATAAAATATTAATATTATATTATCTCTTGTGTTGCGGGGAGAGCATGTCCATCGTGGACATGTTGTATAT
The DNA here is from genome assembly GCA_026770425.1 of Boechera divaricarpa. Lineage (NCBI taxonomy): Eukaryota > Viridiplantae > Streptophyta > Magnoliopsida > Brassicales > Brassicaceae > Boechera > Boechera divaricarpa. The sequence continues at coordinate 17,932,028 of CM049188.1, forward strand.
GCAGAACCGTACATTGTATATCCGAGTGTTGCAGGGAGAGTTGCGTCGTGGAATCGTTATTCATAGGAGTTGTTTATTATAATTGCATGTGTTGCAGGTAGTTGAATATCATCATATATAATTAGATTAAATATATCTAATGATGATGTAATAGACGACAAAAAAAACATAAATGACTAAATATATTATATTAATTAAAAAATAAATTTATTTTATTGTATTAACTAAAAGTAAATTAAAACAGTAATTTTGATTTATTGTATTAATTTAATAGATTAAGAAAAATACTTTTTCGGTTACAAAATTAAGAAAAAAGAATCTTCGAAAATCTAATTCAGAAAAAGGGGAGATAAAAAAACACTTGGTTATTTTTCAACGATGTTGCCAGCGTACGTAGACGTAGACGTATACTAAGCATATGAGCATAATGGCGGTGAAAAAATACTATGTGCCGTTGGTCATAAAATTTGATTGTCATTCCATTTAATTGTATGTGAGTATTTTTCATTCCAGCGTACGTAGACGTAGACGTATACTAAGCATATTATTTATTATTTTGTGATCATATATCATTAAATTGTCTTTGTTATAATTGTTTAAAAGTTTTATGATTATAAATTTTTTTTATTATAAATTGTTCATGGCGCTTTTAAAATGAAATCGAATTTATGGAATTAACATTGAGTCCAATTTTGGACATATTCTCAACAAGATTGAGTAAAATCGAATTAAGTGCACTTGCTTAACTGTTGCATTAAACCGGCCATAGTTTACAGTTAACTAACATATTGAACCAGTGGAAAACAAAAAACAAAAAAATAGTGTAGATTGGTTAATCTTCGAATCCAACCATATTTTCCAACCAAAATATGATTGAGTCGTGAATCATAACTCACATGTCAGAAACAGAGCAAAGGTAATCTTCTTAAACATGTTTATCTCATATCTTGAACTATTCACCAAAAACATATAAGGCTATTATCTTATAGTGGATTCTTTGCATATAAATATGTGAGCTATTGTCACTACAACCCGACTACCTCCCAATATCTACCGTCTACCGAGTTTAATTCCATACCGATTGGATGCAGCCCTACTCCCCTTGTCAACCAACTATACTTAGGGAGATCTCTTGGTATAACAAACCTTATGCTTTCATTTTTAGATAAACTATTAAATTAAAACCAAAAAAAAGAGAAAAATCAATTGAATGAAGATTTTTAGTTATAAGTAAATTATTATTTGTTCAAAGATGACACGTTTTAATTACCATTATATTATTTGTCGTTTAAGGTTTTTATGTTTTATGATTTTAAGTGAAAAAGCCAGAGATAACTTTCATTTTTTTTTTGGTTTTTTGCTAAGCCATATACAAATTTTCAGCATTAAACATATAATTATGATAAAAATCAAAACAACAAAAAAAAAATCTCATATCGGATAAGAAAAAACACAAGATTACGATTCTTGAATCTTCTGGATAATGTGAAAGAATATAGTACAAACCTGGTAGAGAAGATGACAAGCGCGATCCTCGACTCTTGGATCCTAAGAAAGAGATTTTTGAGGTCTTTGCCTCTCTGTTCGTATTTGTCTACGAAGAAATTGATCTCATTCCTTTCAAAGGCATCAGCGAGGTGGCTCACGAAGCTGTAACGCAGTTGCTCTCCCCGGTAGTTCAAGAACACTTTGTGCGCTTGAGTGGGAGAGAAGATTGTCATCGTTCGGAGGTACCTGTGAAATTAAGCACATGCGTTGTTATTTAAATACCAAAAAGTGTTTAACGTGACGTTAGCCAAAATAACACAAAAAAAAACGAAAACAAATCTATCTTATGAAAGAAAAGGGGGTCCCATAGTTTTTTTTTTTTTTTTGGATTATCGAAGCCTTGCAGGTCCCATAGATATTTAAGGCCACAAGCCAAAAAAAAAAAAAAAAAATCTGTCGGTAAATAAGTTTTGTGAAATTTTTTTCTTTAACGCATTGTTGGACGTTCGAACTTGTCACTATAGGGTCAAAAAGAAAAGTTTCTACCACCAAGATAAGAAGAGTTTTAACGAAAATGTTGGCCGCTAAAATATATAAACTTATTTAGGGCCGCAAGCCCATGCTTGGTCTGCTTGGCCTCATGGCCGGCTCTGGTTACTACGTACGCACCCAAAAAAGATAGAAAATCTTCAAGTCCAAATAAAATTCCTTTCAAAAAGTGGGGAATATTAAATGAGTTCCCGGAAAACACAGAAGGACAAAACACACAATAAGATGCACAGACTCGGAAGAAGAGGATGTGCCAAAGTAATATGAAATTTACGTGATATTCTGGGATAACCTTTTTTACCCTTTTAAAAGCAATTTGTATTCACAAGAAATCAATACAAACGAACAAACACACAAACCCGAACAAAGAAACTTTTACAAATCGATTTCGATACTGACTTTTACAAACGAATTTTTAGAATATAAAGCTATAGAAGCTAGTTCTCAGATTGGATCCTGAGCGTCCATCTCTAACGTCCAAATCTCCACCGTCGATAGCAAGATTGAATCCTGGGCGTTGATCTTTAACGATCCAATCTCAGCCGTTGATTCCATTTTGCTCTCTATCCGCTCGACACGTGGATATCTTGGTTTTTCCCCCATATCATAACCCACCGCCACGTGTCTTTTTGTTTTTTTTTTTCACCTTAAAATACTTCCGTTACTACTAGTAAAGAGTTGCAATACTAATACCTCACCGCCACGCGTCTAATAGATTTTCTTTGTTGTATTTTCGAAGGAACGAAAAATACGGTTTCCTCTCAAGAGAGCGAGTAATACCTGAGAAATAAGATTTGTTTGCTCTCTAGGGACGAAAAATAAGTAAGAAATAAGTGACAATTATCTTTGTATTATTAGCTTTAGTAAACGTGTTGGTCAATTTGGATTTTATATGTACGAGAGAGATATAATATCTGACTGAAATTAATAATTTAATTCCAAGGAAGCATTTAAATTCTGTCTCTCTTCCAATTTAGAACAAAATATTATGTATCATAATATTGTTATCGATTATAATTATTATAGCATCCATTCTTATAATTTAATTAGAAGATTATGACACAAAATTCTAAAATTTATCGATAATATTGTCATAGCATCCTTTTTTTAACATATTGTTAATACATCCTTTTAAACCAATAGAATCAGTGTTAACTGTGATGTATGTGTTATCAGACTGGTCAATAAATATAAAAAGAAAAATAGACAAACATTTTTTCTTGATAATTCTTTTTTGGTAAAATGTTAAATTTTGTAAAACAGAACCTAAAATTTTGCTAAACAAAACAGAAATTGCATAACGTATTTAACTTTACGTGTAAATATTTCTGGATCATCTTTGCATTGTAAAATTGGAAGATTTCCAATTTATGAAATATTTAGACGACTTTATGAAAAAGGTGTTATTGGAAGATTCCCAATTATATTTGCAATGTGTAATTGGAAGATTGCCAATTTAAAGTAAGGAAGTTACACATTGCAACACTAAACTAAAAGACGAAAAAATGTATGAGAGAAAAAGAGATACAAAGTAAGCCATTACAAAAACGACAAAGAAGTACATATATCGTATTCAAATTTTTTTTTTTAAATTTTCACACTATTGTCATCTTAACATCTATATTACAAGCTCGTGTAAAGAAAACATTGTTACAGCAATTCAAAATGTTGCCTCAGGTGAATTAATTTAATTTAAAATTGGTTTCGAATTACTTATAAAAATAACGAATTGCAAACTAATTATGCAAGTGTTTTCTTACGGATATGTTTACTAATTATCTTTTCCTTTTGATTCATTTGTAATTTTCTAATGATTTAATACTAATTTAATTTGTCAATTACCAAAAAAAAGGACTTCGACATGCTCATATAAATGTTGAGTGGTGTAAATTCAAGCAACGACCATTTAACATCAAAATATCATGGATTTCACAGGTATCTTTTAAAATATCATATTTTATTTTTCTTATATAACACTACATAATATCACATATTTCTAACACGTGTGTTAAAGAAAAAAGTAATATTTACAAAAATGCTAGCAAATGTCTTTTTGAAAATATTGCCCAAAATTATGACAGTTTAGTATATAAACATTTTTACATCTTTTTTTCTTCTTTAACATCAAATACTGTATACAGTATTTTTGTGGATTTTAAGTAAGATTTAAAATCATAATTTTGAATCTAACTGGACTTTTATCGGTTGTGTGTTCCGAGTTATGACATTGTTAAGATTATAAGAAAAACAGATAATAACGGGTATATTAACAGAAAGAGATTGATGAGAGAGAAACACATTAATGTTTTGGAGAGAATTGTTATTTACTAATTACTCTTATGTTTTCTATCTCTCCAGTTCTCCGGCCATCTACTTAGGCAATTTTGAACCAATTTAAAATTTAATGCTGCCACTTGTTTCATGCATTTCATTCAGAAGCATTCATGGGCTGAAACTACAAAAGCCCAGTTGTGTTACAACAGCTATCTTCAAAGACCTTGAAAGAAAGGTTCTTCTAATTCTTTTGTTAGAATTCGATCAATGAATGGTTCAAGGTAAAGCTAAACTCGAGTAAATGAGCTGGAATAGGAGCTAAGTGTCTGGAAACTTCTGAGAGAGTCGAGAGTCGGCTGAAGTCTCGAGACTCTCAACTCGACTCTGATACAAATTTTAGTCTGGTCTGGCATGATCAAACCTACGTCTCGACCAGATTCAATCCAGCAATTCAAAATAATGGTATGTCTTTTCACAGCTTGTACAACAAGAACAAAAGTAGAGAATCAAAAGCAGAGAATCAAGAAGAAAACATTAGAATGCAAGAGGAAGAAGAAATTGCAAAGTATTTAAAGGCCAAATCCGGCCCATTGCATAAGCAGAGTAACTCTACGCTTAGGGTCCCCAATTTTTTTAGTTTTAAAAGGGTCTTAACCCAAAATTATAAATATAATAGTTTGAATTGGAAAACATATATTTCTATTTTTCTTAAAGGAAAAAAAAAATACATCGAAAGAAACCTAAAAAGGAAAATCAAAACACTAAACCAAAGAAAAAAAAAACAATAGTCAATCCGGCTTGCTAAGCTAGGTCAAGTTGATGTGGGCTTTGGCCTACCACAATATCTCTAAACGAACCACATTGATTAGCACTTCTTAAAAATAAATACTACTAATTTCTTCTGACAGAAGACAAAGAGTCTATTCCATCTCTAAACATCGAAAGAAACGAGTTTAGTCTTTCTGACGAAGCACCCCCTAAAATCCATAGTAGCATCAAGCTAAATGAGCTCATCGCGCCGATCAAAGCTTTCTTAGTTTCTTCTCATCAAAGAAAGATCATACCACGAGTGGGAGATTTTCACGATTTTTAGGAGTTTATCTATTTCAAGAACTCGAGAACAGCCTTCAAAGTTCCAAAATCACAAGGAATTTACACAGTTGAGGTTAATTGTTCTATTTCAATTCTCTTCTTTCAATTTAAACAGGATTTTATTTAATATTTTACAATTTCAATTTGTTAACGTTTGCAATTTGTTTCTTTTGTTATTTGTTAATCTTTAGATAATGTCTTTTTATCTTAAGAAGGATTGAACGGATTAGCCTTTTTATCAATAGAGAGAATTGTGGTTGAAAAAATAGACTATGTGAGTTTGTTGAACGATTTTGCAGGAAAGAATCCGAGAAGGGGTATATTTACTATGTAGGTTTTATTTTTTATTTTTATCTTTTTTTTGTCGATATTTGTTTAAAACTTAAAATGACAAGTAGGTTTTATTTTACAATTTTTTTTTTACACTTGAAAGGGCCATAATTTTATTTTTTGCTTCGGGCTACTATTTTAGTTGGACTGGCCTTGTTAAAGGTAAAACAGAAATTACAAACCCTCTAAACAAGATAGAGTCTTCACTTCTTCACTCTTCAACGTTAGCAGATCCCAAGCTCCTTAACCATCTCACAATTGACCACAATAAGTCAACATTTGACCATTATTAATAACCACAATTAGATCTCTTAATTAACAATCAACACCTTGATCCAATTCTTGTTTCACACAATAAACTACTATCACTTTGGATTTAACCACTGAAATGGTTGAATCTTCATCATCCCCACTTGATCAACTTCAGAAGATCTAATACTTTTACGCGAATACATTTTGTTAATATATCTGCAGGATTCTGATAAAAATGACTCCTTTATTGATCAGCCAAACGATTACACAGAAGAGATCAAGAGTACTACCCAAGATCTTGCTCCTCCTAACAGAATCACTAATTCTGTTCCCACTCGCTTTCTAATTGAAAAGCTGAGTCTCTAACACTTAGGAGTTGAGACTTCTCAATATTTATACTCTATACGCCAAGCTATACATTTATCATATGCTACTATACTTGCTGACTCACTTCTCTTCTCTTTTCCAGCTGCCTTCACATTGGTCCAACTCTCAACCTTGTCCAGCTCAGCATTTACTCTGTTCTTCTTCCTAAAGTATTATTACTCTCATTGGTCTATCAGATTCCAGGACGTATGAACCGTCATCACCTCTACTTCACCTGAAACAATAACATCTCTAATGAAGTGGAGCTTAACATCTATGCTAGATCATTACCCAATGATAACGCAAATGTGCTTAAAACATTTTTGATCAAGAAAATCAGAACTTAGAATTTTGTAAACTGAATATGAATGTATGAATTGATTTTATCTTAGATGAATGATCTTACAACAAGTTATATACACAATAAGAGAATCAAGTATTAAATTTGCAGAACATATGATTTGAGGAACAGAGAGATATGACGCCATTATAGGAGGATAGTAAAGAATGCATATACCTTGACACTAAAGACAAAGCAATGCTCATTATTGACTGTATCACATCTAGAAATGGCTGAAGATACTGTATACTGAAGGACTAATTATATGCTATGGCTGTTTCCAAGAGAATTCTTCAATTGGTAGAGTTGTCAGACAAGTTTGATGTCATCGATTGTGAGTCGTCATTGGATTGTGGATTCTTGGAACTAGGTTAGAAGCAGAGCCGGTCCTGAGTTTTACAAAGACTACAAGCGACGGAAAAAAGGTCACTTTGCACATGTTTATAACAGTAAAAAAAGTTTGATCAAAACAAAGAATTGAATATGTTTAACAAAAGCACTAAAAAATTTAAAGCATCAGATATCAATATTTTATGGTTATGAAAACTGTCATGAAAACTGTCATGAAAACCAGCAGCAAACATAATCACAATTCTCAAACACTCATCTTGGATGGAAGTAAGATACCTCCTAGAGTCTTTTCTTTTGCCTCCTTGATCTTCACCAACGCTCGATCTCTCCATGCTTTATTGATGTATACTGTAAACAAGGAGAACAAAACAGAGAAACTAATAATAGACAAATCACAATGACACAAACGAATCGCCTAAACAATCAAATTAAACTAAAACTGAAAAACAAGCACATCTATATGATTTTACATAAACCGTGATCAATAAGTTTAAAAGCTAACAGAGAAAAAACTTACCAAATGAAAGCTGAATTTATGAGATGAATTCTATAAAAGTATTAGACAAAAGGCTGAATCGATGATTTGAGAAAAGGATGACAATTATAGAAGTAGGGAATAAGTGATTGTGAAGCATATGCTAGAGGGGGAACACGTGTACGTGTTGAAGACTCGAACCCGGGAACATGAGCAAGCGACCTCAGCATGTACACCACTAGACCACATAACAAACACAGGAAATTGAAGGCCGAAACAACTTATAAACATTATCAGCCGCAAGCCAATACTTTGCTTTCTTGGCCTCAAGGCCGGTTCTGGTTAGAAGTCATTGTGAAGCTAGTGATGGTTCTCGAGGGGCGATGGCTGCTCTGAGATAATTTGGTCAACCAGTTTGAGGATCTATATTGAAGTGCGTTTACCATTTGACTGGATTTGGTAGGTTCTTTCTCGCCATAACTCGTAAATGGAGGAGTGTCATACTCAGAGTTTTAACTCTAAAAAGTTACTATAAATGCACAACAATTCTCAATAGTAATTAGGGTTCGAATTCACATAAACTTGTTGTTACGCTACAAAAATGCAACAATAGAGGTAAAGCTAAAACAAAATGTATACTATATGAATATCAAATTATATATTTAGTGAATATTTTTTATTACTATTATTGAATTAAATTTTGAAAATTAAGAAGGGTAAAAATGAAATGATGAAAATTGCAATGCTATTAAAGGGTAGATTAAGAAGGATTGTTCTTTACTATTATAACATTTAAATTAAAATGGAAGGAAATAAAATTGCAATGCTATAAAAGGATAAAAGTGTGCGAGTGATGTTGGAAATTTGATAGTGAGTGACATCAGGTGAAAGTCTTTATGCGGCAAAGTCTTTATCGACGCATCATCATATATTCATATATGACCAAAGTGTAGTTAAAAATAATAAGGATGACGAAAGTCGACAAACAAAATATTCCACAGTATTAACTCTTTAGGATTTCACAAAGACACCACTAAACCAAATAGTCTCATTCTCATATCCAAACAGAGGCTCAAAAGATTAGTCATCTTTTTGATTACCGTTGGATCTCAAGTTGGATGTCGTCAGTGGATATACATACATACATGAAAAAGAAAATTAGGAATTTTGTAACAAACCATTTCACACTCGATTTTAGCAGGAGCCAATAGTTATAATCTGTTGTCAAATATATGTTTGTGGATATGTATTCGAGAGAAAGACTGATACAGGGTAAACAACAGAATGGTGATATAAGACCTTAATTAGTTGATTAATCTGAACTTGTTGAAAATTAATCAGCAAAATATAGAGAAAAAGTACCTTCAATAAAAAACACAACTAGAAAAGAGAGTCTATATCCATACAAATTGCAGAATATTATCTTACGTCACAACTTTTTTGTTCTGCTTCTCTTGAAATCGGTAAGCTCACATTTGCAATCCTTTCTCTTCTTTTTCCTAAAATGATTCTCTTCTTCCTCAAGTCCAATTGCTGCTACAGCACTCTGAACAGCCTTAACAACTTCCTTGACAAAATCGGCTTCAGAGCTGCCAAAAAAAGTATATACCTTATTTCATACAAGAAGAAGAAGACGAAGAAGATTTAGTAAATGTGAATGTGAATGGAAAGTACTTCTTGTCTCCCAACGACAAACCCATCTTGTTGGAGATACATTCCAAGGCTTCTTTCCATTTTTTGATCTGATTTCCACTAGAAACCTTTGCGAGCGTCCAGAAGTTATCACCAAACTCACCTGTCTGTTTTCTAACGTCTACTGTCTTCACCTTGTAGAAGATTGGAATGATTTGGAGGTTTCCTTTATCGGCAAGTTTCTTCATCTTCACCAACTCATCCATACACCAGCTCGACTCGGTGTATCTGAAATAAAGACGAGAATGACTACGATTCTTGAATCTTCTGGATAATGTGAAAGATTATAGTACAAACCTGGTAGAGAAGATGGCCAGCGCGATCCTCGACTCTTGGATCCTAAGAAAGATATTTTTGAGGTCTTTGCCTCTCTGTTCGTATTTGTCTACGAAGAATTTGATCTCATTCCTTTCGAAGGCATCAACGAGGTGGCTCACGAAGCTGTAACGCAGTTGCTCTCCCCGGTAGTTCAAGAACACTTTGTGCGCTTGAGTGGGAGAGAAGATTGTCATCGTTCGGAGGTACCTGTGAAAGTAAGCACATGCGTTGTTATTTAAATACCAAAAAGTGTTCCACGTGACGTTGGCCAACATATCGAAAACAAGTAGGATTTTCCAAATAAAAAAAATCGACATGAGCTTAACATATCACCAAAAAAAAAAAAAAAAAAAAAAAAAAAAAAAAGGTCGGCATGAAAGAAAAGACTTTTTCTTTCTGAAAAGAAACCGACCGATGCAAGCTCAGTAAACCGCTAAATTAATGATTTCAATCGGTATTCGGTTCGGTTCGGTTCGGAATTCGGTTTCCATCGGTTTAACCTAAACCGAAATTAATTTTAATGACTTTATCTTACTTGTGGTAAACAATTCGGCTCATTGGCCCACTAATTAAAGAACCATCAGATTTAATAATTCGGTGGTTTTCTCGTAAACTCATTTCTCAGACTCTGACCTCACTGAGCTTCAATGGCGAAAAAACCCTAGCTCGCTCCACCGCGTCACGCGTCACCGCGTAACAGAAACCAGATACTGAGAAAGCACGAAGCTTTTCAAATGCTTAAGAGAGATTAAATCTCCTTAATAGCAGAAGCAGAAGATGTGACAAAATAAAACGAATTTTCTCTTTTTCTTGGTTCAAAGTATTATTCAAAAAAGAAGGATTTGAAGAAAAAGCTCTTGCATTTTCATGTGTATCAACAGTGCCGGCCTTGAGGGCAAGCAAGAGCTTGCTGTCCTAATTCTATTAAGTATTTGAACGTCCGCCAAAATGTTAAATATTGAGTTAGTCTAGTGGTTAAAGTGGCAAGGAACATAAGAGGATTTGGAGTTCGAATCCTTTAATCTTTTTATTAACTTTTATTGCATGTAGCCTTAAAATTCTTAGAGGCGGCTCTGTGTATCAATCTCAGAACGCAGAAAATAAGAGACCCAAAACACACGAGAGAAGGAAAGAGAGAGAGAGAGAAGAGAGGGAGTAACCGGCGGTTGAGTTTTCCGATGTGTCTGGCTTTCCCCAGTAACCCTCTCCACCTACTCGGTTGAGCTTTTTCTTTTCTCCGGCAAATTAAAGAAATATGAGGTTTGAAATTTTACTGCCTCTTCGTTTTTGAGCTTTGTTTAATGAGTAGATTCGAGCAAAAATATATAAGGTGGTGGGTGTGGGCAAGATGTTAAGAGTACAAATGTACAATCTAACAACATAAACATCGCGCGGCGATTTCCACTTACATTTATAATGAAATTGTCTTAGAACATGTTTTCAAATGAGATACCCATAAAACAAAAAAAACCCTTTCATCAAAACAAGGCAAGCTATAATGGACACTGTACGAATGATAATAGGACAAGTTGGGTCGCTTTTTTTTTTTTTTTTTTTTTTTTTTAAATTGGGTCGCTTTTTAAATTGGTAAACTGACTTAGAGGATAGCAAGGCAGCCGACATTCCTATCGAGATTTCTTCCTTAGCATAATAGCATCTTGTTAACAAAAAAGATAGGATTTTGTCCTATTTTGTTACGTCCAATGCGGCAGATTTTATTATATTCATCAATGAGATGGTGAATAGACGCATTAATATTTTTCTAAGACTCGGAATCTATTTTAACACAACATATTAAATGTTACGAACAATATTTTAAATGCTTAACTTCATTAACAAATGCGTATTAAAATGTTGTATCCAATGAATTGTCAAATGCTTATTAGTTTTTTGACAAATATTGCATATTATATTCTCTTTTAGATAGCCCAAAATATATTACCAAACATTTTTAATTAAATGTTGCATCCAATTAATACTGTCATAAAATTCATATTATATTTTCCTACGTAGTACGGCTGAAATACTAGTTATAAATAAATCAAAAACAAAAAAATAATAATATTTTTTAATGAAATTGTCTTAGAACATGTGATCGGGTGTTCATGATCTGGAGTAAAAGGATCCGAACATGTGCACGCCGGTACCAAAATCCTCTCTCTCATCAAAACATGGACACTTGTCATTTTATAAATGGTTCACATTTTCTTGATAAATCTATTATCTCATAGTTTGAAATATTAATTAAAATAGTTTATACGTTGTTAATTTTTAATTTCTTTTATAAATCATAAATTAAAATTATTTATATATCAAGCTCCATTATGCATAAATTTAAATTACATATTAATATTGATTTTAATTAATATTACTCATGGAAAATACAAAATATTAAATTAATATTGTTTTAGTTAATACAATAATATAATATTTTTTTAAAAAATTGAGATCTTACAAATTAAAAAAATATATTTTGAGATTTTTTTGTCAACATTTTGATTTATGATAAAATCATGTCTAAAGATTAATAAAAATTTAAGATAAGTTTTTAAAAATTAACTAATATTAAAATTATTAAAATTATATTGTCTCGTGTGTTACGGGGAGAGCATGTCCATGGACATGCTCGTACATGCAGAACCGTATGTTGTACTTCCGAGTGTTTTGGAGAGAGGTGCGTCGTGGAATCGTTATTCGTGGGAGCTGTTTGTTATAATTACATATATTGCAGGTAGTTGAATATTATCATAATATAATTAGATTAAATATATTTAATGATAATGTAATAGAAGACAAAAATAAATAAATAACTAAATATATTATATTAATTAAAAAATAAATTTTATTTTATTGTATTAACTAAAAGTAAATTAAAACAGTCTTTTTGTTTTATTGTATTAATTTAATATATTAAGAATATTACTATTTTTGGTTACAAAATTAAGAAAAAAGAATCTTCGAAAATCTAATTCAGCAAAAGGGGGAGATAAAAAACACTCGGTTATTTTTCAACGATGTTGCCAGCGTACGTAGACGTATACTAAGCATATGGGCATAATGGTGGTGAAAATTTGATATGTGACGTGGGTCATAAAATTAGATTGTCTTTTATTTAATTGTGTGTGAGTATTTGTCATTACATTTAAATACTCTATGTATTATATATTATTTTCTTACATATGTTATTGATAATATGGTTTTCTTACATTTTACTTTTAATTTGGATCGAGTTACATATCATTCACAGAAGATGGACTACAATTAGTTGAGTTGACGTGACTTCCACATGCTCGTTTAGTTACCATGAGGTTCGAAAGACTTCATTCTTGTTCGACATCAAGATAAAATCTAACACACTTCACTTCTTTTTTTTAAATGCTAAACCAAATACAAATTTTCAATGTTGTCGTCTCTTGTGTTCACAGCGGCGCCGGAAAGTAGCAGGCCCAGTGGCAGAGCTACATGGATTAAGAAGGGGGCAGTGGCCCCCACTAAATTTTATTATTATTTTTTTTCCATGTATTTTTAAAACATTTATAGTCTTTATTAAAAAGATTTGCACATATGCCCCCAATATTTCACACAAAAAAATATATGTCTCCATATAAAAAAATTCCTAGATCCGCCACTGGACTAGCAGTAGCACCCGGACCATCTCCAAGAAGCCAAGCCACGATGCATAATGCAACGCGGTGCACCTGTCTTGCTCAGTAGACTTAACCAAAGTCAGATCTTGCTGGAGGATTTATTCCACATTCGCAACTTGGTTTTCACGGACAACTGCGAACAACATGCGCTTATTCTGTTCCTTAAATCTTTTTTTTTAGAAGAAATTGTAGCTACTATCCCTAATAATTTTTGAATCGAACTACTATCTTTAATATTAATATTTGATAATTAAGTTGAAGACGATATTATAGTATCTTTAGCAGTAGTCAATTATTGCGTTTTGAACTCTTCACAATTTTTGGATGCAGTTTGAGAAAACGATACTAAAATTTTTGATGCGATAAGAAAAATTAGAGATGAGATCTAACAATATTGCAGTATTAAGAAAAGAAAAACAGAAAAAAAAATCACTATGATCATATTTCATTAAATTGTCTTAGGTATATATATATATATTTTTAAGTTTATATGATTATAAAATTTTTTTTTGCGTCTAGAACTCTTTACAATGTTTGGATGCAAATTGAAAATACAATACAAAAAATTTTTGATACAAGAAATAAGAAAATTTGGAGATAAGTTTAACAAAATTGCAGTTTTTAAGAAAGAACAAACAACATTATGGTCATATTTCATTAAATTGTCTTTGTTATAATTTTTTAAAAGTTATATGATTATAATTTTTTAAAAGTTGGATGTCGTCAGTGGATATACATACATACATGAAAAAGAAAATTAGGAATTTTGTAACAAACCATTTCACACTCGATTTGAGCAGAAGCCAATAGTTATGATCTGTTGTCAAATATATGTTTGTGGATATGTATTCGAGAGAAAGACTGATACAGGGTAAACAACACACTACAAAAAAAACATTGCGATTTTCGACGGTCAAAGTTCCGTCGGACATTTCCTACGGCTAATCATAAACCGACGATTTTTCAACCGTTATGGACCGTCGGAAAAGCAGATATTTTACGATGGTTTACCGACAATTGTTCGACAAATATCTGATGGATTTACGACAGATGTCCGATGGACACGATTTTCGTAAGTATTCCGTCGGATATATTATTTGATTTAAAATGAAAATAGAAATTAAATTATAAATTTCAACTTAAAATTCTAAAAATATATTAGGAAAAACTATAAAATATGTCAACTAAAAATATAATTAAAACCAAATAAAAATAAAAATATTACAAGAGTGAAATAAAATACATTTGAATTAATTATCATCCGATGTACTATCTGAATACTCTGATGGTGATGAATCTGATTGTGAATCAAATTCTCCAAGTTCCTCCTCAGAATCATCAAAAATCTCGTTATCACCTTCCTCAGTATAATTATAACAACAAGATCAACTTGTTGCGTTTATGCGATCGGACCTAGAAAACCTGTAGTGACGCATTGTTGCATAGCCTCGTTATCTGAAGTACCATCCACCCGGTCTCTTGGTGTAATCAATGAAACAGTGATCCAAGGATCATGCTTGTTCGTCACACGAGGGTAGGAAATGTAACAAACTTAGTTTGCTTGTGATGCAAGGATGAATGGATCGTACTTTTGCAGCCATTTTCCAGAATGTATGGATATAACCTCAAATTCATCTTGGCGAACACCTGTTCCTAGAAACGGATGATACCAATCACAATAAAAAACAATGCATCGCAAGTCGAGCAAACCAGGGTAATGCACTTCTAGTATTTCTCTTAGAATACCATAGTAGACAATGTCACCCGATTTCGAAGAAATACCATAATCACTTGTTGGCCGGATCCTTCCTTCGCGTAAAATCTTAAAAGCATATCCACGTGTACAATACATAGGATAGGTGTGGGCAACAAACAATGGAACGTTAATCAATTCTTCTAACCAAGTTGGAAAAGACTGACCTCTACTTGCACCTGTCTTCACCTGAATTAATTAAAAAAAATGTATATTCATAAATTAAAAAAATGATTTGTAGTAATATTAAAAAGAACGTAAGTGAATCAAATACACTTACATAAAATGTGAGCCATTGTGAGAACTCGTTCTCTTTGAACGCATTAAGTACTTTCTCCGTGTAAGTTGGGTAAGAAAAGCGTACTTCAGCCATATAAATCCTGTAAATACAAATATGATTACATATCTTAAATTATAGATTATTATAAATATTTAGATTTGTTTTAAAATGAAATATCTTTCGTACTCAAGAAGATCTTCGCAATTTGTGAGAATATACATATGCAAATGATTTTGCTCGTCCTTAGTTAATCTTTGTTTTTTTTGCTTTTTCCACTTAGTCGTTTAACTTATTTAAATAGATTTATGTTGTAATTAATAATATTATTGAACTTATAAAATTTTTAATCAAAATTCAAATGCGTCTTACCTGTCGAAAGAGACTAAGAACATAGATTGGATAAAATATTTTTTTCACCTCCGTCATCGTGCCGAGTGGGTCTACGACTATTTGTTTGCACTTGTTTTGAAATATAATATTTATAAAAATGTGCCGCTTCTTCATTAATGCATTGAGCAACAATAGATTCCTCTACTTTACTCAAATTTTTAACTTTTTTCTTGAGATGATACATATACCTCTCGAACGGGTACATCCACCGATATTGAACAGGGCCACCTAATGCTGCTTCTCGAGGAAGATGAATTGGAAGATGCTCCATAACATCAAAAATAAAGGGAGAAAAATCTTCTCTAATTACAGAGGATAATTGGTATTTGAGTCTCTAAATTACGAATACTGTCAACCGTCAGAGATCTAGAACATATATCCCGGAAAAAAGCAGCTATACTTGAGAAAAAAACATAAACCAATTAAAACAGTACTTGATCGAGAATTAATATGTAATATTTATGCAGATAAAATTACCTGCAATTGACTTGTGAACGTTTTGTGAAAGAAGGTAAGCAAAAGCAAAGGGAAGAAGGCGTTGCATTATGACATGACAATCATAACTTTTTAATCCAGAAAACTTCCCTTCACCATAATCAATACAATTATATAGGTTCGACACATATCCATCTGGGAATCTAACATTGTTGGCAATCCAATCAAAAAACTCATGTTTTGGAGCTGAAGGTAAACAGAATTGGGGTATAAGACATTTGTTGTTATTCCCCATAACATGAAGATCTTTACGAGAACATATATCTGACAAATCCAATCTAGACTTCATATTATTTTTCGTTTTCCTTGGACATTAAGAACATTATTAATCAAGTTTTCAAAAAAATTATTCTCAATGTGCATGACATTTATATTATGCTTCAATAGATGGTCCTTCCAGTATGGCAGATTCCAAAAGATACTCTTCTTATGCCAGTTATGGTATACACCAACTCCATCTACATGACTATGTCCATTTCCGCCACAAACAACTGTTTTCTCCGCCGCAAAATCTCGTAATTGTGTTAAAATGGTACAACCATCCAATTCCGGAGGTGGACCATCAAAAACCTTTTTGTTTTTGTTAAACAATGTGGTGCTTCGATGATACGGATGATCATTTTTCATAAAACATCTATGACAATCAAGTCAAGATGTTTTCCGACCATTTTTCAATTGAAACACATCTACGATATATAATAAATAAATCAGAAAGAGATAATAATATTTTCAGGTGCGATGAGAGAAAAACTAGATGTTACATGATCTTTAACCAAAAAAAATCTTCTTTATACAAAATTAGGCGTTATAATAGCGAATAGTGGGAAATTTTTCCATATCACCAAAACATTTTGGTCAGATGGACCTAAAATCATTTTCCACGATTATATATATATGTCTAATCTAAAGAATAACTGTAATGATTAATTTTTGGTTCTTACAAATTTATTTTTTAATTATCTCTATAGAATAAAATTTACTAATGGATAACTATCGTCGTTTTGGATATAAAGAAAAGCGGAGCTTACAATTTCGTAAACTAAAGGTAATAAGATTCAACGATTCGGGAAGTCGAATAAACTTTGTCTTTGTGGATAGTGAAGCACAAGAGATAACAAAGACTTTGTCTTTGTGGATGAACGTTCTAATTCCTTATGATCTATTGTTATTCAGTAAATAATAGATCTCTAATCTTATTTACAATTTAATTTGCACGAAAATAATTAAAAAAAGTGATATTTAAACGATAGTTATGAACGTACTCAACGGGGTTTTCTACATTTATATTCTAGTATGAGTATCTGCGTGGAACTGAAAGTACAATTAAATTATAATTTTTTTTTCCTTAATTGATTTTTGTTCAATATTTACCGAACTTCCTAGAGTTTAAACTCGAGACTATTAAAGGTTCATAAAAACAAGATAGCCCTAAACTTATATCACACAAACACTTGAAAGAACGAAGGGCAGCAAACATTTCTCCTCTTGTGTCCCCATAAATATTGATAGTCTTAAGTATATAAATTGGAATGTATATTTAATACATTGATGGGCTTAAATTTTTTAATTGGGTTTTATATTCAATACATTTTGGAAAAGGCGTAATTGAATGATCTCGGAAGACTTGCTTATTATCTTGGCATCGAAATTTCTCAAGACAAAGGGAGATTTACAATCAAGCAAGAGGCTTATGCTAAGAAGATATTGAGAGACGCGGGAATGGAAACGTGTAACCTAACACACGTTCCAATGGATGCTGGTTTGAAGCTCACCAAAGCTGAAGAAGAAGCTGAGATCGATGCTACAAGCTATAGAAGAATGATTGGGTGCTTAAAATACCTTCTTCATACTAGACCAGACCTTTCATATGTTGTTGGAGTGCTAAGTAGATACATGCAAAGCCCACAGAAATCACACGGAGCCGCAATCAAGCATGTGTTGCGATACGTACAAGGCACAACAAGCTACGGACTAGAGTTTGGGAAGTTTGGACGCAAAAAGATCGTAGGCTTTAGTGACAGTAGTCACAATATTGATCCTGATGATGGAAGAAGCACGACTGGACACGTGTTCTACTATGTTTCATCTCTTATAACATGGTGCTCTCAAAAGCAACCAAAGGTGGCCCTATCTTCTTGTGAAGCCGAGTTCATGGCCGCTACTGAAGCAGCGAAACAAGTGATTTGGCTCATGGAATTACTGAGTGAGATACTTAGTGCAACAAACGAGAAGGTAAAGATCAAAGTAGACAGCAAGTCGGCGATTGCATTGACCAAGAATCCAGTCTTTCACGGTTGAAGCAAACACATTCACACAAGGTACCATTTTATTCGTGAATGTGTGGAAAGGGAGCAAGTTGAGATGGAGCATGTTCCCGGGACCAAGAAAATGGCAGATATCCTGACCAAGCCATTGGCAAGGATCAAATTCAAAAACTTGAGAAGCATGATCGGAGTTCGAGACCTTCTTAACCTCAAGTTTGAGGTTAAGAGAGAGAATGTTGTCGTTTAATCTCAACGTAGTGAGATGACTTGGCACCTAAAATATTTTAAGATAAGTTTAAGTTAAGATTAGATATGTCCATAGTCTTATCCCTTTAGATATTTGGAGTTGTCAAGTATATAATCGTAGAAGAATTAGGAGTCAATCTAATTCTATAAATACCAAGTTGATGAGATGTATCAAAGAGTATGAGAATTGGAGAAGAGTTTAGTTTTTGAGCAATATTTCTAAACTCAATAAAGGAAAATGTGTTCTTTTAATCTCTTGTTCTTGAGTTCGTATACATACGTAAAACAACATAAAACAGAGACACAGTGTACACTCCAGAATCTAAAAATTTGGTGGTACATGAGAAAAGCTTAAAAGAATTGATTTGGCTACCTATGTCATCAAAGTGCACTTATCTTTTCGGTTAACCATCCCGGGAGAACTCAATAGTTAAGCGTGCTTGAGTTAGAGCAATTTAAGAATGGGTAACCTATCGGAAAGTAATTTCTGGTACATTATGAGTGAGGACAAAACACGGAAAAAGATCACGTGATGATTTGTATGGTCAAAGCTTCCAGAATTAACGAACTGGCCGTCGGATGAGCGTGAGACCCATGGGCGAGAATGGGCGTGGGACCACAGACGGAAGCAGTTGGGGCGTTACACACAGAGACAATACCCCATCATCTATGGAGGAGCAGAAGAGCCACAGGAAAGGTTGTTTTTATGGTTGTCAAGAGAACGAAGAAGCAAAAGAAGAAGAAGGGAAAGTGATATTGTGATGCAGTCGGAAACCCACGTAAAACAAAAGCTAAAGCTAAGAACGAAATTTTAGTTCACAAGCAATGAATTAAAAAGATAAACCTTGAAATCCACCTGAAAAGAGAGAAAATTCTCTTTTTTTGATTAAGAAAAAATAAGATGTGTTCTTAGATTATAACTAAAATTGTTTATATAGTAAAACAAAACAAAAGCAAAACCCTAGTGTAAAAAACAAAACCAATAAAAATTAACATAAATAAGAAAAAAAAAACTAAAAATTAAATAAAAATCCTAAATTAATTAAGAGCCCCCTACGTCAGTCTCTTCCACCTCTGAAAAACTCGACCTCGAGTTATCTTCTGGATAAAGAACCTCATCTGCTTGATACTCATGAATGTCGGCCACGTTAAAGGTATTGGAAATGTTCCTGGGAGAGCCAAAACATAAGCATTATCGTTGATCTTTCGCAACACTTTGAACGGACCATATTTTCGAGGTTTAAGCTTGTTGTATGTACTAACTGGGAACCTTTCCTTGCGAAGGGAAACCATCACATTATCTCCTTCTTTGAAAACTTTGATTCTCCTATGCTTGTCAGCATCAGTCTTATTCTTTTGCCCCGTAGCTTCCAACGTAGCTTTGACGGTCTCCTTAACAGCAAAAATCTCTTTGGTCATATTCTTAGCTGCTACATTAACTCCAGGAGCCTTAGAAAACTTCACCAGATCAACCACGTGCTTTGGAACAGAGGTATAACCAGAGAGAAAGATGATTTAAAGGGTTTTGTGATTTCCTAGACCTGTCAAGTTTGGTGAATTTGAGGTCTTTTTCTGTTTCCTGTCCTGTTTTAGGCGGGTTCGACTCTTGATAACATTGATCATTGGAGATTTAAACTTACTACGCTTCTCGGGAACAAAGAAGACCCAGAAGTTGTGTCAAGTGAAAGATAAGATTGGCGTGATTTTGACCATATCTCAGCTATGGCAACCAGAATGGGATTATACAGGTAGATTTTTATTATGTTACCAAATGAAAATAATTTCTTGAGTTTGCAAAGATTTTAGAGATATGTTCTGTGTTTGAAATTTCTAAATTTTTCCCACCAAAATGGTTTCTCTTCTTTCTTTTTTTTGCTAAAGGTAAATTATTATTGAATGGTAACCGAAATTACAAGATAGAAGGAGAGGGAAAATAGAGTACAGATGAAAACCAAATAATAGAGAAGACATAAGGTGAGGGACTAGCACAATAGAAAGAGGGTGAGAGAAGGAAAAAGGGGAAGAGGATGAGAAGGTGCTACCTCCTTAAGACCCAAAAGATGGAAAATTTAGTTGGGACCAAACCACTCTCGGGAAAAAGAGTACAGCCACCGCGATCGAGATTGTGAGGATAGAGAAAAGAGAACAACGATGGACCAGATAGAACAGAGCAGCTCCATCATAGAGAATTCTGCGGCAAACATGAGGAGAGACGATGGAAGTAAACAACGTCAAGCAGATCATGAAATCCATACAGCCCATACATGGCAGCACATATATTAGTAGGACAATAAGGGTTTATCTTCTTCCTCGAATCCAATTGCTTCTTTAACTCTCTTAACCTCCTTAACAATCTTGTAGACAAAATCAGATTCAGAGCTGGCAAATATAGTATACTTTAATCCATCAAACATCCTTCATATTTTGGAAGGAAGTCAAATCGGAGATAGACTCTAAAAAGCAAAAGAGCGTATAAAAATCAAGAAGAAAGTACCTCTTTTCTCCTACAGACAAACCCATCTTATCGGAGATAGACTCTAAGGCTTCTATCCATTTTTTAATCTGATCACCACTAGAAGTTTCCGCGATCCTCCAGAAGTGTCTACCAAACTCACTGTCACCTGTCGATTTTCTAACATCTTCTGCCTCCACCTTATAGATGATTGGTATGACTGGGAGCTTTCCTTGATCCTCAAGTTTCTTCATCTCCATCAATTCATCCATGCACCAGCTCGACTCTGGATAACTATAATTAATACAATGATTATGATTCTTGAAGTATACACATCTGAAGTAAAGATATTGAGAACATGAAAGAACAGCATGCAAACCTAGTAGAGAAGACGGCCAGTCCAATGCTCGACTCTTCGATTCTTACAAAGAGATGTTTTAGACCTTTGCCTCTCTGCTTGTATTTGTCTATTGAGAACTTGATCTCGTGACTCTGGAAGGCATCACTGAGATGGCTGACAAAGTTATACCGCAGTTTCTCTCCCCGCAAATTCAAGAAGACTTGATCGACCTTACGTGGATAGACGGCGATTCTCATCGTAAATGAAACGGGCGACGGCGCCAAATTCGATGGGGAATTGTAGTTTGTTGAAAGTTTGGCGGCCATATCTAAAAAGACTGATATGATGTAGAAAATGAGTACTAGCAAGAGAAAGCAGCCTATGATCATGTTTCTGAGACAGATATACAGTGGATTCATTAACTATATTCTTATCACTAATTAATATTAATTTTAGGTAGATTCTGATTTTTTTGGGAAAATTTTAATCTATCATTAAGGATACTATAATCATTAATTATATTCTTATCACCAATTAATATTATACTAGAATTTATCCCGTGCAATAGCACGGGTTGATATTTTCTTAAAATAATTAACAATTTTTTTTGAAATATTAAGAAATCTTTTTGGAATATAAACAAATCCTTTTTGGAATATTAAGAAATTTGATTCTTTTGTTAAACACAATATCACGGGTTGATATTGTGAGAAAAGTAAAATTAACAATTGGAAAAACTTATATTTGAAATCTATGGAGTATTCTTGTTTTGATATTTTCCATTTTATTTCGATTTTTGAATATTTCATAATATTCAATTTGTTAAAATGTGAACATATATCGAAATACAACTAAGTACATTTGTTAAAATGGAACAAATACTCGATTTCTAAGAATATATGAAATGTCCCAACAACTATTTATTTTTTTGTAACAACATTTTATTTTCGGATTTTAATTAGATATGATTTGTTAGTATCCATATTTTTCATTTTTTTTTAATTATAAAATCGGAAAAATTATATTTGAAATCAATGGAGTATTTTCTTTTTCTTATTTTCCTTTTTATTTTGATTTTTGAATATTTCATAATATTCGATTAGTTAAAATTCCCTATTTTTTGATTTTTAGCATTTCATTTTTTCTGATTTTGGTTAACAAAAACAAAAATGTTGGGAAAAGGCAAGTAATTAACATATTTTTCGTTTTTTGAATATTAAATCGACTACTTTTTTCTTTTTAACAAATATTTTATTTTCGGATTTTAATTAGATATGATTTGTTAATATCCATATTTTTTTTTTGTTAATTATAAAATTGAAAAAAATTATATTTGAAATATATGGAGTATTTTTCCTTTTATTTCGATTTTTGAATATTAAATAATTTTCGATTTGTAAAACTCCCTATTTTTCGATTTGTTATTTTCCCTTTTTATTTTTTGGTAACAAATATTTTATTTTTGGATTTTGATTAGATATGATTTGTTAAGATTCCATATTAATCGTTTTTTGAATATTAAATCGATTTTAATTTGTTAACAACCCATTTTTTCGTTTTTTTAAATATAAAATCGAAAACTCTTTTTTATATATTAAATTACTATAATATCCATAATGGAAAAATAAAAAATATTCTTTAGTGTAATGGCAATGTAATGTAATTATTTACCTTTTGTGAGGTTTATTCTATAATGGTACTGCTCTTTTAATATATAGGGGATTAATTATAAACGATTTATATTAAATGTTTTAAATTCTATTTCCTTATTTTTGAAAATCAGATTTAATGATAATCGTTAATGAGATTTAAAAAATCTACTACAATTTGTTAAAGTTAGTTAAACGAATTTGTAAAGTTTATTGTTCAAATAATATTGTACGAATTTGTTAAATTTTTCCTAAAAAATTTGTTAATTAAGATTTACTTGCACAATATTATTTGATGATAATCAGATTTGATATAAATTCACGAAATTCTTGGATTTTTTTGGATTTGATATTATATTGGTTTTTTTTTGTAACAAGAAAATCGGATTTGTTAATATTTTCTTATTCCAAATATAACATATTTGTTAGTATTCCAAATCTAAATTATCATTCAATTTTAAATTTCTTATTCTATCAAATGATAATAAAATATATTAAAATCCCTTAATAATGTCTTATTAATAAAAAATATGTTACTCGACTATTATAAAAAATATTTCAGCAAAATCATAATTTTTAAGCGGATTTGTTAATAATCGGTTAACAAAAAAAATTAGATTTGTTAATATTCTAAAAAGAAATTATAATATTCCAAAAAAGATTTGTTAATTACTCCGCCATCTACATACCGATTTTAAAAACCAAAAATTCGTTAAGATCTATATATTTTAAAATGATCTTATTTTAAACCATTTAGAATAAATTAAATCATCGATTTGTTAATATTCCAAAAAATCAGATTTTGGAATGAAATATTTTAAATTTATATCCACCACCTAATATGATTTCCTAAATCGCTTTATTGTAAACTCCTATAAATATTAGATTAAGTTTTACATATCTGAGAAATAACAGCCTCTTATTATCCACATCTTCATCGTGGTGTCTAATTTATATTTGTATTTGGATGTTCACCTTTTTTATGGTGCATCAACCCGAATTTTTTTTTCCTCTTTATATCATGGTTACATGAAAAGCAAGATATGATGGAAGTTTGTGTATGATTACTCGGATTTGTTTTGGTCGTGTATGTTATTAAACATAATTTATTAAGTTTTGTTGTTTTTTTAGCGAAGATACAAAAGTGTGGAAAACATCGATGTCTTAAACAAGGTGGTTTGTTTATTTCATTTATATGTTTTGATTTTTCTATTTAGTGAATTATGGGTATTTCTTGCGTGATTGTTTTTACTCTTTTGTTGTTGGGGGTTGTATAGTTCTTTTCTGTTTCAATTTCTGGATTATTGTATGATGATTTTACAATAGATGATTTTAAGACTATCAGATAAGAATTCGATTTCCCTTTAAAAATATCGATTCATAGTATATATATTTTAATATTTTAAAATTGGGTTTTATTCTTTTAAACATTATTTACACCTTTATAATCGTTCATGTTATTAAAAATAAATTATTAAGTTGTGTTGTTTTTTCAGTGAAGATGCAAAAGTGTAGAAAACATCGATGTTTTAAACAAGGTGATTTGTTTATTTCATTTATATGTTTTAATTTATTTTTTAGTGATTTATGGGTATTTTTTGCGTGATTGTTTTTACTCTTTTGTTTTTGAGGTTTGTATAGATGATTTTAAGACTATTAAACAAGGATGATTTTTGCAAATATCGATTCATCGTATATATATTTTTAATGTTTTTAAATTTGGTTTTATTCTTTTAAAAATTATTTGTATCTTTATAAGTGTCGATTTTCTAAGAGGTAGTTCGAATAAAATCCATGTATTTTTTTTTAATAATAAATATTTTAGATATATAAATTATAAGAGAATTATTATTTATATCGTTTATTCTTTGGTTTTTTAAAAAAAATTATTGCAACATATATATAGAGTTTAATGGTATTGACGGGTATTTTCTGGTATTCTTTATTATTAAATTTCTATTTATTATATTGATATTATTTTGTATCTAATATTTTATTAAAATTTTTATTTATTGTATTGGTATTAGTTGTGTCTAATATTTTAATCTGATTTTTTTGAAGGATATGTCGGAGATGGTGGACACTATTGTTTCGTTTCTCATCGTCCTGTTTGAAAGACGTTTGTTGGAAAGAAGAAGCTTGATGAATATGAGAAATAGTTTTACCAATTACAATTATTTGTTCGAATTTTGTTTCTATGATTAAACTATATTTATATGATTGATAATTATTCTTGGTTGATTACAGCTGTATGAATGATTCTCCATTTATTCTTTTTTTAATGATTAGGGATTTACCATTTTAAAAAATTTGTACGTTTGTTCGATTTTAATTGTATTAATAATTCTCCATTTATAAATTTTAATGATTATAAATTTAACAAACACATGAAGATTGTGATAATGACAATGGATTTTATTGGTTTGGTAATATCTATTATTTACTGATTTCGTGTAGCGTCTTATTCTCTTACTATTATTTGGTATATTTCAAGATAAATCTTACAAAATGTTAATATTTCAATTAAAAAAGAAAAAATTATTATTTGTTTACATAAAATATTAAATTTTTACAAGAATGTAAATATTAACATATGTTAAGGTTATTTTGCAATTTTTACTCCCCAAATATTAATATTGTACAAGTTGAAGTTAGTTTTAAATTACAAAAATCAATTCTTACATAAAAAATCTAATTTCCGAAAAAAAAAGAATTAAATTTAATTGTAATTGTAAATCTAAATGTAAATCTGTTTATCACATAAATACACAATCAAAACAAATTTGTTGCGGATAATAAAAAGGCGACATAAATCAGATGCCATTAATTTAAAAAATTCAAAGTATTTAAAATTTCAAATCTAAACAATAAGGATAAAGATATTCTGAGATCTTCTCATACCTAATTTAAAAAATTAAATACATTGCCAAAAACATATATAATAACATTCAATCCGATATATATATATATATATATATTTTTTTTTGCCAAATCCTAAAATTTCCAAAAACTGAGATTTTATTTCCTTTAATATTTCGGTAAGCGTGAAATTAATAGTAACTATACTAAATAATATATATATATATATAATTCTTTTAAATAAAGTAAAACTATAAATATTATAAATTTGTTAGTAGGATGAAAATTATATTTCTGCTGTTCAAAGGTCAGTTGGACTTCTTATCATTAGATATTTAATGTTTTTTTTAATGTCCATTTTTAATATGACTAATCTTCTCAGATTAAATTTAAAATTTTTGTAATTAATAAATGTACACTATTTAGATATTTGACTAATCTTTATAACTGTTAAAATAATAAAAAAACATTATTAACATTAAAAAACGAAAAATATATTTAAAATATGAAAAACCGTAATTAATTTTAATTTAGCAAATATATTAATTCAAAAAATTGAGTTAGTTTAAATTATGTTTTAAAATCAATTATTTTTTTAATATTTAAATTATGTTCAAAATTGGTTAATCTCATTTTCAAAAATTTTATTTTAACCATAGAATTAAGAAAATAATTTTTGGATTTCTTATTTTTGCTAAATTCACCTTGAAAGTATAATTTCATAAAAGAATAAATCTTAAATAAATGATTAATTATCTAATTAATTATGTAACTGTTTCCTTAAATATACGATTTCATGAAATTATATTATTAAAAAATAATTAATTATATTCATGTATTCAAAACACCTTTACAATTAATTACTATCCATACAACCAAACACAATTAAACATTTTAGCATTAATTATAAATTCAGAAATTTCCATAATATTCCAAAATTAATAATATAGATATTTACAAGATTTGTTAAGATTTAAAATTATGATTCTTCCATCATCTTTATTTGATTTTTTTTAAAAAAATTCTGATTCATCATATAATACAAAAGGTTAATATTAAATTATAAATTATATAAAACATAAAAAAAAAACCATAATCAAAGGTTAACCTCTCATATCCTATTTAGTAATTATTTGATTAAACATAATGCTTCTATGTTATATTAGTTATACTTATACCTAATAAATTATTATTATGTTATTTTAAAAATGATTACGGTTAAAATTTTATTGTTTCAACCTTGCGATTAACCAACGGTTTTTTATACGAGTACGGTTAATCAATGGTTGCAATTAGTAATTTTACTAACCATAACTAATATATTTTTATGGTTAACCGTAATCGTATTCGTAACCGTAATATATTTAACAATTTTATAAGGTTACGATCTGGTTTAAAAATGGTCTCGTTACGATCTGAATTTGGTTACGGTTTGATTTTAGTCATCCTGGATTTAATTCTAAAGGCAACCAGATTTCACTTTTATCAACTTTCTCAAATTTTCACCCACATTTCCGTAATCTTTACAATGCCAATATTTTCTAGAATAACCACTACAATATTTATAGTATTTCAATATTTTTGAGTTTCCAATCTGAGTTGTTCCTCTGAAAATCTTCTAAAAGCATATATATATATATATATATATATATATATATAGGATGGTCGGTTTTAGCGTTAGGAGAGAGAAGCAGAGGAGGTGATAAAAACAAAGGGAGATGATGGTTATTGTGAGGATCTTATATATATAATATTTCTAACGTACAGTTGTAAATATATGATTCCGACTCTTAAGTTCTAAAAATTTGATAATATCTTTTCAGAAAAAAATCCAAGGTATTATTTATTTTAACTAGCTAATAGTTTTGTTTTTAGGTATGCAGAGAACTACATATGCTTGACAACTTGAGTTAGTGATCATATGTTTGACAAATTATTTTATTTCGTATTCAAAATTCTAAGTTTTTTTCTATTATAAGATATACCAATTCTTTTGTACGAATGTTAAATTATATTCAAAACAAAAAAACGTTTTTATAATGAATGCAACAAATTTCTTAAATTGATTGAAAATGTTTTTAAAAAATCCACTCTTAGAAGGTCAATGAATAGTTGTCTCCATAAAACCCAAAAACGGAAAATCCATTTGGGACAAAATCGTCAGTGGAAAAAAGAATACAAGCTGTTCATTATAAATCGGTGTAGATAGAAAAATAAATAAATGCTGATAAAATAGCATAATCGAGATAATGTCGATATTAGACTTCCGAACGGATGGAAAACCATGTTTTAATATATCAAATTCAACTAAACTCAACAATTTTTTAATAATATTTTAAAAGATGGTAAGACAATGCTTTATGTACATGTTTAAATTTATTTTTCTAAATAAATTTAATTGTTTCAAACTATATATTGATCAATATTATATTATTGAATATACTTCTTAAAAAAATATAGCTAAAATAAATATGTAATATGAATAAGACATACATTTGTATTTTTTTCTTCGGCAACAAAATCACTTATTTTTTAAATATCAATTTAATATTTTTGAATCTAAAAACTTCAATCCGTGCATAAACACGGATCAAAATCTAGTTATCTTTAAAAACTCCAACACATGTTAGTGATTATAAGATATATAATTATTCACAAAATCAACATAACAACAACTTATTAAAGACCTCTTGTTCATTCATTGGAATTCTCAAATCATCCACAGACTGCGTTAGGCCCAAAACAAAAGACAAAACTAATCAAGTTATGTCAAAGCCCAAAATTACAACAAATTCAAGTCTTAGCCCAAAATATTCAACAAAGGAGAACACGTGACCTTAAGTTGTGAGATGAAAACTACAAAGCCATTTATAATTGATGCGGAGAGTTATAAATTTTTTAGTGAAAGAGTTATAAAATTAAAATTTTAATGAAGTAACTATAAACAATTATAATATTATATTTATAATTATAAATTATTTACATAACATGCTTATATATTACATACATAGGTGATGAAAAGTAGTCAAAAATTAGGTTTTAACCTGCGGGTTCATATGTTTAATTGTTTGTTTTGTTTCTAAATAACTAAAACTATTCTCTCTCCCTCCTCCTTTAAAGTTTTGCTGTTTATGTTTATAATCACATCAGTTTCAAACTCGTTTATGAGTTTGAATAATTTAACAAGTTCACTTAAAATGAAAGTGGAAGAAAAAAATGTACCAATTCTGATAACCTCTAATTGAGAATTTATAAATTTTGTTATTTTTTTTTATCTTCTCCTTTTTGAGCATCCAACGGACAATTTGATGAATTTTTCTCTAAATTAGACATTAGTTTTGCAAATTATGCAAAAGAGAGATGCATGTAAAAGACTTAAATTAGACATTAACTTTCAAATATTATTTATATTGATTTGATTTTGACTAAGTAACCCAAAAACAAACCTCAAAAACATTCCCCAACCATATATTCTTTTGCCTCGAAACACGAGAAAATCTCGGCTGGAAAAAGGTAGATGGAGACTTGGAGAGGGACTAAAAACAGTTTTAATTACAACCAAAACAGTTTTAAGAGGTACAAGAAACAAACACGAGAACATGAAATGAGAAAGATAGAAGTGAAATCTTATTTTATTACCTGCACGGTCTTTCCCAAATAATCTCCTTTCCCAAAACTTACTAAATCTTCTTATAATTTTAGTAACCTAATTCATCAATAAACCTCTAATTTAGTTGAAGATCCACCTTTTTCCAAATTACATCAATAAAAGATTCGAAAGTTCTTAAAGTCGAAGTCTTCTAAGTTTTTTTAAAAAGTTACTAAAAATGATATTTATTTACCTCACCACAGTCGTCAAAGACAAACTCTTCACCGTCTTCGAATGGGAACATAGTTCTAGTATCGGTGTTTAGTCGGAGTGTGTTGGACATAGCTATAGCTCGTGTGGGGGAATATATAGTCAATTAATACTGTTGTGAAATTCATGTTACATTTTACTAATTCATATTAAATTAATTTTTGTTTGTCCTATTAAAGAACGATGTATTAGAGAACGATGTAAATAACTCTGATTCTCATTAATTGTAAAAACAGTTACAACCTTCTTTATAAATACAACTTCGTACAGGTAAAGTGTATGTATATGTGAGCTATATACGAATATATAGAAATGAGAGTTTGTTACTCTCTAATATCTCCGTACGTAGGGGTGGAATATTAGTTAATGAAATTGTCTCCTTACGTACGTAGTACAGGTGGAATACTAGTTGTAAATAAACAAAAACAAAAAAATTAATTTTTTTTAATGAAATTGTCTTAGAACATGCTCTCATTTACTGCCTTCATTTTTGAGCTTTGTTTAATAAGGGAATTATATAGGTGGTGGGTTTGTGCTCTTAAGGGTACAATTAATAAGCATTTAAAAACAAATAACATTGAAATAGATTTGATAATCTAAAATGCTTATTAGTGTTTGACAAATGCATCTAATTTAAAATTAGCCGTTGAATCGTAGGAATAACCTATTTTCAAGGTTATAACTCTTCTCTCTCTCTCTCTCTCTCGCTTATCTAAATTGAATTTACTTATGCAGAAATTAGTTGATTAAAAATCAGAAGAAAGAAGATGAAGCACGTGCAAGATTAGTTGATTAAAAATCAGAAGAAAGAAGATGAAGCACGTGCTTGTAACAGACGGTGTTGGGAGTGGATCAGGCAAATTAAAGGAGTAACTGCAACTAGTGTTGTTGTTCTTCTTAAAGCTTGTGGTCTTCGTGTTACTTCTTTCAAAGTCGGTGTTTTACTACTTTTCACTTGTCTGTTACTCTCCGCTTGTCTCTCGAATTCAGATAAGTCGAAATTGTAGACATCTAGTTCCAAATAAAATTAAATATAAGGTTTCATGTCACATGTTCCAAATCAAAGTTGTTGGCTATGTTCGCATTCAATCTAAAAAACGCTAGAGAACTAGACTTGTCAAGGTGACAGATGAGAAATAAATCATTTTAAGAGTTGTGATTTAGCATATAACCATTAATGTGATATTTAATTTAGCATTTATGATGCAACCAATATGATCCGAAAACTCCAATTTTTATTAGTAAAAAATTTCAATATTGTCATTAAAAAAATTATTTCTTAGATTTCAGTACAATTATGTTTTTGGGTTAAATTTCAATATTGTTGTTGTTAATATATATCTATTTTTTAATAATTTTGTTTAGGTAAAAATTTTTGGGATTCACCAGACAATTTAATGCTAGTAGAAAAAGTAATGCACACCTCAATCAAGAAGTAATGCAAGAGATCCGTCAACCGGTTTCAAAAATTTTCGTAGGAGTAGTTGACGACATCGGTCACAAAAACCCGCACCTGAGTCATGACTCGACACGACTCACGAGAGTCTTCCAATCCAGCCCCGACAAGGTTTTTTTATAAGCAGCCAAAATTGGTATCTCCCATCATTATTGAAGCCTTACACCTAAAAAGGTTTTAATAATGCAAGGGAAATCAAGCTAACGATGGACACGTCCACCAAAAAAAGAGGTCTTACCACTTACTAGTGGTGAGATTAAGAGTGTGCATACAAAAACGTAAAGAGAACGGACTAAAAGAAGAAGATGACTCCATTCAATAAGTAAAATGCATGAATGCGTCCAACGTACACATGCAAAAAGAACTAGGAAAACAACAAAGAAGAAAAAAAAAAGGTAGAGGAAGACGCGCATTGACTGACTGACCCTTAAATAGACAGAAACTACGAGAAATATAATTTTATTACCGGAGTTTTA
Organism: Boechera divaricarpa; assembly: GCA_026770425.1. Lineage (NCBI taxonomy): Eukaryota > Viridiplantae > Streptophyta > Magnoliopsida > Brassicales > Brassicaceae > Boechera > Boechera divaricarpa. The sequence goes on from CM049188.1 coordinate 17,963,721, forward strand.
TTTTGTAATTGTTAAAATTATGTTACAAGTTTTATTGATAAAAATTTGTCTAGAGACTGGAGTTTATACTTTGACTCATACATTCTATTATTCAGTGGCTAAGTAAAGATCTTTTGAGTTTAACGAAGTCGATCGTTCTTGTCAGATCGTAATCTTTGTGAATACTAAAACCATTTTTTTTCTCTATGGTAAGACGACATGTGCTCTTTTTTTTTTGTTTGTAAACGAAAAAAGAATCATTTTGAATATTGACTGATGACTTTTTAAGTCCAAATAGTTAGATTCACGTTTGCAGCTTCGATATCACATAAGAATATGTAATGATGTAAAGCTAAGACCAGAGTAATTACTATTTTAAGAAATTAAGATAACTTACCGTTTAGATCGAAGTTCGAGATCTTCAAGAAAATATTTTGTTCGTACAGTATATTTTGACCAAAAACATAAAAATTATTATAAAACTAGGATATATTCCGTGCTATAGCACGGACAAATTGCAACTATAAAAAAATATTTAAAATTTACAAAATCAGAATATTAAAAAATTGTAATTTTTTAAAAACTTTACGAAGATTATAATATCAGTTTTTATAATATCGAATCTTTGTAATATCCGCGTAAATATTTTGTAATCAGAAATATAAATCCAATCTTTCATACTCGACGATATTGGAATTTTTCTGTTGGAAAATTTATATATAAAATCAGAATATTTTTTTTGATTTAACCGAAGAAATAAATAAAGTTTAGGAAGATTCCGACATTCTAAGATATTAATTAAGACTTTTTGGAAAATATTAACCCAGAATATTATAAGATTGATTTCGTATAATATATTTTTTTGTTGAAAGATAATATATCTATTAGCGATATTGGATATTGCGATATATTGTTGCCAGCAGAAAATTTTCGGATATTTTTAATTTTAATTTTAATTATATTTTGTTCTGTTTTAACTACGAAATTTTACAATTAAAATAGATTCGAAAATTAAATTACAATGTTACATTGTTATGTTAAATTGTACATCATGTTAAACTAAATCAGATATGAACTTACATTTTAAATTTACTAAAAATCTATTAACATTAACATTCCAAAACAAATTGTTATCTACATCAAATTTTTTATTTTTGGAAAATTAAATCAACATTTAATCCCCTATATATTATTTGGAAAATACATTTATAAATCAACATTTAATGACCCAAGAAACCTGGAACATCATTTCTCTTAAGAACATGTAATAAATTGAGAAGGAAAGCATGAAAGAGAGAAAAGTATACCTAAGAAAGTAAGAATTATACCTGTGGAGAATGTTAGTCGGTGTCTCTCTCTTTTAGGTTTTGGTCGCAAGATGTTCATTCCTTTTGTTCTGTTACCATTCGTGAAATGCTTTATGAATGTAGCTTCAACATTCTCCATTAGTCTCATAACCTATGACAAGAGAAGAACAATAGAAGATCAATATTAGGATAGACAGAGAAGCTAGAATTAAACTGGTTTATACGTTAATATTCTAGAAATTTGGGGTTGACTCAAAAATTATCACCGCCTTGTTTAATGGATTTCTATTGAATTTTAGAAGATAAAATGTTTTCATCAAATCTCATCAAGTGTTGTTTATATTTCATATCTCATAGAGTCCAATTCATCTATTATATTAACATATTTTTCCATAAAATTATTTACAAAATTGAAACTAAGCTTATACCTCATCAGAGCTTCCAAGGCAAGATTTATCAGCCATTGTCATGTAAGACTTAGCAGAATCCCTTGAAGTTATCTGTAAAGAACACATTTTCAGTTATGAAAACAAACCCCATACAAAAAACCATGAAATCAAAATATCTTCTCTAACCAATTTAACCTTATAATACTTCGTCAATATCTTCGAAAGCGCCAACACATTCAAGAAGCTACCAAAAAATTAAAGAAACCATGTACATTAATATTTAAAGAAAAATTCGACCATTGTACATTTGTACTCGTATAAATATTTATGATTTTATATATCTTTCTCACTTCTTTTGTACATCATACACTCTACTTTTGTACATTTGGCTGTTTTTGTAATGAGAGTGCATCTTAAACAGCCAACGGTAATGAGAGTGCATCTCATTACCGTTGTTATTTTCCTCATTGTCAAATGTGGTTCAATCAAATGTTAGAGAACGTAACTCATAGCAGCAGGGAAAATTGACCCACAAAGATAACCAACATCCTAATAAAAAAAAACTTTAATACACAAGTTGCACAAGAAGATCTCTGGCTTTAGAACTTAAGAGTAAAGGGAAGAGCATTTAAAGAGTGAGAAATGGAGCAAAGACACATGGTACACTACACTAAAGGCTAGTAATCAAGCAAAGTATTATGAACAAAATCAATTAACTTCAACTATCTATATACAAATAATAAAACAACCGTAGAAGATACCAACAAAAATTAGCTTACTCATCTATTTAATAAGAGATAACATAAGAAGTACTAGGGGCCTTTTTTTTTTTTTTTTTGGAATACGACTCTATCCCAAAATCCACATTGTTTTCCTGACACACATACTCTCTTTTTTTCGTTAGGAGAAAGAAACGGTTTTTTTTTCTTTTCTTTTTGAATAAACTTTTTTGTTTAGAATATTCTCCCTAATCCTTTTTGTGACATTTTTTTCTTTTCCTTTTTTCATGAAAAACAAAATAGAAATTCTACTCCACATTACATTTGTTTTTCTTTATCTTTTGCATCGAGTTTACTATACCTTATTTTCTTACATATAATACGGTACATATAATGTATAGATGTGCATGTCTAGATTTTTGTTGTTGTGCAATTATTTTACGTTTTGTGTTTTGGATTCCCCATAACAATTTAGAGTTTAGATTTATATTGCTAGATATTCTTCATGGATGTCCAATTATATATTAGTCAGTTTAGGTTCACCAATCTTTGACTTAGATTTAGTGTTCTCTCATTTATCACAATAAGTAATTAGACATTGTGTTTGAGTTCTCTCATCAATTACAATTTAGGGTTTTGATTTCTCCTACCACATATCTTTTTGTAGATGGTATATTGCACGTTAATCTATTTGGGTTTATTTATTTTTAATTATGATATATGACTCTCCTGTTTAGACTATTATCATTTTGTTACGTAGTTAAGATATTTTGTTTGGGTCCTCCCATTACAATTTATGGAATAGGATTTTCCTGCTAGATGGTTCATGTGGATGGTCTAGTGAACATTAATTTATGTAGGTTTAGTAATCATAATTTTTTTTTTTGTAAATGTCCACCATAATTTTGTGGGCGTCCACCTCACTTTTTGATGATGGTAATAACTGTCCCCATACATGGATTAATTAAGGGTTTAATTATGCCGATTTCCACCAGAATTTTGTGGACGTACGTCCACATTAATTTTGTTAACAACTATGGATGTTGCTCATACCTATAAACATAATATATTGTCTTTTCTGAAATTATTTGTAAGTATCTAAATTATAGTAAATAGATATAAGGAAAATAATAATTACAACTGGAAAAAAAAACATGAAAATGAAATATCAAAAAACCTGCAAAAGGAAAAATGGAAAATTGGAAAAGTAACAATAAAAAAATAAATGAAAATAGCAGAAAAAAACATATTTGTCAAATTTTCAAGGTTTTTCCGCGGAATTTACCACGGTCTTGAGTGCTTTGACCGATAAGATAGAGAGGTTGAATACTAATTTTACCAACGTAAATCAACAAAGAGATAGGAGAGAAGAACCAGTTAGAGTTCCTCGAGGAGGAAACAACCGTGTGGTAATTGATAAAAAATTCAAGTTCCGATGAAAAACGTGTAAATGACGAGATAGTTGATCAGAGAAATCGACAAGACAATCATGACTATCTAGTCAAGGCAGATATTCCATTGTTCAACTGAACTATGGGAGTTGAGGAATTCTTAGATTGGCAGATCGACGTTGATAGATTTTTCGATCGATGTCATGGGTGTTCTTGAGAATAAGGCAAGTTAAGATGGTGACAATCACGCTGAAGAAACCTGCTGCCCTGTGGTGCGATAAACTTGTTATTCAAAGGCAGAAACAAAGGAAATGACCAGTAAAGACTTGGCACAAGAATGAAGCAATTGATGATGGAGCGATTCTTACCGGAAGATGACGAGCATATTCTTTATAAGATGTATATTGACTGCATTCAGGGAAAACGATCGATGATGGAATACACATCTAAGTTTCTACGTATTTTTTGAACGTAATGATCTTGGAAAAACAGAGGATCAGAAAGTGGCCAGGTACATAAGTGGTTTAAAAGGTTCCATACAAGAGAAGATGGATTTATAAACTGTATGGATCGTGCAAGAGGCTTCTAGTCTAGCCTTAACGGTCGAGCTAATTGAGACGTCTCCTCGTGGCTTCTCATCATTTAGACGATCAGCGCTTCAATATCATTTTGATACAACTATAAGACTTAAAACAAATTCAATATATACGAAACCAATTCGTATATATGAGAATCGTATAAAAAAAAAGAACACAAAAACAACACAGTTTTCTTTCTCTTCAGCAATTTCGTGTGTAACAAGAAAGGATCATAACAACACCAATTCTTATTACTTTTGCATGTTAAACGTTTACAGACATTGTAGAATATATATATAATAGGTTTAGACACGAAATGAAGAGAAACAACTCTCCAAACAGACACACCTAATGACCAAACATTGCAACCCGTACACAAGTGTTGCGGCGGTTACAAATGTTACACGAAGAGGCACGAGTTGCACAAATTGCATCTCTTCGGTTAATGATTGATTTCCTAATGTTTTTAGTTCCTAATTAAGTGGTTTATATAATCCTAAAGTTACATGATTGAAGTATGAATCAATTTTCAATACTCCCTCTTGAATCATGCTTCACCATCTTCGAAGTTACGCCAATCTTTTCTCGAAGTTCTTCAAACCTTGATCCGGTTAAGGGCTTGGTTAGTATGTCAGCTAGTTGATTTTCTCCTGAACAATGCTCCAATCGAATTAGCCCTTCTTGCACTGCTTCTCTTACAAAATGATACTTGATGTCGATATGCTTGGTTCTTTTGTGTTGAACTGGATTCTTCCCAATTGCAATTGCGGATATGTTATCACATAGTATAGTCACGCCATCTTCAGTCTTGAAACCCATTTCTTTGATCAATCTTTGTAGCCAAATCGCTTGATTTGCTGCAAAGCATAATGAGATATACTCGGCTTCCGCGGTTGATTGTGCAACGATCTTTTGCTTGCTTGATTGCCATGAGAACACGGCTGATCCTATGGTGAAAACATATCCTGATGTGCTTTTCTTATCTTCTATGGAACCGGCCCAATCACTGTCCGAATAGCCAACAAGTCGAGGATTGAACACATTATTAAAACGTAAACCAAGTACCTTAGTTCCTTGAATGTATCGCATCACTCTTTTGGCTTCTTTGAAGTGTTTCTTCTTTGGTCATGACATGTATCTTGCTAGATAAGAGCTTGCATAAGTTAGGTCCGGTCTTGAAGCACATAGATACATTAGTCCTCCGACCATGCTTCGATATGTTGTTAAGTCTTCAAAAAATTCATCATCTTCATCTTCTATGTGTTTTCCATGAGGAACGAGTGGTGTCCTTATACTCTTACAGTTGCTCATTCCAAACTTTTCCAAAAGTTTGATGCAATATTTCTCTTGAGATAGAAATATTCCTTCATTGTCTTGAGTGATTTCCAGTCCTAGGAAGTAGTTTAACCTCCCCAAATCGGTCATCTCAAACTCATTCTTCATGTCGTTTTTGAACTCCTCAATCATCTTTGTGTTATTTCCCGTGATGATCAAGTCATCTACGTATAGACTCAAAAGCAACACATCTTCATTCTTTCTCTTTACATATAGAGCCGCATCATTCACACTTCTTGTGAAGTTGTGCTTCGCAAAGTAAGCATCAATTCGTCCATACCAAGCACGTGGTGCTTGTTTCAACCCGTAAAGTGCTTTGTTTAAACGAAACACCTTCTCTTCTTCTCCCTCTCGAATAAATCCCGGTGGTTGTTGAATGTAAACCTCTTCTTTCAATTCTCCATTGAGAAATGCGGATTTAACATCCATTTGGTAGAGGGTCCATTTCTTTTGAGCCGCCAATGTTAGTAACATTCTAATAGTATCATGTCGTGAAACCGGTGCAAAGGTTTCATTGTAGTCCACTCCATATTCTTGTGTAAAACCTCTTGCTACAAGTCTTGCCTTGTGTTTCACAACCTCTCCATTTGCATTGGTCTTCACCTTGAATATCCATTTAACACTTATGATATTTTTATCTTTGGGTTTGCTTACTAACCTCCAAGTGTTATTCTTTTCAATCATTGAGATTTCCTCCTTCATTGCTTTCTCCCATTCTTCAAGTTTTGATGCTTCTTCAAACGTTGAAGGCTCCTCCGCAAGCATCATACACGTTTCATGGATAAACGCTTCTTCACTTAGATTTGTGGTTTGTTGTATCAACTCATTTATTGATCGCATTCCTCTTGGACCAACTTCTTCTTCGCTTTCGGTTTGATTGTCTTCACTTTCATTTGTGATTCTTAGTTGAGACAATGAACCAGTTACTTCTTCAATTTGATCATCTAGGTCCATTTGATGATCCGCTGGTGTGTTGGAGAAGTCCATGATAACTTTGGAAGGAGTCGACATCTTTATTTCCTTCTTCTCCCAACACCACGTTTTGTTTTCATCAAACGTTACGTCTCTTGATACTTGCACCCTTTCTTCTTCAGCCAAGTATATCCTATAGCCTTTAGATTCAAGACTATAACCAATCAAGATACCACGTTTTGCTTTCTCATCAAGCTTTTTTCTCTTCTCAATAGGAATTTGAACATAGCAAAGACAACCAAACACTCTTAAGTGTTCAACGTTTGGTTTCTTTCCACTCCAAAGTTCAAATGGGGTCACGTCTTCTTTCAAGGTCTTAGAAGGTAATATGTTTTGAATATAAACCGAAGTAGCTACGGCTTCTGCCCAAAAAGAATTAGGCATGCTTTGATCAACCAGCATAGATCGAGCCATTTCCATTATAGTTCGGTTTCTTCTTTCGGCAACTCCATTTTGTTGTGGGGAGTAAGGTGTGGTCGTTTGCTTATGAATGCCATCTCCTTGACATAGTTTCTTGAATTCCTTGGACAAGTATTCTCCTCCACCATCGGTCCTTAGTTGTTTGATGTATTTACCGGTTTGCTTTTCAACAAAAGCTTTGAATGTCTTGAACTTTTCAAGAACTTCATCCTTTCTCTTCATGAAGTATACGCAAGACATTCTAGTAAAATCATCAATGAACAACAGGAAATACTTGCTACCATTTAGAGATGGTGTTTGCATTGGTCCACAAACATCCGAGTGAACAAGCTCCAATGCTTCCTTAGTAGTGCTTAGCGATTTCTTAGGAAAACTTTTCCTAGATTGCTTCCCTCTTTCACAAGCATCACACACTTCCTTTGATATAGAAAACTTAGGTAAGTTCTCCACTATCTTTAGCCTTTGCATTTCCTTCATTTTGTCAAAGTTGACATGTCCTAATCGCCTATGCCACTTCTTAGATTGATCATCGTTCATTGTGACAAATGCAATCTCCTTGTTCTCTTTCCATTTGATATTAAAACTCTTGTTTTTCATCTTTACTTCCATGATCTTCCTTCTTCGTTGATCTTGAATCATACAGCAGTCATTCTCAAACACAAGACGATATCCATTTGATATCATTTGTGCAACACTAAGTAAATTCCTTGCAAGAGCCGGTACAAATAGCACTTCTCTAATCGTATGAGTGCCATGATTTGTTGTTACTTGAATGTCTCCTTTACCCACAGCGATCACATCTTGTCCATTTCCCACTTTTACCATGATCTTCTTGCTTTGATCGAGTGAAGTAAAGATACTCAAGTCCTTTGACATGTGATTTGAGCAGCCACTATCGATTAACCATGTGTTATCGAAGTTTCTTGGTGATGACTCTTCATGAATGGCGCTGAATAACATGTGCCTTTCTTCTTCTTCTTTGTCATCATTTTCTTGCTCTAGACTCATATTTGCTCCCTCATGAATCTTAGTCTTGCAATGCTTTGAGAAATGTCCTGGTCTTCCACAAGTAAAACACCGAATTCCTCCCTTTTCCACTTTAGGAATTACTCCATTGTTCATCTTCTTCCAACACGATTTCTCATCATGAGAATTCTTCTTACACACGTCACACCATCTATCAACACGTTTTGATGGTTTGGTCTTCGTTTTATTTGACGTTTTTGACATATACTTTCCCTTCTTCATTTTCGTATAGAAGGCTCCCTCCGAAGTAGATTCATTTCGTACTTCTATTCGTTTTTCATGGGCTTTCAATGTACCAACGAGTTCGGTCATTGACAAAATTGATAGATCCTTGGTCTGCTCTAGAACGGTTACAATGCTATCAAAACGTTCTGGTAGAGAGATCAAGATCTTTTGCACAAGGTGATAATCCGACTTCACTTCACCATGTAGTCTTAGTTGATTTCCGATTTCCATCAACTTGTTTGTGAAGTTATTTATGCTATCATCCTCTTCCATCTTCAAACATTCATACTCTCTTCTTAAGGTTTGCAATTTGATCAGTTTTACTTGATTGCTTCCTTGAAATTCGGTTTCCAAAAGCACCCATGCTTCTTGTGCACTAGAAGCCGGCGCTATCCTGGGAAAGATGGCATCGGAGACTGCACATTGTAGAATGTGTAGTGCCATTTTATCTTTCAAAATAGTGGCCTCACTTGGCCTTGCGGCCGTGATTGGCTGTCCATCATCTCCGACATTACTGGTGGTGATTCCATTCTCAACCACATCCCAAAGTTTCTTTGCTTCAAGTATTGTCTTCAATTTGATCTTCCAAAACCCATAAGCTTCCCCTTTAAAGATTGGGATCACATGTTGCATTGCTGCATCCATGCTCTGATACCATATAAGACTTAAAACAAATTCAATATATACGAAACCAATTCGTATATATGAGAATCGTATAAAAAAAAAGAACACAAAAACAACACAGTTTTCTTTCTCTTCAGCAATTTCTGTGTGTAACAAGAAAGGATCATAACAACACCAATTCTTATTACTTTTGCATGTTAAACGTTTACAGACATTGTAGAATATATATATAATAGGTTTAGACACGAAATGAAGAGAAACAACTCTCCAAACAGACACACCTAATGACCAAACATTGCAACCCGAACACAAGTGTTGCGGCGGTTACAAATGTTACACGAAGAGGCACGAGTTGCACAAATTGCATCTCTTCGGTTAATGATTGATTTCCTAATGTTTTTAGTTCCTAATTAAGTGGTTTATATAATCCTAAAGTTACATGATTGAAGTATGAATCAATTTTCAATAACAACATGCGATAAGGAGAAGAATGCAATAAACAAGGATTCCAACTTTGGAAACAATGGAGCTGATAGTTCTGTGAGTTTTTCTCTTATTGTTCTGTGAGTTTTTCTCTTATTTTTTCTTTCTTTTTTCCAGACACAAGCAAGATCAACAATGCAGTGAAGCAACAAGAGTATTTGCAGAGTATCACAAAAGGCTACAAGTCTTTGTTAATCGAGCTAGTGATGCACAACGGTCAGTCAATTCGTCAAGAGAAGGTATTAAGTAGCCTCTTTGTTAATGTGCACTCCTGCTTCTGCCGGGTGTGGTTCACTCAAATGCACCTTGCATTCCCAAGGATCTAACAACCAGCTCCTTGACCAGATATGTTGCTTTCTTTGTCTAGTTTTGCTGGTTTCTGTTTGTTAATTCGGACAGATGGAGAAAGTAGATTTCGGCTTCAAATTTAACAATGTTTAATTCAGACCAAAAAACAAAAAAAGATTCGGTTTGGTCTACCAGTGCTGCATTTGTACGTGGTGCACTGTCGGGCCATGTGTTTAAGGTCTTGTTATTGGAAGACTTCATGGTTTTTCAAATTAGCAAACTTTATATGAAATACTTGTTGGAACTCTTGATAAGCCAAGTTCTTAGTGGCTTCGTGGAAGGATTTGCTTAAATAATCAAATATACTTGCTTCTTAAATAGGTCTGGAGGGTTCGCCAGTTTGGCCACAGTAATAAAGTCTCTTGAGTTGTGCTTAAGAGTTTGTGGTTCTGAAGCATCTATTTTTAGAAGACTTAGCAAAGGTAATCAACCTGGTCCATACATGGCAGGATCTAGTTGAAAGTGGCCGTGCTCTGTTGTTAGATCATGCTTTTCGTGCATTCTCTCGATTTGAATACTGTATGCAGGAAAGCTAACTATTGCCTAGATCTAGCTACTGAACAAGATAATACAATATCAGATTCAGAGCAATGGTTGCTTGAACTTAAAGACGGTGGTCCAGAATGCTCAAGCTTCCTCCTAGCACTGCAAATACGTCAGGGGTCTGGTATGGAACTACATTTAAGTATGGTTTTTCTTTGTTGTGGTTAATATGCTCTTTCCCAACTCAATGGGGTTGTCCTCGCTGTATGGCATGGACATGGTCATAGCATTCCCCATTCTAATTCCCAAGGGTCATATGGACTAACAACTAACAACGAATGTGTTGTAGAAGCAGTCATCATGCTTGTTCTTTATGACTAGAAGGTGGTCAGTTCTATCTTCACTTGGGCGTTCTTAAGTTATATATTCTCAAGATATGGCTTGCGTGGACCCCCAAATGAGAAGCATAACAGATGCTTAACAGTGTTTACGGTAGCTACAGTTTAAGCTTACCTTTTAGTCTCCTTTATGACTAGTTAAGCTTGCATATGAAAATTTCAATCTTTCCGTTATCTAGTCTTTTATGTTATCTATGCTGGTGTTTATGGAGATACTGTACTAAAATCCTAATTTACCTCCTTTCTGTTTCTTTACACCCTTTCCTATTGGAAGCTTGATAACATTTTTGTTTGTGTATCCAATGCAGCTTGATGAATTGGTGGGAACAGCCTGCAGCAACAGTTGTGGATTGGGTCAAAGTGGTGCAGATTGGCAAAACCATGTCAAACAGCTTCTTGCCGTTTATGATAAAGAATCTTTGTGGAAGTTAAACAGTGGTGAGATTCACTTCAAACGACTTTAGTCGTAAAATAGCATTAAGTGTAATATCTTCCTGCGGTTTTGCATTTCCCCTGAGAAGAAGAAACAAAAAGTGAGACTGTAAAAAAGGATCTCTTACATACTTGGGAATTATCACTTCATCATCCATCAGATGTTTTCTTTCCCAAGAAAAATCCGAGCAGACTCCTTTGCAGCCGGGGAAGGAATGAGCGAGAACCCCAGGGTATGTATTTTCTGGAGGTACTCTTTCTAAAAAGGTGTGCACCTTCAGAGATTCTCTCAGCTGCGAAGGTGCTTTGGGAGTAACAGCAGCAGGAGTATGGGTAGTCGTATCTAACTCGCGTCTTATGAAGAAGTCATGTCAGATGGAAAGCATTTCTATTATGAAGTCCACTTGATTCACTTAAGAAGCCTCAGATGGCTCTGTATGAGACCCGTGAAACATCTCAAAGTTTCTCATTTCCCAGTGACTATGGCCTCATCGTTTCTCTTCGCTTTCTGGCAAGTCTCTAGTCTCACTCATCTCCAGGATCTCCTTCTCCCCATCAATTCTTGTGGTACCAGAAGGTTGTTCCTCAGTCTCGTGAATCGCATCAGGACTTGTGCATTTCAGATGGGAGGGACAGGTCATGCCGCATCTTTTCACATCTTGTTTCGGCCGAGGTTTTCTCTGGTTCAGAATTCTCCATGTGCCCGTCTCTGTGTAGATTATCTCCTGAGGATTCATAAAAATACACTTGTGGTACATATAGTTTCTCTAACTATGTGTCTTCTTCGTGAGCGCTTCTGATATCATTATACATTTGCGGATCCACAACCATGGCATCTGATTCTGGATCCTCCCTATGCCTAGCTAGAAGTATTTTGGTGATCTCTGGATGGTTCATTAGAACCCGGTAGTTCCATTACAACGACTCTGACAGATAGATGTCTCCTGCAGATATTTTCTGCACCTATATGCCCTCAGTAACAACAACACTTTGAACAAAGAAAGATGGGCTTGTGTCTGTTGATTATATGAAAACGGAGCCAAGAAAATACCACACTCACTGTGAAACAGGATGTCCTCCTCTATGTCGAACTGCAACTCCACAAAATAGTATCTTCAATAGATGTATTTTGGTTTAAAAGTGTTTAGTGGCAACAGCTTTCTCGATTAAAGGGAAAACAGAGATTGACTCATGTTTGTGGTTTCAGGTTCGTGTTTCCTTCTTCCCTATGGCCAATTGATCACCAACATTCGAAGAAATAACAAAGCTTATATCAGGCAAATTACGCAAATATAATATAAAAACATTGCTTATAAAGGTTTGATGGTTTACAAAACAAATGGATGTCATAGTCTCTAATGGACGGGGTTTGCAGCTCAAACAGCAAAGTGTTATTATTGTAGTTGAGACATATAGATAAAGAGAGTCATCAGAGGGAAGTTCTGGATCGTCTCATGTTTTCAAGTCTCTCAACAGTCCTTTCTTGTTTTTCCAGAGAATGATACATCCCAATGAGAGTCTGAAACATGAGAAGAAGAATATGGTTATGTCATTTTAAGGCATGGTAAAACAGAGCTTGGAAATAGTATCCCTCTTTACCTGCTCAGCTTCCAGATCACTCTCTGTGAGAGACGGTCCTATCAAACCACCTGAAGAAGAAACAATCCAATCATGGCTCCGATTTCGAATTTTAAAATGAAATTACAGAAAAAAAAAAAAAAAAAAAAAAAAAAAAAAAAAAAAAATCGCCCCATACCGAGCACGTATCCTCCAACACCGCATAGCGTAGCTTTAAGGGCAAGACTGTCAGCGATTTTCTCCATTGCTTGAGTATATAATTGAGAGAAGCAGGGACCTATCTGACTCGCGGATGAAAATTCGCGGCACCTGCGGAGTAACTGCAAAATTTGTTCCTTCAATTTTTCACTAATCCCTTCGAACCAAAAAAAAAAAACAAAACACCGATGATGCAAGCTAGTTTTACCTGAGAACCCGTGTTTCGCATCATCTTCCTTGTCGAATTTTGGGAACTAGGGTTTGATCACCGATGTAAATTTTATTCTAAAGTCGATGGATCGAATTGGGCCTTTGCCTGTGGGCCCGTTGGATTCGTGTGGTTATAAATAAATAATGTGGCTTTAGTATTATTAAAACGTTGCTTCCAGAAACATTGAAGATCAGAAGAATCGGAATCCCTAACTCACCGTCACCGCGGAGGAAGATGAAGCCAGCAATTTTAACACAGGTAACACCAAATTGATTGATTCATTCTCTTTCCAATTTCGGTGTTTTTGATATCGAAAGCAGCTGCAGTATTGTGGAAGAGCGTTTTCAACCGTCTCCTCTTCCTCCTTATCGTCGAGTCAGAAAAGTTTGGGTCTTTGGGCAGTGTTTATCGGCGGATTTAGTACCCATTTTTACAAAAGTATGTGCCTTTGTCTTTTTGATATTCGTTTCTTGTTTCTAGTTACCCAATTAACAAACCCCATATACTAATTTCTCTTCTTTTCAAGAGTATCGAGAGAGAAAATTGCACTGGGACAAATTGGATGTGATGCACAAGGACATCGACACGCGGTTTGCTGAGCTGAGAAGAAGATTTCTCCAAAGTCTTAAAATGGTCTGTCTATTAGCTTCTTCAAAATCCCGTTGAAATGAATTTAGATCGCTATGACAATGATTAGTTCCGTTTTCCTGCTCGTGTTTCAGGGACACGCCGTAGATCGTGAATCGACTTCTTGAACAACTCTCTCCCTCTCTCTCTCTCTCTCTCTCTCTCTCTCTCTCTCTCCCCCTCTCTCTCGTGGTGTTTATCCCAGTATGTTGCTTTCAAGCTTATCTATGGTGTTGAACTGTTGATGAATGTTTATTCTCGGTCTTGTTCAAACTCTGTATTTTCTGATCCTTTATTTGAATAGCTATTATTATAAATAATAAGATTGGTCTGTTCTGATACCGCTTGCTTCCTTTTCATAGCTTACAAGTTAAGATTTTCATCTTCTGGGAAACTTTTCTTCATGTCCTTAATCGTATCTTATAAACGTTTTTGTTGGGAACTTGCTTATAAAGGTTATTTGACTTCAAATTCTCACCCTTCAGGTCTTTATATAACGACCTCATAACTCGAAACTAATTTTCCTTTCTTGTACCCTCCGTATCAACTTTACACTGTACATATCCCTTGTTGAGGAGCTTGCTCTAGATTTTGAAGAAGAGTTCATGGAGACGCTGAATCTCGAGCTTCTGGTATGGTGATTTACACAACGGGATGGGTCGTTAGTGATGGCTACAAGGTGATTTTGGCTTCTTTTGCCTGTTTTTCGTGAACCAACTTTTGTTATACATGTTTGCTATGCACCACATGGTTTCTGATTTGGTATCATCCTTTTTTCAGTTTGCAGCTGCCTGTCCATGCAATCGGGAAGCTTAATGCATCTGTAGTTGTTTTCCTTGGTCAAGTAATGTACCGAAGACTCTCTTCTCTGGCTTTAACCTGAAGATTTTATAGAGGATGAGAGGAAATTTTATAAACAGGTATATCTCAAACATGATTTGATATGATGACAGTTTTATAAACAGATTTTTTTGATATATAGCAGACTTGTTTTTGATATATAGCAGACTTGTCTACTGTGATTTTTATTTGGTAGACTGATGAGTTATTATATAGGTTCGTGTGAGGTATATGCATCATGTTACCCCGGAAAATGCTTACCCTGAATGGATTGATGATGATGGTGAGCAAACAGCGGATCCAAATCTTCATAAGTTAATTGAAGATATCTTAGAAGATCATTTCGATCCAAATGCTTGGCCTTGGTCCGCTGTTGCCTCAAAAAAGAAGGAGAAGAGAAAAAGAGAAGAAGAGGAATATGAGGCGCCTGCTCTGCTTCTTGATTTTGCTGTATCTGGGTCCCAGGAGAAGAAGACCAAAATCAGCGGAGACTTTGAGGTTAGTTCTCGTTTATGATAGTAGCAGATTAATCTGTGGTAGTCGGTGATTTGGTGATTTGTTTTGTAGTTATGGCAGAATTGTTTTGTGTAGCAGCAGATTTATTTTTACTACTCGCCGATTTGTTTTTAGTTGAGGCTATTTTGATGTGTTGTTCTGGGAGATTTGTTTTGATGGCAAATATGTACGTTGTTTACCTTGTATAGGATTCAGGAATAGTTGACGAATTCAGAAAGATTATGGAAGAATCAGTTAATAAATTGGAGGCCAAATTTGATGCAAGATTGTCTTCTCTAGAGAAGAAGGTCGAGACGATGGACGCCTTTATCGCCTCTATGAAAAAGGTTCAGGAGGAACTTATTGAAAAGAAAAGTGTTGAAGAAAAGGTTCAGGAGGTTAGTGCCTCTAACAAAAATGGTGAGGAGAAAATGTTGGACAAATCTAACATTAGAGAAGATGATGAAGGGAGTAGTCGTACACCGGTAAGTTGTAGCAGATTTATTTTGTTTTAGCTATATAATATGGTTAGGAATTGACCAGAGGCTTGTTAATAATGTATGTATGCAGTCATGGTTGCGGAAGGTCGGAAAAAAGGATCCCGAAAAAGTTTTTGTCAGCCTAAGTGAGCCTGATGAGGACCTGGCCATGAAGAACCTGGAAGAAAAGCTTGCGGATCCCGAGGTTGAAGATATAACTTCCCGTCAAAATAAAATGGCAGCAAGCTCTGAACAGACAGAAGATGACAATACTTTACAGGTCATCGATCCCAACCTAAAGGCTGTTACAACTGTGGTGAAACGAGTTCCAAAATTGGCCGGTTCTCAAAAAGCACCATACTTAGGGAACTCCACTGTAAAACGCATCATCCCACATGCTGTAACTTCTGTAGCCGACTATGACCCTATGGAGATGGTTGACCCGAGGAAATGGGCTACAGTGGAAGCGGTGATAAAAGATCTTGAGTATGTTTTTCTTATCTTCTTTTCGATCATGAACCCCTTCTCTTCTTATTGATTAACAATTACGGTTTGTTTTATTAAAAGGGAACAACCAATTGGAAGTATTAATGTCGAGCTTCTGTTCTGGAAGAAGCTTACTCTTCCAAGGGAACTGTGGCCGGATAGAAAATTTGGATGGCTGGGTGATGAAGTAAGTTGCCACAACCTTATTTAATAGCCGCAGATTTATTTTGTAGTAGCCGCAGATTTATTTCGTAGTAGCCGCAGATTTATTTACTACTACCCGCAGATTTAATTTGTACCTGCCGCAGATTTATTTCCTAGTAGCCGCAGATTTATTTCCTAGTTTCCGCAGATTTATTTCCTAGTTGCCGCAGATTTATTTCCTAGTTGCCGCAGATTTATTTCCTAGTTGCCGCAGATTTATTTCCTAGTGGCCGCAGATTTATTTCCTTGTGGCCGCAGATTTATTTCCTTGTTTGCCGCAGATGTTAACATTATGTCATTAATGTTGTTTGACTTCACAGCACATCGCCACTGCAATGCAAATGTTTCGGCTAAGGGAAACACGCGTTCCTTCACCTTACCGCGACAGAATTGGTTTCATGAACTTCTGGTTCGTTCGTACTATGTACACCGACTACAAATTCTACAAACCAGGAAAATTTTTATTCGGAGATTCATACATAGGCGAATTTTATGGCAACACGCCTGCGGATGCGCCGACTAACAAGAAATGGTTTTATGATATCGACAACTTGTATACAGTCTGTAACATTGACGACGTACATTGGGTTGGTGTGGACATCAATATCCCAAAGAAAAGGATATATGTTTACGACTCCATCCCCATTTGTTGTGAGGGCGAAAAAATAGTACAAGCTCTCGAACCTCTCCGGAGAATGATTCCTGCAATTCTTAATGTCTTCGTAGATACGAAGGATCGGAAGAAGAGCCTGGCTCAGTTTGATGTTAGACGGCTGAGTAACGCGAAGAACAATATCCCGAGTACTCATGTTTCAGGGGATTGCGGAGTATACGCTTTGAAATTTGTAGAGTGTCTTGCATTAGGCTGGCGAAGAGCTTAACGATGAAAGCATGCAGCGGTTAAGGGAGAAACTAGCAGCTGAAATCTTTGACGAAGTAGAAGATGTTAGAGAGGCCTACCACATGACTAACCCATTGCCTCGTCGTGCAGAGATTGAATTCCCTGAAATTAGGGAAAAGTCAAGGTTAATGAACCAAATGTAAATTATAGTTAAGTGTAAATATAAAACAAATGTCTCATCAAACATTGCCTTGTCATCATAGTCAGAAATAAGTCTGCCGACACATGTCGAACAAATCTGACCAAACAAGTCTGTGACAAATTTTTAAATCTGCCGTTCCTCTCAAACAAGTCTGTGACTGATTTTTAAATCTGCCGCCTTTCCGCTAAATCAATGTGGCGACAGATTTACAAATCTGCTATTTCTTCGGCTGATAAATGTTGCCACAGATTTAATGACGAACAAGTCTGCCACAGATTTTATAAATCTGTGGCTGTCTGTTTAAATCTGCGGCTGATTTTTAAATCTGCTGCCTCTCCGTCAAATCAAAGTGGCGACAGATTTATAAATCTGCGGTTTCTTCGGCTGATAAATGTTGCCACAGATTTAATGACGAACAAGTCTGCCGCAGATTTTATAAATCTGTGGCCGTCTGTTGGAAATCAGTTTGACGACAGATTTGTAAATCTGCAGCAGATTTATAAATCTGTCATCAAGTAATAAACAAATCTGTGACAGATTTGTTTATAACAATTCTGTGGTCACATGGAAAATAAATCTGTGGCAGATTTATTTTCGCAGATTTTTTCTCTTTGCGAGGCAATACCGTAAATTTTCGTCGGTTTTCCTGTAAATTCATTAATGGCAATTTCGTAATATTTTTATTCCTTACACATAACATAAGGGGTATTTTAAAAAAAAACTCATGACACTCTAGTAATGCCCAAACATTTTAGCAATTAAAGTGAAGTTTTATGTTAAAATAGTAATTCTCCCTATTTAATTTGGTTATAATCAGCATAACAAAAAAATTCCCGCCGAAAGAACCAAAAATCCAAAGACACTACCAGAAAAACCAACCCTATTATTTCTTGTCAAGCTCGTTTCTTAGCTCTTCAAACTTCTTCCTGAGCTCTTCGTATGCATCCTCATGCATCTTCTTCACTGCTTTCATGTCTTCTTCATGCGAATTCCAAACCTCTCTAAAGCGTCGTTCCATCTCCTCCTCATGCGACTTTTGAAAGTTTACAAAGTCTGCTTCCATCTGTTGTTTAAACGACTCCGTAACTTCTTCAACTTCTTCATAATGATGAACAAGCGTGTTTAAAAGATTCATTTGCGCCTGTTTTTCTTTGTATAGGGAATAAGCCATCTTCAAAAGAAATTTCACGCACATAATGACTGCGCCAACAAGTAGGGCACCGATGATACGACTCAGTCCCCTGGATGCGGTATCGGAGTTGTAGCTCTTGGACTGCTCCTCCTCTCCGGTTGATAGATGCATCAATTTTCTTCTCAACTCATGAAGAGAAGTCATGAGCTTCATGGCTTTAACCGCAAATATCAGATTTTTATCACACCGGCTTTTCAGTGCCATGTAGAGCCGGTGTGAAAAGGCCTTGGTTACTAACTCCATCCAATTTTCTCCGTCCGTCTCAGTAGTCTTATTTGCTCCCGGTCCTAATAAGACTACCTTCTTGCCGGGTCCGGGTCCTATCAAGAGTATTGCTAACAAGAGAATATACAAGATGAAAATTCCTTATAACCAGAGAGATAATTAATAAGCAGAGACACAGCAAATTGAGTTATTACGTACCTCTCGCTGCCGAAGAGAAGCTTCTCCGGATGGGAAAAGACGTGTTGGAGAAGTTTCTGAATTCTCCATTAGGCATCACAGATTCTGAATGCATGCGATGAAAAAGAAACGAAGCTTCATGGATAGAGCAGTTTTGTGAAACCCCGGAAATTATAGAATTCCAAGCAACTATATCTTTAGCCGACTCCCTTTCAAACACATACTTAGCATCTCTATTCTGGTAACACTTGGCGTACATGTGAACCAGAGCATTCGCAACATTTGTATCCCAGAGACCAACTTTAATGGATAGGCCATGAACTGATCTTCCTAGTTCAAGATTCCCAACAAGACCGCAACCTGATAAGATACTTGCACATATGATAGAATCAAGTATTATTATATATGTACACATATAATTAAACCATCAATATTTGCTAAAAGACAAAAACAAATAATTCACTCACGCAAGCTAAAACCTGATTGTATGTTGCTATAATACTCGTAGTTCCCAAAGCATAACACAACATAACGTTACGAGCCATGCAATGTACCTAACGTTACGTTCGGATTTAGAGAACGAATATTTTCATGTACTGTCGCTAGTGGACGAAACCAGATTTAATCTTATGATGCTTATGTTTTGGTCTCTTATTCAAATATAATTCATAAGCAATGGACAGATTCTTAAATTACTCTATGAATGTATTTTTGAGTTCTGCAATTGATCACCAGCAGTTAGATTTTTCAATCAAGATTATTTTATTTTCATATACCCTGAATTAAGTTTGATTTTTAGTCTCCATAATAAAAGAATGCAGAACCTCTAATACATGAATGCAATACATTTATTACATATGGCGTTAAACAGAACAAGTATGGACTATGCTCTGTTTCGGCTAGTTGTCCCTCTGTATTGTTCCACACTTGGCTTGCGATTTCCACTCCTAGTTTTGATGAAATGTGTAATGCTATTTGCACTCCTAGTTTTGAAGCAATCTCTTTCTTGGATATGGTTTCCTTCTCTCGGGTTGAATCAAGCAAAGCCTTCAACCTTATTAACTCCGACGACAATATTTCCACTTTCTCTGCATGAATTGCAGCCATCTTCCTAGCATCATCTGCTTGACTCAAAACTTTACTCTTGGCATCATTAGCAGCAGCCAATTCTTGATTGGCCTTCTCCAGCTCCTGGGTTACCAAAAGAAGAGCAGCTGAATCCAAAGCATGTTGATTGGCATTCCCGCGCTCTTTTAAGTTCATCAAGTGCTTTAGCTTTTTCATTCTCGAGCGATGCTATCAGCTCATTCGCTTTCCTCAAATCATCCTTGATCTGAATCGAAGGAGGTTGCAATTCTGATCCTTTCACAGCCCGTATTTGAGTTTTCTGCAAACAATCATTAGACAACAACAATGGAAATCAACAGTTGCAGCATAGTGTGGCAACACAGACACAACTTAACAACAACAAAAAGCTTCCTCAATTCAAGATATCGAAAAAGATACAATTATTGGGATGATTCCTTCTGGTGGGGTTGGAACTTTGGGCGACCTCTTTTCAGTAGCAGGCTTTGAGTTAGAAGAAGAGCGCTCGAGCGAAAGCCGTGACTGTTGAGTAGGTGAAGGAGCATTAGATTCAGATTTAGTCACTAACCAATTCAGTTTAGCCACTGTTAGAGATGCTGGAGATGATTTTCCCAAAGTAGTTTCAGATAAACCAGTTCTGCTTCACAAAACAACAAAGTCTCATCAAGCAAGCAAAAGGAGAAAGCTCTATACTCAGCAGAAACTTCATTACTCCTAAATAAATTTAAGAGATGTTTATATTGAAAAACTAATAGTAATAATATATTTGAAATTTCTCATAAAATTTTATTTTAGGTTAATACTGATAATTAATATTTATCATGAAATATATAAATTTATTTCACAAATTTTAGTTTAAATCAAATGTAAAATTAATTATTATATAATTAATTTTAGTATTTTTCATTGAAATTTGATTTATTAAATATTGAATATATTTTTAAAAAATATTATTATTTTTTGGTTACCATTCCTCATAAATTATATATTTTATTTGTCTTTTTTTCTATATTTTCTTTTTCATTTCTCAAAAATTGTTTTGTCCATTCCACTATTGTTCACTTTATTTATTTTCTTTTGTTATTTTAGTGTTCACCAGTTAAAGCTTGAGCGTGTCTTAAATATACAATGTGGAGCTAGTTTACTATAGTATGAATTTTTAAAAGTCCAATTAATCAAATCCGAACCAAACCGAAACCCAAAAATAAACAGAAACGTCCATCTTCCAAAATAGCAAGGAAAGAAAGGGACACGCCGACACGGAAAAAGGAAATGGGAACCCTCGATTGAAAGAAAGAAAGGAAATAATGCAGGG
This sequence comes from Boechera divaricarpa, assembly GCA_026770425.1. Lineage (NCBI taxonomy): Eukaryota > Viridiplantae > Streptophyta > Magnoliopsida > Brassicales > Brassicaceae > Boechera > Boechera divaricarpa. The sequence goes on from CM049188.1 coordinate 17,984,986, forward strand.
AAATAAATAGGAAACAGGCCGTTAAAGCCCATTTGTGAAGAGGAATAAAGCACAATCGTAGGACGATTACTATAAGTTAGACATGTCTAATATTTTAGGATTTAGTGTGATTTGGAAATATAAAAATATACATATAAAGATTACAATAAGTTCCAGTTTCGTTTATGAGATAAGATCATCGGGACCCTTCTGTTATATTAACGTTTCATACAAAGAAACAGAGTTTCTCTAAAAAATAGAAAATCATATAAGAGAGAATCTAACTGAGACAACAACAAAAAAAGAACAAGAACAAAAGAAGAAACTCAGCCTTGGTGGGCAAGCAACGCTTAAGTATTCTTTTCACTTTTGTTTTAGAGAGAGAGGCCGACCTAGGAAGAGAGAAAGCCACCATCAGCCACACAAGATGGATCTGTGACTGAAGACGAAATCCGCACTGTTCTGATGGAGAATAAGCAATTAACTACACTGGAACTCGTTATGAAGTTTGAGGAAAGACTTGCAACCAGAGAAGACAAGGATGTCTTTGCCTACATTCTCAAGAAAATCGCAAAGCTACCGAAGAACGCAGGTTCTCAAAAACAAATATGTATCTGATATTTATGACTATTATATATAAAACTCTAGTCCAAAATTATATTTATAATAGTTTTAAAATTAAAAATTATTTAAAACGATTCCAATTTTTATTTAAAACCAATAATAAATTTAAGAGATGTTTATATTGAAAAACTAATAAAAATATATTTGAAATTTCTCATAAAATTTTATTTTATGTTAATACTGATAATTAATATTTATCATGAAATATATAAATTTATTTCACAAATTTTAGTTTAAATCAAATGTAAAATTGATTAAGAAAAAAAAATATCATGTTTTATATTATATTATGTAACCTAAAATAAATTTAAGATATCTGTAATATTATGGTATATGAACATGATATATAAATTGGTCATTGCCATTGACATCTTAGTTGTCTAGTTGAGGATGTAAGCCTTATATTAGGAATTCGATGAATCTTATTAGAATTGATAGCAAATGAATGCAAGACCATATTATAATATTTGAAAATAAATCATGATTGAAAAATGTATGGAGTCCAAAGTAGGCAAAAGCATCCCCACACTCCAACCTTACATTTATAATAGGCATACACATATTTCGTCTGTTTCAACCAACATGTCTAATACTTTTATATGCACATTCATATAGTTATGACGTATCATTAATATGTGTACATTTTGTTCATTAATATGTTTATATTGAAAACATATTACAAACTTCATTACTACAACAAAGTCTCACCATAATACTAAATTACCAAGTATCGATCAAACTTGAGTCGAGATTACAAACAGATTACACCGTCATTTCATGGAATTCCGTTATTAAGTCGCGCTTACGCCGGATCAACACAAACCCACCATCTCCCCATTCTTCTCCATTAGAATCCTGACACTCACAACAAGGAATGCTTTTAGCACTTATCGCAGGCCCCATCAATAACATAAAATGACCAAATTCCTTACGATTTGCATATATAATCTTCTGGATTTGCATATATTATTGTTTAAAAAAAAAAACAAAACTTACGGCGTATCTTGTGTTTTCCATATATTCCTAATTTTTTTTCAGCCCATAATCATTTCCTATTTGTAGCCGTTGTGGGATTCGTTATGGAGGGGAAAGCGATCATATTAGGAGCAACTATATCAGCACACTATTTTGCGCGCACACGCTCAGTTTTTTTGTCACTCTAGTCCTCGAGATACTATACCATATATAGTAGGAGAAATCTTCCTTATCTCCACGATATTTTACGATTTTGTGTATCAACCACATTTCATAAGTTTCTTTTTCTTTCACCATTTCACAATATAATTCAAATCCACTGTTAAGGTTTAAGACTTTGGTTATCAACGCTTAAAAAAAAAACTATTGAAGATCCAAGGAGATTTGGTTCCATGGGTATGCGAGAGGATGATCAGAGTCAAAATACCGAGAAAATTTGACAGTTCTACCCTGTTTTATGAGACATTAGAACACATGTTAGCCGATAAAAAGGTTAGTAATTTTAATTTTTTATAATGGAGTTACTTTGTATTGTTTTATTGTTGATTATATGATATGTATTTTATGGTCGTAAGATTTCGAATTAATTAACACTGTTTTGATTTAAATTCTTTACTATAACATTATTTGAAATAGGGGAAAAAAACGAATATTGTGGACTAAAAATATCTTCTACGAAGAGTTAGTTTAGAATTTTAAATTGTAAGAGGAAAAAATGGAACAAAAATGCTATAAATGAAGATATTGAACAAATATAGTTAGCATGCATAGGACTCAAGTAAGCATCAGAGTAGAATCTACTAAACAAAACCAAAGTCATGCATTTAAACACACAACGTTTCTTCTACATACACTTATTTCAACTTTATAAAAATAAAAAGAGTCAGGAGATTCTTGTACTCTCTCCAGTGTCTATGGGTGACAGCTTGCACTATGAGTGTTTGTTGCTCCGCCCGGAAGTGCTTGTTGTCTCCCTCCACATCTTCAATACGCTCTCTCGCAGCGAAAATGCACGCTTATTTTATTACACTATCTAATGTTCTAACACTCCTCAAAAAATGTTTAACACTCTAAAACGCTCTCGAATCTCATTTTGCAGTTGCCTTATTGCAAACAACTTTTTTTAACATCCATATCGAAACGAGCAAGCACTCGATTAATGAATATTAATTTATCGATTGATTAATTAATATCTTTATAAACTAATAATTTTTCAAAGTTCCAATATTATCTATTTATATAGGTTTTTAGAATATATTTTTTTAGAGAGCCTAATAGCATAATTAAACATTATTTTTAAGGTCTTAAAAATGGTAGAAAAATTGTTTCAGTGGCTTGGAGACTAAAAGTGTAGTATGACATGAAGGGTCTTCTCGACTGAAGAAAATAGATGGAGAACGTTTTTATAGTTAAACATAACGATAATTGTGTTTTTCGAAGATAAATTAATGCAAATAGAATATCTTACTTGTGAAACAATAATCCACTGAAACATGATCTTTTGTTTTGGATAGCCAACACCACAACCCCAATTTTCCTATAGGGTCTTCTTTATTTCATGATCGACACACCATGTCAAAGAACTTTTTACAACTTGATTCGTCAAATTTGATCGAAAAAATATGGTTGTAATATTGTGACTTGCTTTTCAAGTATTTAGTTTATGGGATTGTAATCTTTTTCATTCTCAAAATATAAAAAAATAAATTAAAAGCTTTGTTGACTTCTCTATATAGAAACAAAATGACTTCTCTGGTTCATCCAAATTCCGATGTTGCAATAATTTTTAACTTTCTCAATTTATCATTTTTCAGTTTTTGTTTGCACATATCATTTATTGATTCCATCTTTCTTTTCCACAGCCTTAAATTTTTGTATAATTCTTTGTTTTCATATTTTTTTTTTTGCTCTCTGTTCTTGATAATTGTTATCTCTTTTTCTCTATATTCTTGATAATTTGTTATCTCTTTGATTGTTTATTGAATGTTTTTTTATGTTCTGATTTTCTAATTCTGATTTTTCTTTTTTTATTTGTTTAAAACTTTTTAAACCTATTATTTAATTTTTGATCTCATAATTTGCTTTTTCTTTTTTCACTTGAATTGAAATTAAATCATTTTTGTAAGTTCGAAGATGATGATTACATCACCCGTAAAAGAAAATGAGAAGATACGCTTAAAATCTTAAATTATTTGATATTTATACGTTTATGTAGCTTATAAATTAAATTTGAGTTTCCTTGATTTATTTTATGCTAATTCTTTAATGATTTTTAAGATAGTTAAATTTAGATTAAATAAATTTTATATGCATCAATAGTTGGACACATATTAATTATTATTTGCTTTTAAATGATGAGGTGTCAATTTCGGGAAACTTTCTTTCACAAGATAATATCATTGTTATTTACGAACTATAAAGTATGAAAATTCTATAAATTTTTATATCATCAAACACTATAATTATATTATCATTAATTTTGTAAATGCAAGGATTGAAGAGTTATTTAAATAAATGACAAATCTTAATATTGCTATTACAAACCCTCGAAAGTGTACTAGTTGAACGGTTGGCGGGATTAAGAAATTAATAAGATGGAAAATACATATGCTCGAAATGAAGTTAAGATGACAAAGATTTTTTTTTAAGAAAGATTTTGATTAATTTTAAAAATAAAATAAAAAGTAGAAAGATATTAAAAAATTTATGCTTTACAAGTTATTTTGAAATTTTTAATTTATTAGAATTGATTTTTTCCTAAAAATTTCGATAATAATTGTAGAAGATCCAGTAAATGGTTTAGGTAAATAAGTAATAGGATATTTAAGGATATTTACGTAAATCTCAATATATTTTATTTAATTTTATTAAAAAATCTTTAATTTTAATTAAATGATCACATAATAACTAATGACTAAAATACTTTAATGAGATATTAAAATTTGTTCTTTGATGTAATGGCAATGTAATGTAAATATTTATATTATTTAATATTTATTTATAAGTGTATTTACCAAATAATATATAGGAGATGTTAATTTTATACTTTATAGACTTTTGACAATCTATCTTATTAATTGTATACTTTTTTATTCCTAGCTAGGCACATATGGAAGACTTTTCCAGTTTTGTGGGGACTTGACATCAAATTTTGACTCTAAACCCTAATGACCGAATGAACTGAATTGGTTTTGCAATCTCTCCACCGTTAAAAACAAAGTATATAATGGTGTCCTTGAACAGTTAATTATAATATGTTGCGGTACTCCACAAACTTATTTGAATGGAATCTCATATCCTAGTAATATATTGTTATGCACTATTAGCTTGGTGGGTAATGCGTTGGTGTGTCTATATGATTTGCAAATGTAAGTCTTAAGACATTTTATGAAGTAGATAGTGTATGCATTTTTGGGACAGATCAACCTTCTAGGAAATATAACTTTCGGTAGAATTATGTGCCTTTATGATTCCATCACACTATCAAACCCGTCAAATAACTTTGAAAATTTTTAATCCGTCAAGTAGTCATGACAAACACACAAAAAAATCAACGTAAAATAGTCCCATAAATTGATAAAATCATGCTAACTTTTCTTAGTTGAAAGACTATTTTTGTAATAGCCGTTTTTTAAAATATATTTTAAAGGCTTTTGTTAAAAAAGAAAAAGACTTTAGTGTTGACTTCTGGATAATTGACATTAAGATATGCAAGAACTCCACTATCAAAACTAACAAATCATATAAACTAAAGTCTCAAGTATAATATTATTAATATTTTTCTTAACAACATATAAGTATTATAGTAATCCGTATGACGGTAAATTGATTAAACAAAATAACTTATTTTACATGTTGCATAACTCTCTTTTATAGGCAAAGACGTAGAGTTCAGCTTTCTGAAAATGTTTTTTTTTTTGTTTCCTGCAATAACCAAATTCTACGCCACAAAAACAAAATTGCTTTTTATATAATTAAATCGCCCAGTCAGAATACACGGTTCATTGGTCAAAATAAAATAGAAAACTATACTATATAATTTAATCTCTGTTTTATTGCATAAGTTAATTTCAATTTATCTTAACAGCATATTTAATTTAATTCTATGTACTATATACTTAACAACTAATCGCTTTGAAAAGGCGAAACAAAACTATCATCAGATTTCATTTCTTCCCCAATCTTCATATCCTCCACAGAGTAGAGTGCGATCCGTTGGAGACCAAATGGGAGATCCGTTGGAGAGGTTGGGTTCACAGGCATCAATGGCAACTCAGTCTGGCATGAAGGAGGACTTGTGCGTTGAGATCGATCCTCCGTTATCTGAATCCGTTGCCACTGCCGAAGATTGGCGTCGTGCTCTCAGCAAGGTTGTTCCCGCCGTCGTCGTACTCCGCACAACGGCCTGTCGTGCCTTCAATACCGAGTCCGCCGGTGCTAGCTATGCTACTGGGTTTATCGTTGTGGATTCATCCTCACCAATCGCCATGTGGTTAAACCAGGTGCGCTTTTTACTTGTTGAGATTTCTTATGGGTAAAATTGATTAGAAACGAGTTTAGGGAGCAGCTGGATATCAGAAATCGCATTATGATGTTCTTGTTGTGGAACTTTAGAAGTGATGATGGTTTTTCGAAGTTTTGTATTTGCTTTAGGATTGTGCTATTACCTGTTTGATTAGGTGGCCCACAATTAAGATCCGAGTTCTATCTAGAACGGCTTAGCTCGGCTTGGAAAAGACAATTTTCTGTTTCTAATTTCTAGGTCGATATGGAGATATTCTGGTCATTCCTTCTGGGTTCGAGTAGACACCGAACCTCTTTAGTGTTCAGTCAAATTCATTTGTTCATTCTTTTTTCTTATGTAGGCCCAGTAGTTGCTGAGGCCATGGTTTCACTTGTGTATTGTTATGTTTCTGTACCGTACATACGGTTCATGTTTCGTTGAAATGAGCATGCATCCGCAGGAGCTAGAATTTGTGTCTCATCTTATTATTTTAACTTTTAACCCTTATTGTCTTTTCCCTCGTCATCAGGCTGGCTTATGAAGAAATTCCTCTTGCCCCAGAAGTGGCTTCTGTTGGACTCGAAATTAGGGTTGTTGGCAATGATAGCGGAGAAAAGGTAAGATATATAGTATGGCAAATTCCCTTATATTTTAAACTGTGTTTTTCAGTTTGTTGTTATAAAAGCAGTCTACTAACTCAACTTAACTGTATCTCAATTTAAATTTTGGATGAGGTCTGAACTGTCTTATCTATTTGTCAAGTTGGCTAAGTTACTTGTTAAATGTCAAACTTAGGTTGCAAAAAAATGCATTTTAATATATGTTTGATGCATTAAGATGCATTTCTGGATAAGTAATGCTTCTGGTAACTGGACTGTGGATTGGCAGGTCTCCATAGTGGCTGGTACTCCTGCGCGGTTGGATAGGGATGCTCCACATTATAAAATGTATTTCTGCTTCGCTGATCATGTTTTTATAGTTCTGCTTATTTCTCAACATGAAAAGTTGTTTGATGTTACTTGATACATTATAAAATCTTCTTAAATTCATATAATTGTTGAACTAGTAATATATCATCGGTACTTATTACACTGTCTAGTTTTTTTTTTTATGGCTACTTGATTTGTAAAAAAAAATATTTTTTGGTGCAGAGATGGTTATAACGACTTCAATACGTTTTATATGCAAGTAAGTGACTATTTCCTCAATATTTATTGCTTTAAATTTTACTCACTAACTTATTTGAACTAAATTGCATGCTATCTCAGTATCTCCCCTGAGTCAAAACCTATTTTTATCTTTTTTAGTCGTGTCATGCTTATGATTAATTCCTGTTTCCGCAACAAAATGTGTCTCTCACTCGTATATACTTTAAAATATCGCGAGTCCACCAACTAGGGTAAAAACCTCCTGTTTATAGTTTATCGAGCAACACTCAAGTATATTATGCTACTGCAAACTGTACTTATACGCTACTGTTTGCTAATATTTGTTTGTGTGTTTATAGGCGGCATCAGGTACTAAAGGTGGTTCAAGTGGTTCTCCTGTCATTGATTGGCAAGGCAGGGTGGTAGCTTTGAATGCTGGCAGCAAGTCGTCAAGTGCATCAGCCTTCTCCATACCACTTCAACGAGTAAGCAATCTCTCTTTTTCATTTACTCGTATCGATGGGTCAGTTACGACTAGATGGTGTAACATATTTAGTCACTGAAACAATCTCTGTAAATTCAGAACATTAGATTATTGTGTTGCTTCTGCTTCTATCAAAGCTAACAACTGATAAAAGTGTATAAAGCCTTAAATTCAGAACATTAGATTATTGTGTTGCTTCTGCTTCTATCAAAGCTAAGAACTGATAACAGTGTATAAAGCCTCCATCAGAGGGTTTTTCAATGTGTTTGGTCTCCCGAAAAATAGTTCATGCTGGAAGTGCGTACAATGTTACAAATAAACCACACTTATACTTGTGATCTCCTCTTTTCATGTATGGAGCCCTGAGTATCTAGTAGGAAACACTGTTAAAGTCAGACATGGTTCTTGATCTCATTTTTAGTGTTCCTTACAAATCATTTCTTAACCCCTATATTAATTTGTAGTTTAGTTAGAAATTTGCTTAGGACTTTTGATCAAGTATGGTTCTCTTATTCTCCAAAAAAGCATTGACTCGTGCACGGATAAGCCAAAAGCAGTTCATATTCCTCGTGGTACGCTTCAGGTTCGATTTTTACCTCTCTGATTTCAAGACTCTTCATACTGCCGTTAAGAAAATTTCCCTGAATATCAACTTTGACCATTTTTTAAATTGCTGGGTTCAGTTTTTTGTCAGAAGAATTACCCATACTGTTACATGGTATGTCAGTTAAATGTGTGTGATTTGAAAGTTGGGTTCAAATCCTATAGAGAAAATGTAGACTTTGAAATATCGTGAATATTTCTTTTAATACTTGATATCTGAATGACCATGGAACTTTGATCTGGACTACTGTGGCTGGTGATAGAAAGGTTATCCTTGGGATCTGAAGTAGTTCATTGTTTTATTTTTTCAACAATTGTTAGATTTGCAGAGATTCAGAGGAAGTTCAATCTCTATTATTTAATTATTAGTTCTGGGGGTTGCTTGTGTAAGGTTTCATCTGTTTTCTTGTGTACTTAGATGACATTTCTTCATAAAGGATTTGATGAGATACGGCGACTTGGTCTCAGGAGCGAAACTGAACAGGTACATAGTTTTCCTTCTTAACATCAAGTAGGGCATCAGCTTTCCTCATGATGCACACTGGCACCTTAAAAAATGCTATATCTTGGCTGTGTAGGTGGTTCGACATGCATATCCAACTGGTGAAACGGGAATGCTTGTTGTTGACTCTGTGGTGAGTGCATTGCTTGTTGTTAACATACAATATAGTAATTATGTTCCAAGGAATATAATTACTGTTTAAGCGACGGCTAAGTTTGAAATTTTAATCCTATATTTGATGTCTTGACATGTGGTAGGTCCCAAGTGGCCCTGCTGATAAATATTTGGAGCCGGGAGATGTTCTCGTTCGTGTGAATGGGACAGTAAGTTATCTTGATTACGTCTTCTTGGTGAGAATTTTTTTTTTTCTCTTTGCGTCAAGCAATAGATAATTGTGATATCTTTTGCTGCAACGTTAGTAAAGAAACATATGGGTTAGACATTAGTTATTACCTGGCCATAGAACCTATTAATCAGTGCACTTTCATTGTCTAGTTATTTTTTACTCGTTTTTCTAAATCTTCCTTTATGCGTTTGATTGTTATCACAGGTGTTCACGCAATTTTTGAACTTGGAGAATCTGCTTGATGACGGTGTTGGCCAGATGCTTGAATTGGAGATTGAAAGGGGTGGACAGCCACTATCTGTTACTGTATCAGTGAGTTCCATTCTTCTATTTCTAACTTTGGTTTTATGTGCCCAGTGGTCTTCTAGGATTTTGTGTTTAGTTTCTGCCTAGTCACATACTGACTAGAAAAGTAGGAGACTATGGAAACACTAGAAGTAAAATATATATATAGTCGTCTCTTCTCTTTTCTTTTGGTCATTAAATTTTTCTTGTGGCTCTTTCCGTTTTCCCAGATAGATGAAAGACTTGCTCAATACCGTACTGTAATTTTCATTTTGGATTTCAAAATTTGCTTAAATTAAATGTGATTCATACTTCCTATCTTTCATAAAAATTAAGACCTTTATGTGTTTGTGTATTTCCTGCCACAGGTACAGGATATACACTCAAATCACTCCAGACCACGTCCTGGAAGTAAGTGGTGCTGTAATTTATCCGTTGTCTTATCAGCAGGTAACTTAACTATGACTTGAAAAAATATTTTCTGGAAATTTCTGCTTCTCTGTGCCTGCATCCATGATATTCTTGCGTCCTGCAGGTGGAACTGTTGTGTTTATTTATGGTTTAGGGTTTACGGTCAGAGTATAATGTTTAGGGTTAGGGTTTATCCGTCGTTGAAATTGCTTGCTGATCTTGCCAATTGTTGATTAAAAGCACTTATCTTTTTTCCAAAGTAAGATACTTAGCTGAAGTGTTAGTTGGTTGGCATGCTCTTTGTGAATATACTAATGCTAACTGTATGATATTGGAACTCTTTAATGTACTATTAGTTGGAGAATCGTATTAATATGCTAGATATTTTATTCATAATAAATGCTTTGGATCGACTTTATCCTCCACGGTCCACACTGGCTTGCTAGATCTGATTGTGGAAGCTTAACTAAGTGAACTAGTGATGTGACTACACTTCCTCCTGCTGATAAAGCAGTTTACATGTGTTTCACCGACACTTTCTTATGGACATTAGCTGATCTTAAAATATCATGATTTAACAGGCTCGCAATTATCGTTTTCCTTGTGGCCTGGCTTATGTTGCGGACCCTGGGTAAGCCGCTCTACTTCCGATAAATTTTCCCATTTTCTTCATTTAACAGGCTTGTAACTTTCTTGATTGATGTGTCAATATTCTTACATGTGAGCTTATTGCGAATGTAAATGATTACGTGTTTCTGTATTTCTGGGTTTACTTGGATGTGCTCTTTTCTATTCAGATACATGCTATTTAGAGCTGGGGTCACTCGACATGCTATCATAAAGAAGGTTGCTAATGAGGACATTTCCGGTCTTGGGGATTTAGTATCTGTTCTTTCAAAGCTCTCTAGGGGTGCTCGTGTTCCCTTGGAATATATGTCTCACACTGATCGTCATCGCAAGAAGGTGATATTCCTTGTTTAAAAAATCTTTTTGCTAGACTTCCTAACCCACTGTAAACATATACTTGTCAAAACTTGATGCTAGCATTTATGTATAATATTTTGTTAGGCTACTCCATATCAGCCTCTTCATTCTTGCAAACAATTTATTGATTCTGTTATAATTTCACCTCTCTTCTCGGTGCTCCTAGTATGTGATTTTTTTTGCTATTGCAATGCTGATTGATCTGTGATAACTGCGTATGGAAAAATACTATCTTTAAAACTATGTTTCAACAGTGGATCTTTTTGCGTTAGCAATGTTCCTGTAATTAACTTGCTTGCTGTCCATATTTCGTTTTGAACTATATGATAATACTCAAATGAGAATTACTTATTGTCGGGTTCCATTTCCTGCAGTCTGTGTTAGTCACAATTGATCGTCATGAATGGTACTCTCCTCCACAGTTGTATACCCGTAATGACAGTTTCGGTTTATGGGATGCTAAACCTGCAATTGAACCTGCTTCTGTTTCACCATCTATTGGTAATAATGGCTTGCCTATAAGCCAAGATATTTCTCTCTGCCATCACGATACAGAACCCATGCATGAGGTGAATGTTCGTGGGGTTACTGATACTGCAGCTATTATGCAAGCCTCTAGTGGGGATGGATCTCAGAATGATTTTGGCTCAGAAGCAAAGAAACAAAGAGTTGAAGATGATTCTTTAGACGGAATTGCTGCAAACGGTTCCTTATATGGCAGTGAATTCAAATCTGATGATGCAATGGCAACAGATAATGATACAGTTTTAAGAGACTTCGAAGGTGCAACAGCACTTTCTGCTAATGCTTAATTGGCTGAGGGCGCTATTGAGCCCGCTCTTGTCATGTTTGAGGTAAAGACTAAAACTTCTTTCAAAGTTATCAGTTTCACCCGCTGCTGAAATTTAATACTTTTATGTGGTGTGCTATTTCTCACTGTTTCTTCTTTCTTGGTTCTTAATGGTCATTTGATTTTTCATTCACAATACTGCAATCAAGGTTCAGAGTTCCTACATCATCTGATCATCAAAGATTACAAAATTGATAAAACAAAGCAGTTACTTATATTATTTCTCCAGAACATGTTAGATTTGGTAATTACTTTTATAAGTTTGATAGATCATAATCTACGGAGGCTATAAGAAAACCATAGATGTATGACCTGGTGAACTGAATTACTATCTTGGTTAAATATGTTTAGGGTATATGCGATTGTAATTATATTTCTTTTTTGGTCCAAAATAATTATAGTTCTTATTGTGGTTGAAGGCAACTTGCATCTGTTGAAACTAACTTCTCTTATACAGGTTCATGTGCCACCATCGTGCAGTCTTGATGGTGTACACTCCCAACATTTCTTTGGGACTGGCATCATTATATATCATTCTGCTAGCATGGGACTTGCTGTGGTGGACAAAAACACTGTTGCGATATCTGCATCTGATGTTATGTTGCCCTTTGCTGCTTTTCCAGTCGAGATTCCTGGAAAGGTTAGATACTTAGATTTCCCTGAGAATCTTATAGATCATGGAAGGAAGTTTTAGAACTGATCTTTCTTAACTGAACTGCAGGTGGTATTTCTTCATCCTGTTCACAACTATGCTCTTCTTGCCTATAATCCATCAGCGATGGGTCCTGCCAGTGCTTCAGTCATTCGTGCAGCTGAGCTACTACCTGGTATGTTGTTAACCATTTGAAAGTTCCATCATTGCCTGTTTGGATATCATTATCTAACAGATGATTATGCTTTTTTGAAAAGCTGTCTTATAAGATTTATGTATATGTCGTATGGCTATTGCCTGAACGGAGCCTGCACTGCAACGTGGAGATTCAGTCTATCTTGTCGGATTGAGTAGGAACCTTCAAGCCACATCAATAAAATCTATTGTAATCAATCCATGTGCAGCGTTAAACATTGGGTCTGCTGATTCTCCCCGCTACAGAGCTACTAATATGGAAGTAATCGAGCTTGATACAGGTAAGGAATTCAGAGCCTGTTACATTAAATTTAGTAACTGTAGACTTGTTCAAATCTTACTTCGTTGTTTTCTTGTTTCTTGCAGATTTTGGTAGCTCATTTTCAGGGGCGCTGACTGATGAGCAGGGAAAAATTCGGGCCATTTGGGGAAGCTTTTCGACTCAGGTTCATCTTCCCACTTTGCAGTTCACCTAATTTTTGTGTTTATTTTTCTGACGTTCTGCTTTCTTGTGAATTGATCACAGGTTAAAATATAGTTCCACTTCGTCAGAGGACCACCAGTTTGTCAGAGGTATCCTGGTATATGCAATCAGCCAAGTCGTTGAAAAAAATCATAACCGGTGGAAATGGACCAGCTCTTCTCATAAATGGTGTCAAAAGGCCAATGCCACTTGTTCGGATTTTGGAAGTTGAGTTATATCCTACTTTGCTCTCAAAAGCCCGGAGTTTTGGTCTGAGTGGTGAATGGGTCCAAGTAAGCCATTTGTTTATATATTTCGCTGTATTTCTGCTTAGATTCTTTGTGCTTAATATCTCAGTCTACTAACTTTAGGCATTCTCAAATCCATTTACTCTATTGATTGTTTTCACAGATCCTTGTCAAGAAGGATCCTGTTAGGCGTCAAGTTCTGCGTGTTAAAGGTTGCCTGGCAGGTTCAAAAGATGAAAATCTTCTAGAACAAGGTGACGTGGTTCTGGCAGTTAATAAGATGCCAGTTACATGCTTCAATGATATAGAAGCTGCATACCAAAAATTGGATAAGGGTAGCCACAGCGATGAAAATCTCAATCTAACAATCCTTCGACAGGTGACACCATTAACCCCTGTTTCTTGAGACATCTTATTATTTATTTGTTTCTCCTTGAGTCCTTGATCACTTTAGTCTTTAATTGTGTCGATTGATCACACCATGTATGACATCAGTAGCTCCTATGCTTTTCTTGAGTTTCTTGACACAAATAATTTAGGTTAAGAAAAAAGGTCTGTGGGTTTATTTAGTCTCCTGTTGGTTTGTTAGGGCCGAGAAATGGAGCTCGTAGCTGGAACTGATAAAAGAGATGGGAAAGGAACTACAAGAGTGATAAACTGGTGTGGATGCTTTGTTCAGGATCCTCATCCTGCGGTTCGTGCCCTTGGATTTCTTCCTGAGGAAGGTCAGGGTGTCTATGTCACAAGGTACTTGTTCTGACCTATATATGAAATCTCAATATGGTTTAACATAAAACCTGGTTCTTACGAATTCATTTGTCTCAACCGACTAGAATTCATCAGTTGCTTTGATATTCTCTTTGACAAATTTTGTTCTCAGATGGTGTCACGGGAGTCCTGCACACCGATATGGCCTCTACTCACTTCCAAGGGATCGTGGAAGTTAACGGGAAGAAGACACCTGGCCTGAACGCGTTTGCAGATGCTATTTGTCTCGTTCCTTACAAAGTCACACTTTCAATTACTTTGGACCTGAAGAAGATCTCATTAAGTAGCCATTGTAGTGGGATATTGAAACTGCTAAATATCCACGGTCTAGTGTTCCCTGCCGGTTGGGAATTTCCGCTGGCTGATCCAAGATTTCTCGGCCTATAAATTGCTTAAATTGTATATGCCTAAGATAAGGAAATATCTTCTCTCTTTATCTCAGTCATCGTTGTCACAAGATCATTGGTGACAAACTTATGTATCATAGTTTTCAAAACGTCTGATTAGTGTCTTAAAACTTTCAAAAATATTCTTGTGTAGCTTATTAGAATTGTTCGTAAACTCACTAATTTACTGGTGATGCAAAATAATATGCCTGGTTAGAAGCTTGGACACAAAAGATATTTACATATTTTAGTTTGCAACGTTTTTTTTTTCCAACAAAAGATGAGTCAGATATGGTTAACGATCCAGCCTTATCAAAAAGAATCCATATTCTAATAACACGAACCTTCTTCCTTTTGAGTTCACAAACCAGCCATGAGAATGTATGCTGGAAATGCGTGAGAAAGGAACGTAATTAATATGTAGCCAGGCAAAAGTTCACGAGGAATGCTTGAACTGTCCGGTTAAACGTTTTTCTTGGTATATTTTGGGTAGGATTTGATAACAGAGTTTTATAAAGAGCTTTATAAACGAGAGACGCAACATAATGATTATTGAAAACAAATCTGCCAATACCCAAAGTAAATCTGCCAATACTCAAAACAAATCTGCCAATACTTTGTAAGAAAAAACTGGGAGGCTACGACAACGAAACAAATCTGCTAATACAAAAAACAAATCTGCCAATACTAAAAACAAATCTGCCAATACTAAACACAAATCTGCCAATACTAAACACAAATCTGTCAATACTTTGTGAGAAAAAACTGCGGGGCTACGACAACGAAACAAATCTGCTAAACAAATTAAATAAATCTGCCGATACTAAAAACAAATCTGCCGATACTAAAAACAAATCTGCCAATACTAAAAACAAATCTGCCAACACTCAAAATAAATCTGCCAATACTCAAAAGTAAACTACCGCTTTGTAAGAAAAAACTGCGAGGCAGGACAACGAAACAAATCTGGGAATTCTGTTAAATAAATCTGTCGGGAGGGAGTTTATATTATATCTTTTAACAAATCTGCCGCTTTGTTATATATCTTAACCAATCCCAAAATCTGCAGAGATATAACAAATCTGCGATACAATTCTTAAAATCTGTTACAACGAAACCAAAAATCTGCTGATACTACATTAACTCTGTGGCTGTAAAAAACAATGATGACATTGCAGTTCCTCAGCTAGAATTCTCCCTCTTAGAATGGAACTAAATCTCAGCACCACGAGGCAATGGAGTCATCCGGAAGGTTCTTCCAGCTTCTTCGACTTCGTTGTACATATCAGCGGCTAGATTCTCACGAATCCTCTGCATGCTTTCATCATTAAGCCCATCAAATTTGCGACCTAAGGCAAGACACTCTATAAATTTCAAAGAGTATACTCCGCAATCCCCAGCGTTCTTGTTGTATGGAATATGGTTGGCGTCGTTTTTTAGCCTTCTAACATCGAACTGAGCTCTGCTACTTTTCCGTAAATGTTTCTCTACGAAGACACTTAGAAGTGAAGGGAACATACAGCGAAAAGGTTTGACAGCTTCAAGAATTTCATTGTCTTTTGCAACACTGGGAATGGAGTCATAGACGAGTATCTTGTTGTTTCGCAAATTGATATCCAAAGCAATCCAATGCTGCTTTTTAACGTTAACCACCGCGTACAAGTTGTCGATATCGTAATACCATTTCTTGTTGTTATGTGCATGTGCAGGCCAGTGCCCGTAAAATTCTTCTAAATATGTGCCATCAAATAGAAATTTCCCAGGCTGAAACCTGCTCTTGAAATCGATAACCATCTGCCTAACGTAAAAATGGTTCAAGAAACCGACCCTCTCTCTGTAAGGTGATGGATCGCGGATAGACCTTTGCCGAAACATTGTCAATGCACCCTCTATGTGCTGTGAAGCAAAACGACAGTAAAGAAACACATTAAACAAAAAAATCTGTTATACCACCCAAACAAATCTGCCTTCTATACAATTAATCTGTTAGTTTACCTAACAAATCTGCGCATTCATAACAATAAATGTGACATCAAAATCTCTTATTTTTAGAATATGTTAATTTACCAACCTCTTCATGCAACCATCCATACGTCGGATCAGGCCACAGTTTCCTTGGGAGAGTAAGAACATTCCAGAACTCTAACTGGGAATTGAAGCTTTCAACTGGATGTTCCCTTTTACAAACAGTAGTTAATGATGAGTTATGATAAAAATGAAGACAGAGTGGATGACGGAAGAGAAGATAAGAAATACGTACTCAAGCTCTTCCAGCTTCTTTTTCAGTGTTTCCCATCTCCTGGCATCGGCTTCACCCATCTCCTGTAAAACAGTGTCTTCTGTCGCTTCATGGACAACCATTTGAGAGTCAACACCCTGTAAAGCATTGTCTTCCGTCGCTTCAGAACTTGATGCCATTTTATTTTGTTGAGAAGTTACATCCTCAATATCAGTATCCTGAAGCTTTTTATACATCTTCTCCTCAGGGTCTTCTACGTTGACAACATATTCGGGTTCCTCCCCTGTTTTTTTCTGCTGCACAGCAACATAAAGAAAACTGGGGTCAACTACAAACCTTGCTATATCCATACTTAGCAGATTCAGAAATAAATCCTACCACATACCGGTGCACAACTCGCCTTAGCATCTTCATTTCTGTCAAATTTATTGGTTTCAGTGACCAACTCCACAAGCTTCTCTACCTGCTTCTCTAAACAACAGAGCCTTGCATCAAGTGATGCAGAAAGGGTTGTATAACCACTTGTCAGTCTGGCCTCCACCTTATTAACCGCGTCTTCCACCATTTCTTTTATTGCACTTAACATGCCTGAATCCTATATAAGGTAACAAAACAAATCTGTACAGAACAATTCTGCGCATACGAGGGGAAAGAAATCTGCTATTAAGTAATAAAAATCTGCTATTGAGTAACAAAATTACAACACAAATCGGCGAGTACCACAAAGTAGACTGCTACTATCAAAAAAGAGAACTAACCACTGCGTCTTCATTACTTTTGGTCTGCTTGGACCCAGATACAGCAAAATCAAGAAGAAGAAGAGGCCCCTCTTTATCTGCCTCCTTTTCCTTTTCTTCTCTTTTTCTCTTATTCCTCTTTTCTCTTAGGGCACAAGACATGGCCCAAGGCCAACCATTTGGATTCAAACAATCTTGGTGGATATCTTCAATTAACTTATGAAGTCTTGGATCACGGGACTGCTCTCCATCATCATCAATCCATTCAGGGTACGCATTTTCCAGTGACTCAACAGGGAGCATATACCTCGCACGAACCTATATAATAACACATCAGTCTGAAATCCAAATAATACTCTGTCATATAAAAAAAAATGTGTCATCATATGAAAAAAATCTGTCATCATATCAAAATAATCTCTCTTCGTATTAAAACAAACCTGTCTGAAAATAAAAACAAGTCTGTCATAAAAAAAATCTTTCATTGTATGAAAACAAGTCTGTCAGAAATTAAAAACAACTCTGCTGCTATCTTTTAAAAAAATCCGTCTGATAATAATAACAAGTCTGCCATATTACAAAAAACTCTGTCATCATATTAAAACTAGTCAGAGAAATACCAAAAAAATCTCTCTCTTCGTATGAAAACAAATCTGTCCAGAGCATAAAACATCTCTGCGTTATTTAAAACAAACCTGTCTGAAAATAATAACAAGTCTGCCATATTACAAAAAACTCTGTCATCATATTAAAACAAAACTAGTCAGAGAAATACCAAAAAAATCTCTCTTCGTATGAAAACAAATCTGACCAGGAGCATAAAACATCTCTGCGTAATTTAAAACAAATCTGTCTGAAAATAAAAACAAGTCTGTCATAAAAACAAAATCTTTCATTGTATGAAAAATTGTGCGGTTTACCTCTCCATGCTTTCTCCGCTCATCGACTATGAAATCTTCAAATCTGAATCGCTCACGACATCCTTTCCAGTTCAGAAGAGGAACCCGTGTGGTTTCCCTTCTGAACCCCCAGCCTTCTCCCAAACCAGGCACAGCTTCAAAGGCCCATATCAGCAATATATGAACGCAACCATGTAAGGTGTAATTGGCACTGTCACCGTTATATTTATCAACTTCTACTTTAATGGAATTTATTAGACTTGAGAAACCTACTCTCCCCCACGGATAGTTTTCAAATTTCTCTGGTTCCAACACTCTTTTCGCATTAGGCAGCTTCAGCCTCGTATTATGTCCAATGCCCACAATACCAACATGTAGGATAATCAACCTTCCTAACATCACCCTCTTCTCAAAACTCCACAATTGACATCTGGATAAAACCTTTTTCAATTCTACCAAAGTAGGTCCATCCGCTGTGGAAATTTGCATTTCCTCCCAAAACTGAGTATGGTCACCATCCCAATTATCCGAAGTGTCAAATTGAGCACAGTTTAGACCCGTTATATCCTGAAACTCGTGGAGTGAAAATCTTACTGGTGAACCACCGATGATCGACCAAAATTCATGATTGCTATTGATTTTCAGCTGATTTGTCAGGAAATAATGAACAATGTGGGCTGACCATATGTACTTCTCTGTGGAAAGCTTCAGCAATACACCAACAGATGAATCCTTCAAATGCTCCCAAGCATCTTCACCAATATACTGTTTCATCTTCAAGAAAGTATTCAGATAGCAACTGTGGTTCAAGCTCCTTTTTTGAATTGGAGATTTTCCTTCTTCATAACGACGATTAGGGTAAGACGCCATTCTGCAATTAAATGCAAACACTGATAAACATAACTTTGGGAAATAAGCAAATCTGCGGAAATTAATAAACAAATCTGACACAACTGGAAAACAAATCTGGGGAAATTAATAAACAAATCTAACACAACTGGAAAACAAATCTGCTTATCTAATAGTCAAAAATCTGTAGCAAGACACTTACGGATCGAACCCTTACCGTAGTAAAGGTACAAGCAAAACCCTTACTGTAATAAAGGTTATAACCGAAACGAAACGACGACAGCAGGCGGGGACAAAAAGGACGTCGAGGAGAAACGGTTTCAGAAGATACGAAGATAGACGTCAACGGAAACTTCACAGGCCGTGAAATCGAAAGACGGAGACGACGATTATAGACGGCGAGGAGAAGATAGACGACGTCGAGAGAGAAATACGACGGCGAGACTTTAAGGCGAAAGATTTTTTTTTTTAGGTTTACAATTTTCTGTGTTAAGCGAAAGATTTATTTTCTCTGATTTAAAACTTTTCGATTACTTATAATTGAAATTGGGGGAAATTTGAAACGTTTCAATTTTCAGTGTTTGAATGGCATTTTCGTTAATATTTAAACAATACTGGTTTTCTTGACATATCACCGGCAGACTAACAAGTCTGCAGACACCACTGATTTTATAAACCTGCGGCAGACTTGTTCTACAGAAACCACAGATTTTATAAACCTGCGGCAGACTTGTATTAAAGTTAATACAGGAAGCCTAGGACAATTGGACCAGAAACAATGGCAGTTGAAGCTATGAAGAAAATGGAGTCACCTCACCGCCATCACCTGTACAGTTTCAACCGGTGGTCAATGAAGACAACACCTTGATTGGAATTGTAACATTGCATGGTTTAGTTTCGGCTGGTCTCTGAACACGAAGGTGCCTCTATATCAGGTTTTATTTAGTTGATTCTTTTAATATAAGTGTATTGTGATATTCACAGCCAGTGAATTGTATTGTGTCTAGTAGTATTTCATGTATTGACCATCATTTACTCAAAAGATATGTATAGAGTATAAGAAAATACATACATCTTTGTCCTATCTTACCTTCATTTTCTTCTACACTTGCTTTCATATATGCCTTAAGAAGCTACCTGCAACATCATTCCTATTGTCACACTGCGCATAGCACCATTTTGAAGGGACCATTTATAGAAAAGAATATGCAGTTTTTGTTTTTGATTGAACAGAAATTGGCTGAAGAAACTGAAATAATGAAGTTTTTGTTTACAACCACAGCTTAGTGTTACTGTTGGATGTTTGATTCTAACATTTCTTCTTTAGTTCAGTGGTGACAATGGAAACACTGTTACATCATATTAGCTTTCCATTTTCTCCATTGTCATTTGTCACAATGAACACCAGAAAGCGGTTCTAAAAAATTTGAAATCCAAACCAATACAGATGTAAAAGATTAAGATCCTATTGCATTTAACGATCAATAATAAGTGAACAAAAAGAACAAACGAAACAAATCTGCTAACCAAATTAAATAAATCTGCCAATAATAAAAATAACTCTGCCAATACAAAAAACAAATCTGCCAATACTCAAAACTAAACAACCGCTTTGTGAGAAAAAACTGCGAGGCTACGACAACGCAACAAATCTGGGAGTTCTGTCAAATAAATCTGCCAATACCAAAAACAAATCTGCCTATTCTAAAACCAAATCTGCCAGTACTCAAAACTAAACAACCGCTTTGTGAGAAAAAACTGCGAGGCTACGACAACGAAACAAATCTCCTAATCAAATAAATCTGCCAATACTAAAAACAAATCTGCCAGTACTAAAAACAAATCTGCCAATACTAAAAACAAATCTGCCAATACGCAAAACAAATCTGCAAATGCTCAATTCTAAACAACCGCTTTGTGAGAAAAAATTGCGAGGCTACGACAACGAAACAAATCTGCTAATCAAATTAAATAAATCTGCCAATACTAAAAACAAATCTGCCAATACTCAAAATAAATCTGCCAATACTCAAAAGTAAACTACCGCTTTGTAAGAAAAAACTGCGAGGCACGACAGCGAAACAAATCTGGGAATTCTGTTAAATAAATCTGTCGGGAGGGAGTTTATATCTTTTAACAAATCTGCCGCTTTGTTATATCTCTTAACCAATCCCAAAAAGATATTAAATCCAAATAATTCGAATGACCTACCCACGTCAAATCCAATTACTGGAGGGAGTTTGAGTCTAACGCTCTCATTACCTACCCACGCGCATTAGCTAACACATGTCCAATCCATTAACTGTTATCTTTACTACCAACGTCTATGTGTAAACCACCCCACGTGTATCTCGCATTAACCTCTTCTCAATCCCACGTCTATCACGCTTTAACTTCTTCTCAATCCCACGTCTATCTCGCTTTAACCTCTTCTCAATCCCACGTCTATAACTAAGAAGTACTGCATTATCCTCAGAATACAAGAACTTAAAATAGATAAAAACTTACCATCATGGCCTCATCACGATCATCCTCAAACAAGCGAAAAGCACCAACCGATAGGGACTTCGAGGAGGAGCTTAAGGAGTGCGGGAAAGAGCTTGCTGTTGTTCACGAAGAGTTGAAGGACGCAAAGGCGAGGCATGTCGCCTTGCTAAAAATGATGAGAGACAAGGAGGACGCTAAGGACGAGCAGAATTACCTGCGTGTCAAGATTGCCAAAAAACAGGGAAAACTCTCCATTCTTAAAAAACTGGCCTGTGGGGAGATAGAAGATACCTCGGCCGCGACTAGCCGAATAGAAAAACAACTTGCTTTCCTTCAGAGTTCTTTGAACGATGTTAAATTCCCAAATATTGACTGGGACAAGATAGGGTACTCTTTCATGAACAAATAACATTGGTAATGTCTGTTTGTCGTTATATTAATATAAGTGTGTTTTCTTTTGCCAATACTGAAAACAAATCTGCCAATACCCAAAGTAAATCTGCCAATACTCAAAACAAATCTGCCAATACTTTGTAAGAAAAAACTGGGAGGCTACGACAACGAAACAAATCTGCTAATACAAAAAACAAATCTGCCAATACTAAAAACAAATCTGCCAATACTAAACACAAATCTGCCAATACTAAACACAAATCTGTCAATACTTTGTGAGAAAAAACTGCGGGGCTACGACAACGAAACAAATCTGCTAAACAAATTAAATAAATCTGCCGATACTAAAAACAAATCTGCCGATACTAA
Organism: Boechera divaricarpa; assembly: GCA_026770425.1. Taxonomy (NCBI): domain Eukaryota; kingdom Viridiplantae; phylum Streptophyta; class Magnoliopsida; order Brassicales; family Brassicaceae; genus Boechera; species Boechera divaricarpa. The sequence goes on from CM049188.1 coordinate 18,007,366, forward strand.
AAACAAATCTGCCAATACTAAAAACAAATCTGCCAACACTCAAAATAAATCTGCCAATACTCAAAAGTAAACTACCGCTTTGTAAGAAAAAACTGCGAGGCAGGACAACGAAACAAATCTGGGAATTCTGTTAAATAAATCTGTCGGGAGGGAGTTTATATCTTTTAACAAATCTGCCGCTTTGTTATATATCTTAACCAATCCCAAAATCTGCAGAGATATAACAAATCTGCGATACAATTCTTAAAATCTGTTACAACGAAACCAAAAATCTGCTGATACTACATTAACTCTGTGGCTGTTAAAAAACAATGATGACATTGCAGTTCCTCAGCTAGAATTCTCCCTCTTAGAATGGAACTAAATCTCAGCACCACGAGGCAATTCGAATCTTAGAATTAGCTTCTGTGAGTTTAAAAATGATACTTTGTTGTCTTTTCTGTAACAAATATAATGAATTTGGTCAACCCAAATGATTTTACGTTGAGGAATGTTTGGCAAAGTCAATTCAATACTATTGAACATGTGCTGCCGACAGCCTTCGCATCCGGTAGAGGGTATAGATACGCTTATCAAAACGTCTCCGAATAGCCTACAACTACACTCGACATGTATTTAATATCCAGTGCTATTCTAAAGCTGGCAAGAAATTCTAAAAACCAATCCACTCTTTTTAAGTGTTTCACCTGATCAAGAGCCTACGGAGAACTTGTTTCCGCCAGCATAAGGACTTTCTCATCATTGTGTCCAACACCCTAACAAAAAAGAGAGATAAAAGTCAAGTTTCTGCTAATATCTCAATTTCCACAAGGTTTCTTTCTGTTAACATGTTCACATGCATCTGCATAAGTAGCTCTGTTTTGATACGTTTAGAAGCTTTGCTCTCATTGCCTTCTCAACGTTGACAACACGAAGATAGATTTTCCAGGAGGCCCATAGAGCAGAAAAACTCGCCATGGCCGTCTATTTCCTATTGGAACTAGTCAAATTAACCACAAATCCAATATAAATGATTTGCTAAACAAAAACATTTCGTAGCTAAAGGCTTTCTAATGTATGCATCTGTAAAATAGGTTTCTTTTGATTTGTTTGTTTTGTTTTGATTTAATAGCGCTATATATTATCGTTCTTCAATTAATTATAAAAAAATACTCTGATGAAATTAAGAATTCGAGACTGCATAAGGGAGGAGCATAAAACTGCAAATCATTCGGACAGGACAGATATAATGATTATTGAGATTACTTTTAAAATCCAGAAAACATCATACAATACTAAAAGGTGGTAATGAAGGCTGATGATGATGATTGAGCTTACATCCAGACAAAAACAAAAGCAAAACCGAAGTAATAAAAAAGAGAAGGGCAGTTGCATTGTATCACAAGTTTAAAACACCAACCAAAGAGCTTA